>CM070761.1:13234556-13747913 GCA_036346245.1 Bonia amplexicaulis | reverse complement strand
GAAGATATGTGTATGCACAATACACATGGATGCATGTTTCGCCGCATGAGATCACGATCATACAAGAGCAAGCGAGAGAGAGGAGAACAAATTAGGCGTAAGTAGCAGCAACGCTCATGAGTGTACGCGGTGCGTGCTTCAGTAATTCAGGTTCAGTTAGTATATAGCTAGCTAGCACGCACGCACCTGGATGGCCATGGTGTCCTCGCAGTCCTTGTCGTCGAGGCGGTACTCGTGCATGACCCAGTCGGTGCGGACGCCCTGCGGCGCGCGGCCGCGGTAGTAGACGAGCGTCTTCTTCATGCCGATGGGGCGGCCGCCGTGGTGCACGACGCGGCGGTCCTTGCCCGTCGACTTCCAGTACCCCGCGCGCGTCGCCCGGTTCGTCCGGAACCCGTTCGGGTACTTGCGGTCCCGGGGCCCGAAGAAGTACCACTCCGGGTCACGGCTCGGCAGAAACGACTTCTCTGCGTCATGCGGAATTACACCCGTATTACGCTCGCATCACATGCAGGAGATCGAATCACAAATCACAAACGTGCGTGTGTGCGTACGTACCTGCGAGCTCCCATGGCTCGCACTTGTAGAGGTCGACCTCGGGGATGATGTCGAGCTCCATCTTGAGGCCGTGGATCTTGCGCTTCAGGTAGTAGTTGACGAGCTCCTCGTCGGTGGGGTGGAAGCGGAAGCCCGGCGGGAGGCCCACCGGCGCCATTAAGGGCGGCGTGCGTGCGTGCGTGCGGGCAGCAGCTGGAGCTAGCAGGCGATGATCCCTTTGCAGCAGGGCGTCCGTCCTCCTCCTCCGCCTCCGCCTTTGGCCAAAGACACCTTGCTTCTCCTGCTCCTCTTTGTGCACTGCTGCTGCCTTTACCAGCCACCCCACTATAAGGAGGTTTTTCTCGTCGTCGGCTGGGGTTGGAGGCACAGTAGGAATCGGCATAGCCATCCCTCCCTCAAGATTTTGATCGATGGGATGGCCACCTTTAGCTCCTCTTTTCCAGATTCCCTCACCGTCACAAGCTTGAGCCTTTTCCACGGGCTCCATCCCTACTTATCCCTCTCTTTCAACCCTCGGCCTCGGCCCCTGAATTTGTATGATTTTAATATTTATAATAGTTGTTACATATAGCAAATGACCACCATACACCATTACCGAGTGATAAGCTGCCTACCGCTGGTAATTGAACGGCAGATGATTAACCCTCCAATTAGCCCTAATGACCAGTTTAGTTACATGTCCTCCAAAAATTTTTAGAGATAACAAATGGTCGTGAAAAATTACAAAATTTTTTGAGAGCTTCCTGAGGCAGCACGCTACATTGTGTAATTTTTTTATAATTTTTCTCTACTATTTGCTACTTCTAAATTTTTTTAAAGTGATGTATAATTAAATAGATGATTAAGCACTAATGGCTAGGGTTAATGGCCTGCCGCCTGGCCATGCCACACAGTGGCCAAACGGCATGCCATTAGTCCCTAGCCATTAGTGCTTACTTTTCTATTTAATTATATGCTGCTCAAATAATTTTTAGACGTAGTAAAGTAGTACGAAAAATTACGTAACAATTACACAACGTATCACGGTGCATCAGGAAGCTCCACCAAAAATTTTCTAATTTTTCAAGACTATTTATTAGCTCTAAAAATTATTAGAGTAACACATAATTGCTTAATCGTCCGGTTAATTATGTGTCGCTCTAAGAATTTTTAGAAGTAGCAAATGATCGTGAAAAATTATGAAAAATTACACAATGTACCATGATGTCTCAGGAAGCCCCACCAAAAATTTTGTAATTTTTTGAGCTCTTTGCTATATTTAAATTTTTTAATAAATATAACATAAAATTACAAATTTAGACAAGTAATTAAGCCGACTTAATCACCAAACGTTTTATGGGCAAACGGCAGGCCACCTGCCGTCTACTGGCCGGATGGCAGATGCCACGTGTCGACTATCGCGCGTTGTCGTCCGATGACCGGACAGCAGAAGCGCTATTTTTGTCCATATACGACTATTTTTATAAATATGTATGACAAAAATTCATCAAAAATAGGGCAATATGAAGCGTCCACCGTCCAAAAATAACGGAGGTATCCGTGTCTCCTGAAATTTGGACGCTTATCGTTTCACTACTGAAAATATGTCCTAACGGTTTCACCATTTTTCTGACGGCTTTTCCTCGCGACGATTGGTCCGTTCTCTAGTGTTCTCTAGTGTGTTTATGAGCGCTTCCTTTCCGTATCTTATTATATAGATACAAACAGTTTGAGAGTTTTCTGCTAATCAAATATATATTAATCATGTGTTTATACGTTATAACAGAATTTATTAAATATATAGATAATTATACTATAAAAAATAATTTCTCTGATCGTAGAGAAGTGGAGAGGGGCCAGAAGAAAAAATGGGGCGATCGAAGAAGAACGCGCGTATCACACAAATCTAGTAACGAAAAGCGCAGGAGGATCGACTCGGAGTTATATATTTACGAGTGTTGATAAATATCAACTGGATTTTTTTTCTTAACTACATTTACACTACGCCCACGGTTTTTGCATGTACGTATGTTGTTGGAGTAGCTGATCTCATGGACAGTGGCTTAAAATGTAATGGAGCGTCCACCGTACTAACAAAAAAAACAGTAACGGAGAAGTTAACCAATATGTATACCCCCAAAAAGTAAAAATATGAATATGCTTGTCATTTGTCCCAAATAAAGCAATATGTATACCCCACAAAATAAAACCAACATGTATGACCTACTAATTAATGTTGTTGTTCTTTTTTAAAAAGAAAACTAGCTAGCTATTGTTGAACGAATATTATTTTCATACTGAAATTATTAGGTTGTGTTGTTCCTTCCCCCAAAGAAACTTATATGGCTAGATTATTGCATGCAAATATTTGGGGCATGTTCTTTATGGATGTAATGTAGCTTATGGATTTTGGTTGAAAATTTTGAATTTTATCTGTTTGCGACAGAAATTATGGAGAGAGATACTTGCTTGCTATTGTGATGGTACAGATGTTGGGCTTTTAACGTGTACTACAATTAATTTGTAGACCCCGTCTTGAAAAAATAATCCGTTTGAAAGTTAGTTACTGTAGCAAAAGCCAAAAGCCGATTTTAAAATCCGAAAAGAACATGCCCTTGATCATATTGCATAATTTTTGCCATGTTCATATGGACTGCGTGACCAAAAAAAGAATGGTGGGAAATATCTGTTACGAAATCTAGAAGGTTACGATGTGGACAAATAACAGAACTAGCTCTAGGGGGTTTAGAATATAAATAGAGAGGCCTATTAACATGAGAATAGATCTGAAATTAATAAAGATTATGTTTCTGTATTCTCCCTCAATTGTCTCTCCTCGTGATTGATCTATTGTGTTTGTGGTGATTGATTACGTGGATTGCATTGTCGTTTATCTATTTCTCAACTATTTCTTAACACATTATCAGCACGAATCGCTCTTCAACTCGCAAGGCACGTTACGTCGCTCCATACGCGTTCTCAATTAGATCGATTTGCTTTCTTGATACTAATCACATATTGATTCATGATTGGTGCATGTATATGTCTGACGAACAAATTGGCATCGATCATCCATAAGGAGCCGCACAAGAGAACACGAAGGAATTTCGGTCTGCGTTGATCTGTACTGCATCACAAACTGAACGGCATCAAGCAACTAATCTAATACAAGCAATCCTGTGAGTTCATTCCAAGATGCTGGTATTGTTGGAATAGTTTCACATTAGTTATGTAAGGGCAAAGAAGCTAACTTAAAAGTGGGGAAGTCCATCACCTCATTGGCTATCTTTTGAGATGAGAAGGCCCTTACGATCCTATAAGTAGTATCAGAGCATGTTACAATAGCATCAGATCGGGATTGGTTTTCAGGTAAGCCACCGTTTTTTTATGGATTAGATTATCTCTATTGAAAAATACGCATGGAGGTTTTTCTTCAACCACAAGATAATTCTATCTGGCAAAAAGTTGAAAATACATATGAAGTGCTCCTGTTGTTACAACTGAAAATTCCTCCAATGTTGAAGCTAATGCTAGGGCTAGAAATATCTTGTTGCAAGGTTTAAGTATAAACGAGTTTGTCAGAATTGCTCACCTTAAATCTGCAAATAAAATTTGGACCACTCTAGCGGATTATCATGAAGGATCGAAATCTGTTAAAGGTGTGGGTCAGAATCAATTCAAAAATGAGTATTCTAAATTTGAGATGAAACTTCAAGAATCAGTAGATGCACTTTTTTATCACTTCAATAAAATTGTTAGTGATTTGCAATCTGTTGATGTCACATACTCTGATTCTGACAATGCTCATCGAATTTTAAATGCTTTGGATATATTTGTTTGGAATGTGTTAGTCATTACTATCAATCATTCTGTTAATATGAAAACACTCACTTTGAATGATCTTTATTCCAAGATGAAAACGCATAAGATTGATGTTTTGGACAGAATAAACAAGACTAAGTATTTGGGCTTAGTGACTAACCAATTTGACAAATCTTCTAGTTCCTCTATTGTTTCTTTGTTTGCATTGTGCTCTATTTCAGATGAACAATTAGAGAAGATTCCAGAAGAGCACCTTGTACTTCTCTCCAACAGGGTAACCAAGGCAATTAAAAATATCAGATTAAGGAGGAGAGGATGTCCAATCAAATGCTATGAATATAATGAGCTAAACCATATTAAGATGAATTGCCCCAAACTGAGGAGCAAGGAGGATAAGGATGACAAGGTTCCAACTCGTCTCTCTCAATTCAAGATTGATCCAAACAAAAAGCGCAATTATCGCAGGACAGTCAACAAGATAATTTCAGCACTAGATGAGATTGTTTTGAGTGATGATTCTGAAAGCGACGATGAGGGCAATGGTAAGAAGGCAAAGGAGGTGGACTTCACAGGGATGTGTTTTATGACCAACAGTGAGGAGCTCAACGATGATGATCTTTATAGTGATCCTGATGAGGTAAAACCTTCTTATACTGATTTATCTCGTGTTGTACTTAGATTGATAGAATAACTCAAAAAGTATAAAAGAAAATTAAAAATCATGATTTTATTATTGAGAGCTTAAGTTTTGAAATCAATAGACTTAGAGCATCTATTCCTGATGATGAATCTTGTGAATCTTGCCAAGTTTTCCAATAACAAGATTTTTAGGTACCTCCAATCAACTTTAGAATTCGGACTGTGTGGGGAAGGGGACGGATGGCCACCGGTGAGGTGGCAGGGAAGGAGGCCAATAGCAGAGCGGAGAGTCCCAGTGCAGCGATGGAGGTACCGTAGACATCGGCCCAACATGGTGCATGAGACCCATGCGCCGCAGTCGTTCGCTTGCTCACCGGTAGTAGCCACCCACCAGGAGAGAGAAGAGAGATCGGGAGAGGGAGAGAGAGAAGAGAGATCGGGGAGGGAGAGAGAGATGAATTTGTCAGACAGGAATGCGCAACACATATACATACAATGATACATGGGCCCCAGAGTAAGGAGGCCTACTCGTAAGCCAAAACTGATGGGGACTGCGCGTGAGGAGAGAGGTGAATGGGAGCTGGGGGCTGCATGCTGCGCGTGTGGGATGGGAGTAGGGAGGTGAACAGATAAATTCCAATGTTATATTAATAGAGTATATCTTTAGATGTCTTGAGGGAGAAGGGGATACAGAAGAGCTTTGCTGTCGTCGTCGCTTTGGTGTGTGCCATGCATGCATCGGCTTTTCCTTTTTAGCCATAAGTTTTCTTCACCTTTCGATCGACCGTGCCACAAACGCAAGTGATGATCGGTGAGGGAAAGGAGATTATTATGCCAAAAAAAAATGCTACAGCTAGCTAGCTCGACATTGACGTATTTAAAACCAAACGAGGCAAGATCTACACGTAGACTTCTCTTTGCAAATTGCAATGTGATAAAGCTGCGTGTTAACTTATTTTTAGAGAGAGACACAAACCAGATTAAAACAAAATTATTTGTAAATAAAAAAAAGAAACGGTCAGATCGGCATCGCCATGTGAAAGGCGTACCCATCTTTGCCCGAGCTCGCTAGTCTCCCTGACTGACATGGCCGGCCGGTGGGGATATGCATGGATTGAGCTTTTGAAGTTTGGACCGTGTATTTGGTTTCTTTCCGCTATCTATTAGTGACCGACTCGTACTACCTTGTAGGAATTGGATTGAAAGAGCTAGCTCCAAGTCTCCGGCAGGCCAAACGAGCAAAAGGAGCTGCTAATAATCTCTTTTCACCAGATCACCAGCTCGATCGAGATCTTTTGCATGAGTACGTGTTGATAGAGCAAAGGAAGTTAACTGAAGTATTTTTAGTTTCTTTCGGTTCCACGCGGCCTATTTGGATTCAAGGAATGGCAACGTAGTTTTTATAGAGAATTTGTACTTGTTTTTACACAATTCCTGTACAAATTCTATATTCGAAGCTACTAGTAGGCAACCTCCTCTTCCTCTTTCAAGCACCGACGCAGACGGGAATATGTGGGCCGGCGCGTAAGGTTAATATGTACGTGTGAATACTGCGCCTCGGTAGCATGCAACACACTGGTGCGTACGGGCCCGTGGCAAGCGTGCAGTACATCGATTCAGAAATGAGCGGCCACGGCGGAAACCCGTGGGATGCAGAATGTGGACCGAATAGGCAAAAGAGGGGAGAATGATTTCATCTATTTTTTTCTTTCTAAATACTTTTGATTCTTTACTTCTGTAACTACATAGTTACGAAGCCCTAGAATCAACAACCAAAATCTTGAATCAAATAGCCCAAAGAATCAAATTATGAAAAATAGCAAACCTTGGAGGTTTGAACATCATGCAGAGGATGATCTGATCTCTCAGCGGTCTGACCGCTAATTCAAGGCTGGTTTGGTCGGTGGGTGGCGATTGGACCGCCTCCTCTGTCCAGATAGCCTAATGAGATATAAAAACGGTGTAACTTCTAAATTACAAGTTCAAATATTATGAAAATTTGCACACACCTTACTTAAGGTCTCAGGAACCTAATTCATTTATGGATCGAAGAAATCCATATTGTTCAGATATTTTTCAAATTGAAGTAAGATTGCACTAAAATTGGGCAAAATACGAAAATGGTAACTATAACTTGCTCTTGTGCAGAGGATGGCCAAGACGATTTTAGATGTATTCCCACATGTTACAGTAAGTAAGAACACCGAAGAAATCAAACCTAAAACCCTCAGATCACGAAATCACTTGGTGAGGTCAAAATCATGCAAAATCGGGTTTCTTCATGAACTTGCCATCAAACTGTCTAGATATGCGGAGATTGATTTTCAGATGATATCTTCATCTCTTATACGTCCTTGCACAGCAAGATCAAGAAGAAAACCCAATCAAGATAAGAGCAAATCAATTACCACAAAACCAGGCAAAACACGAAGGTGTCGGAACACCAAATCATGTGATCGTATTTTTTCTATGAATTTCTTAATGGTTTCAGTTGTTATTTTAATAACTAGCTTAGCTTTTATCTATTTTGTGAATATATCAATCATTACAAAAATAAACTCAAAGCCCCCGTGTGCTCTTGGGAAATGTCCCAGAATATCTAAACCCCAGGTTGCGAAAGGTCGGGAAAGCAGTATAGGTTTAAGAGCTTGTGCAGGTTGATGTATTTGTCGCTATGGAACTATCATTGTATGCACTTTGACATAAATTCTTTTTGCATCATGGAAGGCAGTTGACCAATAGTATCCTTGTCAGAAGGCTTTACCGACTAGTGTTTTGTAGGAATGATGTGCTCCATAGACTCATCCATGTATTTCAGATAGTAAATCTAAACTATCCCTTTGAGATATACATCTCATCAATACTCCGTGAGTTCCTCATTTGTAGAGGGTACATTCAATCAGAGTGTATGATTTGGCCTTTCGAACTGTACGATCGGCCTCTACGTCATATTTAAGAAGTGTGCTATGCTAAAGATATTCGTAGACTGATGTCATCCAATCATTGTTGGGGTCAAGCTAAGCAACTTTCATTGGAGCGTCTTCAGAATGATCGACTACTGAGTGTTTGTCGAGTTGCTCGAGAAATACTCCTGGTGGGACGAGTGATTTTGAGGAAGCCATCTATGCCAACTGATATGTCAGAAAGTTTCATTTCTAGGAATGTGTTGGACTTCGAAACCAAAAAAAATTCTTTTCTAGTTTCCTTACATCCTCAAGATAAGATGACATCACGGTACTTGATCATTTATACTATTCCCCTATTTGATTCGCTACTACTTAATAATGGTCTTTCATTAGTAATCTGTGAATCCTAAGCGCTTTGGCTGCTCGGATACAACAAACAAGAATTCGAGCTGAACAGCAACATGGGCAGTGCCATAGGCAACGGCTGCCCGCCTACCCACTCCTCACTCCCTCGTCCCTCCTCAAATCTAGAGCAGCTGAGTAGCAGCCCCCAGCCCCTCCTCACTCCCTCGTCCCTCCTCAGATCTTGAGCAGCTGAACAGCAATCTATCGCCTCCTCTTCACTCCTCTATATGGATCCTATGCTCATCTCCCCCTTGGTCTCGTCGGTCATCGCGCCTTCCCCACGCCGCCACCTGCCTCCGCCCGCCCATCCCGACTTCCCCACGCTGCCACTGTCCTTTGCCTGCCCCGGCTTGCCCACACCGCCGCCTTCAAGAGCGTCGGGCAACTCATCGCGCTTCCGCTAGCCCACCCAACCATGGGTAGCCTAGGTACACACGGTATCTTCACTTCTAATCCTCGATGGCTAGATCTGATGGTCGGTAGGGCGATTTCTTCTCTCTTTTTTGTGAAATTTGGTGGGATGGATGAGATGTGGGCTGCCAACTGAGCCTCGTGGGCGGAATAATGCGTCACAGCCATATGGACCGTATCATCTACCTTTCTCCTCCTGAGGTTTGGGAATGGACTAAAGGCCATGGCCGGCTGCTCGCCGGGGAAAGCCGTAGAACCGATTCAAGCGAGCGCTGCTCATTTTCACGCTGCTTTCTTAAGCTCTGATGTGAACAGAGTACAGGTCGCCATGTCGGTTCATGCAATGTCGTTGTGAAAGGCTGTAGTACGCAATACGCAGAGGCTCGCCTGGCAACGAATATTTGTACGTGTCAAAATGGATAAATAACTAGTCGACGTGTCCGTGCAAACGTGCCACTCCATGCTATGCACAATCTCTATATTCTAAACAAAAGAGTGTATTCTTTATACGATCCTATGTGTCTATACATTTATAATTTACACTGTTACTACTGTAGATGTTTTCTTTCTCCTGATCAACAGAGGAATTTCTAGCTTCCTGGAATGAACGTGTTAGCTTCTTTTAGCACGAGCAATCGCAAAAAATGTGGAGTTGACCATACAGATCTATGTGTGGCTACAGTACACCATTGGGTTTTGATCTTTTATTTCTCCGGGTCAATACAGGGATTGTCTAACTCCTCGGTGTGCCGTTTAGTTATTCAAAAGGAAAGGTAGCTACCTCGATTTATTTTCTTCGAGCCATTCAGTGGCTCGTGCTAGCCATTACGTACTGAACTGCACTTCCTCTTTGCCTACTCAGCAACTCTTGAATGGCTCGTGATAGACTGCTAGCCATGACGTACTGAACTGCACTTCCTCTTTGCCTACTCAGCAACTCTCTTTAAGAAATAGAGTGTACGTTGAGTAAGAGGAAGAAAATAAGTATGCAAATTGCCTGGGGAAGCGTGTTTTTCACGGTAGATCATGTGGCAGTTAGGCAGTCGTCTTCCACACAGCTGTTGGATCATGATCCGAAGTCGGCATGTTGGCATCGGCAGCATGTGCGAGTCATGTACGGAAAACCTAGCGCATTTGCGCGTTAAATTTATTTTAAAATTTTTAGTATCAAATAATATAAATTAGATATTTAAGAGTATATTTATATATCTTGTAGACTATTTAGGATATTTATAGTAAACATGGAAATGATAACAAAAACTTAAAGAAAAATACAACTTAAGAAATATAATTGAAGTATAAACTTAATGGATTGAGGTTCTTAAAAATGTTAACACTCTCCATCATGCATAGATCATATAGCTATATGCATATATTATTCCTTCGTGTTACCGTTTTTCAAAATGTACACATGTGCATATACCTCTATTTCTCAAAGCAATACGTTGATTATATGTGCGACGATTTTATTTGCTTATATGGTATTAGAGTATACTGCTCACGCTAACACTGATGCACTATGGCTGACTTAACTTGAACTTATAATCTCACACACGCCAGCTACCCCTATCGAAACATATGTCTTCTATCTCTCTTCTATCTCTTCTCACCATTACAACTTTTCTGCTTCAACCTCCAATAGTATTCCCAATTCTTAATCGATCTCTCTTAGTTGTTATTCGTTCCAATATAATCTCTTAGCTGCTACCCATTCTAATATAATACTCAACCACATAGTTATCTTCCACTTCTCTCAATTATTGTTGAATATTGATTGTTGCAATATCAAACATGTATACACATGCAACCATCGTTGATCCCTGCCAGGGACACTTG
Source organism: Bonia amplexicaulis (assembly GCA_036346245.1). NCBI lineage: Eukaryota > Viridiplantae > Streptophyta > Magnoliopsida > Poales > Poaceae > Bonia > Bonia amplexicaulis. Next base: position 13,737,357 of record CM070761.1, on the reverse strand, counting down.
TCATGCTCTCTCGGGTGGCCCTAAGCCTATTCTTTATGGCTGCACTATCTCTACTTCAAGCCCTTTGCACTATCTCTACTTCAAGCAAACAGATCATATATATATATATATATATATATATATATATATATATATATATATATATATATATATATATATATATATATATATATATGTATGTATGTATGTATGTATATATATATATATGTGTATGTATGTATGTATGTATATATATATATATATATATATATATATATATATATATATATATATATATGTGTGTGTGTGTGTGTGTGTGTGTGTGTGTGTGTGTGTGTGTATGTACATGTATAGCATACGACAATTATTACACAGATCTCACAAATGAATTAAACAACGCAAGCATATCATATATATAGCACATGACAATCATTACACAGATCTCACAAATTAATTAAATAACTGAATAAAGTACAATTAAATTAATTGTTTGATTAAGCACAATTGACTGCATTACAATTGATACTATTGCACTCTTTTATGGTCTCCTTTAACACCATTCGTTCTATCCGTGTTATAATTTTTATTACAAATCTTAGTTGTTTTTATTGGAGTTCGTATACAAATCAAATTGCTTATTTTATTTAATTTGTATCAAATTTTAGTTATTTAGGGATATTACTTTGCAATTGTATGAAAATCAAATTGTAAATTTTATTTCATATTTACACCCAATTTTAATTATTTTTTGTTGGAATTTGTGTACAAATCCAATAGCTGTTTTTCTCTAATTTTTATTTAGTGATATCACTTTGGAATTTGTATCAAAATCAAATCGCTAATTTTTATATATATGTTGGTTCCGAATTTTAATTTTTTTGTTGGGATTATGTACAAATCTAATTGTAATAGTTGTTTAATTTTTATTCTAAATTATACTTATTTAGGAATTTTACTTAGGAATTTGTATGGAAATCAAATTGCTGATTTTATTTCTTTTATTCTGAAGTTTATTTATTTAAAGATTTTAATTTGGAATTGTATGGAAATCAAATTACAAATTTTCTTTAGTTTTCTATTTTTATTTTGAATTTAATTTATTGGAATTTATACGCAAATCTAATTGCTAATTTTTGCTTAAATTTTGTTGCGATTTATATTTATTTATAGATTTTACTTTGAAATTTGTACAGTAATCAAATTACTAATTTTGTTTTATTTTTTCCAAATTTCATTTTTTGTTAGAATTCATATGCAAATCCAATTGTTATTTTTTTGTTTATTTTTTAAATTATTTTGTTTAATTTTACTTAGGAATTTATAGGAAAAAAATCAAATTATTAATTTGATTTTATTCTTTATTCCGAATTTCAGCTGTTTTTTAGATTGTACTTGACATGGGCTCATTTTTTAATCATGGCCAGTATAATCTGGACTCACTCTTATCAAACCTTTGCTTTAATAATACTAGTTACATACCCATACATTGCAACGGAATTCATTGAATGTATAAAGAATCATGCTATAGAAGAGAGTTGCTTCGATCGGTTGAAAAATGAAAAATGATGAAAAGTTGAGAAAATAAAGCGGTTGAAGAAGAATGAACGTACAACTGTCAACTCGTTCTTTTATAATACAATAGCAAGGAACTTGCCGAGCCGTATCTAGCACTTGTTTATCCCGCACGCGCGGCACGTTTCTGCATTGTTTTTGTCTGAAGAAGACAGCTTTGATGGCAACTGTTGCTTGACGCCCCCTTAACGTTTTCCCTATAAATTGCGTGCCGTTCTCCCCTTATCATATCATCAGCAAACCAGGTTAATTTATCTCGAGTTCTGGAGAAGGTACTTCCATCTTCTTCAGCCTTCAGTGTTCAGGTTACTTGTCTAAGGTCGATCCATTTCTGATCGGGTGCGAAAGAATTGCGCGTGCATCGGAGTACTTGATCAACGTGCAACGTGTGGTCATTTCGTGCACAAAAGGATATAGGGAAAGATGGCGGCGCTAGACATGTCTGCAAAGCCCGGCAAGGCCGTAGTCCAGTCTGACGCGGGGTCGTACGTCGCGTGGTCCGGCGCGGAGCAGCCGGCCATCGCCGCGGAGAAACTCGGATGCGGCCTGCTCGTTCTGAAGCCCCTCGGCTTCGCCCTGCCGCACTACGCCGACTCCTCCAAGTTCGGGTACGTTCTTGAAGGCAGCCCGGTGGTCGGGATCCTCCCGGCGGGTGGCGCCAAGGAGAGGGTGGTCCGGCTCGAGGCGGGCGACGTGATCGCCGTGCGCTCGGGGGGCGTCTCGTGGTGGTACAACGACGCGGACGCCGCCGACCTCTCCATCCTGTTCATGGGCGACACGGCCAGCGCCGTCAGCCCAGGGGACATCTCCTACTTCCTCATCGCCGGCACGAACAACGTCCTGAATGGCCTCGACGCGGGCCTCCTCGCCAAGGCGTTGGGAGTGACGCGAGAACGGGCAACCACCGCTTTCCGTAGCCAGCCGGCCGTTCTGCTCACAAAGTTAAGCCACAAGCTGCACGGCATCTGCCCCCACGAGCACGACAGGAACGGGCTCGTCGTGAACGCCGCCCTCGCGCCGCCAGGGCGCACGGAAACGGTCACCACGGCCCACCTGCCGGCTCTGGGAGAGCTCGGGTTCAGCGTCGGGCTCGCGCGGCTCCAGGCGGGCGGCGTGCACTCGCCCTGGGTCCTCCGCGAGGCCGCGGCGCAGGCGGTGTACGTCGCGCGAGGGAGCGGGCGCGTCCAGATTGCTGGCACGGGGGGCGCGACCCTGCTGGACGCGGAGGTCGCCGCGGGCAGCCTGTTCGTCGTGCCGCGGTTCGCGGTCGCGTGCGTCGCCGCGGGCGCCGATGGCATGGAGTGGGTGTCGCTCATCAAAAGCCCCAGGTACGTACGTAATTGACGTGCAGAAGCACGTAATATGTGGTTTCTTCACTTGAAAAATGCAAATCGGTACTGATATATGTGCACTGTCCGTGTGCTGTGTCGTGGCAGGCCCGTGGTGGAGTACTTCGCCGGGAAGGGCTCGGTGCTCGGCAGCCTGACGCCGCAGGTCGTGGAGGCCGCGCTGAACGTGGCGCCGGATTTGGTCGAGCTGCTCGGGGGCAAATGAAGCGAACGCGCCACGCTCTCGTCGCACCGAGCGCACTCGAATCTTATTAGTAGTTTTCGCCTATTCTGATGTGTTGGTGCATGCGCCGCGGTGCGCGATTTTTTTCTGTCCGTCGTGTAAAATAAGATCTCGCTGTACATGTGGTGGCGTCGTTGGGTAAGGCTGTACTGATGCACACGTATCACTCGGTGTGAGGCCCGCCTGGCAAGTGGCAGCGAGCGATTTCATTTTGTACGTGTTGCATGAATGCATAAACAGTGGTGCGTATAGCATCCCTCGTTACGTACGAACTCTGTCCTGTCTCATTCACGACCTGTACAGAATTATAATGCAGAGAGTAATTCCTCGCTCCTTGACATCAAGTATCGAGTAGACAGAGAGAGAACCATCTTTTGGGCCACTGTTTTGTGGGGGTTCACCAGTTTAGCCCATTTCGGTGGAAAAAGAAAGTTCACTTCAGACCAAGGTTAACGTTTGCAGCTTGCCAACTCCTGCCAAAAAATGCAGCTTGCAAAGTGAACTAGAGCTCCTAATAGCAACCATAAGTCCGCATAGGGGAGAGCATAACAGCTTTTGCACACTTCGAAATTATCATTTGTTCTTCACGTTTCTTTTTGCTAGCCCACTCCTCTCAGCAAGAGAAATAGAAGGGAAGAGGTTGCTTAAAAAAAAGAGATTTACCCTCCCTTGCATCACATCAGCCTTTGACTCTTCTTGGGCTCAGCTCTATCAGGCTTTGAGCTGCCTCTTTTGTGATCTTCCCCCGTTTTAGCACTAGACTGTCCACCTGAAAGTAATCATCATTCAGGTCAGGTTCTTTTTTCACTTAACAAAAACATCGAACTACAGCCCACAACATAATTTTGGTAAGAACTCCTCTTCCTGGGCAACTACTCTTGCATGCTCGGTGCCTCAGTGAGTCAAGTGTCATGGTTGAACAAAAACATACAAGAACAGTGCACAGGGTGGCTGTACATCAGTACATGTTTGGATCAATCGCGCTTAGTTGTGACTGCCCCACCATAATTTTTCAGGCAAAGCGCTGGTGGTGTTGGCCAGAAATTGGAAATTTTAAAAAGGGAGCTGTGCTTTGTGAGATTTCCTAGCTCTTTCTGTGACTGCCAGGTCGACACCCCATCTTCCGGATTTATCCCGCCGACCGCGCGCCCGCCCCCCGTCCCCTGTTCTTCGCTCCGGACGACGGCGATCTATCTCTCTTCGCCTCTCTGCCGTCCTCGCCTCCACCGAAGCCACCCTTCTTCTCGCCGAGGACCGAGCGCGAGCCCTTCGAAACCCGCCGCTCACCGGAGCGGCGAAGCCCCTGTTGGAGATTCGGATCATCTAGGTAAGCCCTAATTCCATTTCCTGTAGCAGTCTGCGCGTTTCCATTTGAGTCCAATCGCATGCTTCGATCGGTTGCGAGTTCGTTGTTACTATGGACTGGAGTTCGTGGGCACTTCCCTTAGGAGAGGAGTCGAACCCAGAATGTATCCTCCCCTGGACTTGCGAACTAAGGAATACACGCAGGATCGTGCGGCGAGCTTGTTGCATCCCATGGTTGTTTCAGAACTTCTCCTTTTGGATTGGTAGTTTGTACGATTTACGAGGAAAGGAGCTCTGATTTCGTGATGGCATGGGCTGCGTTAGGTGTTTGACCTGGGGAAAAATGAACATTATTTGGTGTTCTTGGTGGTTACTCCCTCAATGTCACTGGAAAATATTATAGTTGCTTACTTGTTTGGTCAGATGTATGGAGTTTGGGTAAAGTTGTTGGGGATAATTGGTCTGTCTCGTTCCTGTCCCAGAGCATTTTCACATTCCTGTATTAAAGTAGAAAAGCAAGCTTCTTCCTTTTGGGATTGATTCTCATTCTATACGAGACTAAAGAACAGAGGCAAATTTGCCCGTGGAAATGACAGATGTGGTTGGGCAAACTGTGTAAGTTGCAGTTTGCATAATCTGTTACTTATTGTGTTGGCTGGCCACCTGCAAATGTCATGTAGTCTATACCTTGAAGATTGAGGCATCTCTTTAACCTACTTACAAGTGAATTTCTGAAGTTTCTGGAAGAATTTTCTGACCTTGCCTAATTATTTTGCTTGGATATGTTTCATTCTTGATTGTTGCTGATTTCAGCTTGTTTTTCCCAGAATGTGTAAATGCAGACCATAAAACGCTTGCCGAAAAGTGTCCACAGCTCCTTGCGCTCAACCATTATTCTATCTGACCTACCAAGGGTTGTTGAGGAGTTGATGTACAATAGCATTGATGCAAATGCGAGCAAGGTATTGCTTTCACATTCAAAAAAGGCAAAATAATCTAAATGTGATATCTTCAATAGATATTGCTTTCACATACAAAAAGGGCAAAACAATCTACATGTAGTGTATTCAATATGTATTGCTTGCAATACAAAAAAGCAAAATAATCCACATGTAATATCTTCAGTGTCATGTGTTACCATTTTTGATACGCTGATGCCCATTTCAGATCGATATCTCAGTAAATGTCAGGGCATGTTATGTTAAAGTGGAAGATGATGGTATGCGCTTACCTCATGTTTTTTATTTCTTACTACTAGGTTTTGCTTTTAGAAGAACTTTTTGCCCTGTTGTACTATTGCAGGTTGTGGTATTACTCGAGATGAATTGGTTCTCTTGGGAGAAAAATATGGTAAGTCAGAACTCATAACTTTTGCTGTTCTTATTTATACTCTTGCTTTTTCCTCACTCAGCAGTCAGCAGTACTTTTTTTTAGGGAACAGACAAATCTGTTTTGCGTGTCTTTGTATCAAGATAGAGATAAGATAAGAACAAGCCAGGTTTTGCCACTACAAACCAAAAATCGGGCCAGAAGATAAAGAATAACTAAAAACAAAGGGGAATAACATTAGATGTCTGATTCACTCAGCAGTACTGTTTGCTTCATGTTAAACTGCATTATTGCAGGTGATTTTTACATAATGAACTGGGGCTGTTGGATGTTTATATGATTTCATAGATGTCAGAATGGAATTGTTCTCTTACAAGGGAATGTCTGATTCGCTTAGAAAGTAATAATGGAAGTGACATCCATTCTGTGATATTTGACCTTGAAGATTGATATTGAAAGCGGATGTGCTTATTGTCTCCTGTTTTCTGATTGTTACATAAATTGATGATCAGTAAATTGTCTCCTGTTGTTGCTCTGCTGTTGGTATCCCAGTGACTTTTGGTCTGTTTTCAGTGATTCTTTATCTTCACTAGAAGAGCATGGACATTTATGTAAGTCATCACTACATGCATATAGATTCCAAGACATTGTACCTTTTATTTCCTCACTCATGACATGTTAGTTGCATCAGTACTAGCTCGCGAATTTGCTATTTTGTTTATTGTACCTCTTCTCTCTTTCTTCAACAAAGTTTATTTTATGTCCTGTCATCAAAGTTGGGATTGAATACGAAAAGGATTCTTTTAGTTGATAGCAAGCAGGAACCCCTTCTATCAGAATGAATTGATTATGCTGTTTGTCTTTCATTAAGTGTAGGCTCCCGCCAGAAATATGTGTAGGTTTCAAAAGAACGAATATACTCGATGATATCACTGGTGGTTTGCAATGTGCTAATGATGCATAACTCCCTTCTGCTATAACAGCAACATCCAAGTTCCATGATGTCATGGGTGATGGGGAACCTAGTTCTAGAAGTTTCGGATTAAATGGAGAAGCACTCGCATCGCTTTCTGATATCTCTGTGGTCGAAGTCAGAACGAAAGCTTGTGGGAGGCCGAATTCATATTGCAAGATAATTAAGGCACCACTTACACACTGAACCTATAAAATGTTGTGCATAATCTTGATCTATCGATGTATAGTGTATATGAATGTCTTCTGGCAACTGCACAGGGATCCAAATGCTCACATATGGGAATAGATGACCAGAGGGAAGTTGTTGGCACCACAGGTAGTTATTCGATTTTTCTCCTTGAAACAAAGTAGAATCGCTCTTATGCATGCATGCACACATGTTCTCGAAGCAAGACACACCTTTATAGTCTATATATACTTAATACGTGTGAGGAGTGAGATGATGGCATTTTACTCAGTGTGTTGTATTTTCGTCATGTTATGGAAGCTATTTATCAGAAGGCTTTCATCTTTGTAGTTATTATTCGGGAGCTTTTTTACAATCAACCAGTACGGAGGAAACAAATGCAATCTAGGTACATGTGGTCTTTATTGTATTATCCATGTGTAGATGTTTCTTCTAATTCACAGCTATGTTCAAAAGATGATACGATCAATGTATTTCCCAATATTATGTTTTGTAGTCACAAAAGAGAACTATATCATGTGAAGAAGTGTGTCCTGCGAGTTGCACTCATTCATCCACAGGTTTCACTCAGACTTCTTAACCTTGACAGGTAGTCTATCGTGCTATGGTAGGCATTTTACTATTGGGTGGGTTCTTTTGGGTTGTGGCTTATGGCCTAAATTTTTGAATTTGGGCTGTTCACGAGAGACAATACGCAAATGAAAATAGTCGCATGCAATTTTGGCCAGTACAACTGAATCCAATACACTTTTTACTACAATCTTACTGTTGACCCCGATTTGAAAAAACGCACCGTTTGAAAGTTAGTTACTGTAGCATAAGTCATAAGCTACAAACCATAAGTGGAAAAGAATTGACCATTACCTGTATATTTACAATTTTACATGTACATAATATCTATTGACATGTCCTTTATATGAATTCAGTGAAGATGAGTTGCTATACACAGTTCCTTCGTCATCCCCTTTGCCGCTTATATCAAACAGTTTCGGGAACGATGTCTCCAGTTGTCTTCATGAAATAGCTACCTCTGACCAGAACTGGGTTCTTTCAGGGCACATATCTGGACCAACAGATGTGTTCTGTACTAAGGTAATTTCCATTCTGTAAGTTGCGAGCTGTTGAAACTGAAGTTTGACAAAGTGTCTTCAGCAACGTGCACTTTTCCTTTTCAGGATTTCCAGTACTTGTGTATCCTACTCGCCAATTCTCCATTATCTAATTCCATTTGAAAATTTTCAAATGCTTGGAGTTGGAGACATCCTTGACTTTCCAAAGACATCAACTCAAGATTTGTCAGTAGAAGCCCAATCCATAATATGCTTAATAATCTGGCAGCTAATTTTCAATCTTCCATGGTAAGGAGGAATGAAGAAATTGATGTTCAGAGCCGGAAGAGGCAGAAAACTGATGTCTACCCTGCATATCTGCTAAACTTGTGCTGTCCTAGATCTAGCTACGATCTACATTTTGAGCCTTCAAAGACTACTGTGGAGTTCATGGTGATTCACCACATTTGCATGCTTTTGAGTTTCCCTTTTCTCTTTTCTAGTAAAGCTTCATTCGTAACTAAGTAACTAATGTACGGATAGGACAAGCTCTTAGTTAAAAGTGGCTTGGGCCTTTTTGGAAATTTGATGTTGATGTCTTTTATGTTGTTTCGTTTTTAAATAAATTTACTTTCTTACAGCTGGATATTTGTCTTTGTTTTTTCTTCTCTCACTGTTCAGGATTGGCAAAGTATCTTGTTTTTCTTTGAACAAGCTATCACAAACTACTGGAAGAAGCATGTACCGCAATCTTCAAAAGGTTAGAAACTAAGACTTTTATTTGTCTGATAATGTCTTCATCCAACAACAACAACAACAACAAAGTCTTTTGTCCTAAGCAAGTTAAGGTAGACTAGGAATGAAATCTTCTCAAAATCAAAGAGATGAGAGACTTAAAATAAAACCTACAATGCTAAAGCTTTAAGCTGTACATCCTGCTATCTGAGCCAAGAGCCTAAAACATTGACCTTAACTTTTGAAGAGCTGGATATTTTGAAGAGACATCCTGATAATTTCTTCATTAACTGAATAATTTTGAAGAGCTGAAGTTATTGGCATTAATGCATTGGTTATTTTACCCTTTTCTATTGGCAGACAATGCTATTGATGATAGTACCTGTGTGCCTCTGCAAAGTGATGGTTTGTGACTTGGTGAATATATTTCATTTTTTTCTTTTGATTTATCTGCCTTGTGAGCTTTGTTCATATGTTATGGTTGCAGTGAAATCAAATCAGGGCCTCCTAAAGCGTCATAATGTGCAGAACAAGGAAGATGTTGCTGACTTATACCAAAGCTCTCTGCAGAAGAATAAACTCAGAGACAGCAACGTTGATATGATTGCCACAACAACACCTAAAGACTTGCCCTGTTTTTCTTCAGATGTGGAGCCATCCACATGGCATATCTGCTACCCTGACCAGATCAGGAACGAATCACAACATTCTGGCGATGTTCTTAGGAATGATCATAAATTAGGGCACAAGCAAATGCGTTCTCCTGAAGGTGATAGTTATCAGTGGTTAGTGGATGTTCCTTCCCAGTTAGAAGATTGTGATCTTTTAGGTGCTAACCCAACTGTTTGGAAAAAGCGAAGGACAGAAGGTATGTTCCATGGACATGCATATTCTGGTAATTTTGGAATGTTGGAAGATGTACGAACCAAAGGCCTTTTAGCTGATGATCAAGACTCTGAGATAATTGGTCCAGAGATTGAACCCCAAGAACCTTGCTTTGGGGCTCTCAATAGACCAAACAGAATTACCAGTGATTTTGTGCAAAATCAAACGGGCTATGGTGGATTCTATGTCGAATCTGATAAATCAAATGAGGATTCTCTACTCAACAAAGTCACAGAGACAATCACTGATATTTCTTGCCCTGAGATGTCACACTTAAGTGGTGGATTCTATCATGAAGATTGTAGCACCTCCAGGGGCTTCTGTAGTGTCATGAAAAAGAGCAGTACAAGGAAAAAGTTAGGGACTGTAGCGGGATATGTTGAAGGCCTTGAGGCAAATACAATTGCGCAGATGAACTTCCCTGATATCCAAGCAGTGTGGGAAAGTGACTTCATGGATGGGTCCTCCATCAAAGATACTTTCTTTCATTTCCCTCGTCCATTCTCATTGGCTGATACACCTCGCAATCGCAGTCATGCAAGGACTGACATGGAATTGCATGGGAGATCAAATAAAAGTTCTGATTATTGGAACTGTGAAAATATTGACAGCGACTTTAGATTCAGTTTGCACAGATTTAACAGTGATTCATCAATACTATGTGACGAAGCTAAACGTTTCAATAACTTCGACAATGAAACTCAGCTGCCTAATTACTTCAGTCATAATGATTTTTCTGTAGACCAATTTGTTTTCGAAGATGGTCAGAAACCCAGGAAATCAAAAATTGATGCAAGATTATTATGCAATATTCCTCCTGAGAGAAGTGTTGCTGGTTGTCATTTGGGCGTTCCTTCTTCCCAAATGGCAAACAACAACATGCTTATTGAAGATCTACCGAATCAACACAATTTTGGATGCCGTCAGAGATCCAGGCTTTCCAAGGGTAGATCTCGGAGTCATTCTGCCCCACCATTTTACAGAGGCAAACGAAAATTCCCTAGATTAAATGAGTCACTGACCAGATTGACATCAGCAGGTGGTAAAGATACCTTCATCAAGGACACAGAAGGTTCGTCTGCTCACAGCCTTTGCTATCCTTTTTAAATTGCATTGTTATGAGTGCTAAGTTTGTACTCTGTTAATTAAATGCAGCTGCTGCACCTGCACCAGAGGATATATCACATATGAATGCAACACAACCTATTCCTGAGACTAGTAGCAGTGAATTTTCTGACCTAAATTTCAGGTATCTTGCTCTTGCCTGCATCTGCCTTGAATACTGAAAAGGTCTTTCTGAGCCTGTGACTATAAACTTGCCTCTCTCGTATTGGCCAGCTTGAAGGCAAATGCGAAAATGTGTGAAGAGACATGTTCTGATGGGCTTGAAGATTTTACTGCTCAAGCAACTAAATGGCGAGATGACTCTTACCAGCATACAGTTGAGCATATGTTAAAGTTTTATATACTCACATACAGGCACTTTCATATGGCCTAGTTACTGTATACTCCCCAACACCCCTATGCTTACTGTTTCATCTCCTTGTGTAGGCATTGGAGGTGCCAAGCGGTCCTTTTGAATACTACGATGATGTACTTAGCATTTCTTCTGGGCCCTTACATCTCTCTTGTAGCTCGCTAGTTCCTGAATGTATTGATAAAAATTGCTTTGAGGAGGCAAGAGTTTTGTTGCAACTGGATAAGAAATTTATTCCCGTCATATCTGGAGAAACACTAGTCCTTGTTGATCAGGTTCGTAGTCGATTAACATCATTTGTGGAAAATGAAACAAATTCTTTAGCAGTTTATGTATATCCTGTTATTGTGCAGTAATAATCATGTTCTGGAAATAAAATTTGTCGTGTTAATTGTTGCATTTCGAGTGGTCAAATCGTGAGCAAATGTTCATGACGTGGGCCTGTTACTTGGCTTTATTGTTACTGTTTAAACTCAACTACTTATAGGGGATGTTTAGCCTTTTATGTATGTCATGTTTTAACACAATATTTTTGAGTATATATGCCCGATATCAGAAAGTATTGGATCATATATCTATAGTGAATTGTGAAGCATGTACTTTCAAAAGTAAACAGTGCATGTATGTTGACAAAAAGTTCTTTTCTGAAAGATTTTAGTGAGTTATGTCCTCTTTTACTGTTTTACAGCATGCAGCTGATGAAAGGATACGTTTGGAGGAACTCCGTAGCAAGGTTTGCTAGTGTTAAAGTGACCAGGAACCACCCTGCAACATTGTTTTTCATCTTTCATACTCATATCCTTTGGGTTTTCAGGTCTTATCTGATGTAGGCCAAGGGTTTGCTTACTTGGACTCTGAGGAGGACTTAGTACGTCATTTTAATTAGTTGGCATCTGCTGCATTGTGTTAAACTGTTCATAACTAAGATGTGTTTTCCAAGAACTAACACTTAGATGTGTTGTTTGATCTTTTATGCCCCATTTGTTGGCAGGCTCTCCCTGAGACTGGATTTCAATTGTTCCAGAAGTACACTGAGCAGATTCAGAAATGGGGCTGGATCATCAACAATTCTAGCAATTCCTCTCAGTCATTCAAAAGGTAGGTGCTTGACTATCGTGTGAATGGGAACTTTTTTATCTGCTTAGCCTTACATGCTATTTTTCAGGAGGTTTGCTTGCACGTGTTCTGGTTGTGTTCGTTTTAGCTCTTTTTAGCAATCTGAGACCTGTAGTTCTAGTTAACATTTATCGCACCCTTTAGTTTATTGTAATCTGAGAATAGCCAGTTCAGAACGTACATCACTTCCATCAAGAATTTCTTCCATTAAGCATTCAGTGATAACATGTTCTTGTTATGAATTTTGGATGGCTTGATCCACCATTCTCTACCTATTCTGAAGGAGTAAAAGTTGTTCATCTCCTTTGTATATACTAAATATATGTCTGTCATATACCATTTACTTTATATTTTTCAGGAACATGAACATTCTTAGGAGACAAGCCCGTCTTGTTACTCTTGCTGCTGTAAGCAACCTTTTCTAGCATCCATATCTATTCAACATGTTTGTAATACTTGCTGAATGTACATGTTTCCCGTCAAATCTATATACTGGATGAGGTGACCTGTTGGTTCGTACTTGTATTGATTATCTGTTTATTTCTTTGGTAAATGGTTATGTTATAAAACCCCAAAAGTTAGTTTGATCCGTAAATTGGGTATAGACTACTTAGGGTAAGAATGCATCGAAAAATCTGAGCTCAGGTTTCTCAAAAGTTTTATTCCAAGTGTTTGCAGAGAATAAGAGACATGCTTCAAACATAATATTTCCTTGTAATATTCAGGCCATATCATCTTTATGATATCCACGTCTTCTGAAAATTAAGGAATAAAACATTACGGGGAGTCGGGGATAACTGTTCTCCTTGAATTGGGTAATTTGTGAGAATTTTTGTGTCTCGTGCTATTGGTAGCCCTTAATGCTGTAGGTAATCACTGTTTACGTTGTTGTGTTACTGTCTCTTTGAAGTGCAATTGTTGTTTCAAGAGAGAGTGGAAATGCACTTGTCTTTTTTGTCTTTAGTTTTACATCTAGTTATTTCCCAAATGGTGTTACAAGTATCTGGTGAGATCTTCTCGGATAAAACTGCAAGTCTGCAATATAGTATTCTTGTCTTCTAAACATCATCTACACTACACAGGTTCCATGTATTTTGGGCGTCAATTTAACAGGAAAAGATCTTATGGACTTTATTCAGCAGGTGATTGATTCTGCTACATCATTCTTTGCGCGTATAACACTTTTCTTGATACTGTAGTTGAACACCATTAGATGGTAGGTACTCTCTTAGGAAATGCCGGTCAGGAAATGCAGGGATGGTTTGTTCTTGACTATGGAGGAATGGGTGTTGCCAAACCGGAGCTGAAATCCCGCTGAATTCGAACTGAGTTACACTGTTTCAGAGATTGGTTGATGCCAAGTTAGGTTCAACATAGGTGTTGGTTTGGGAACTCTTAGTGCCCGTTCAAATTGGCTTTTGGCTTTGTCTTATGAATAGTAACAGCTTATAGGGAGGGACACTTATATGCGATTTTGGCTGATATAAATAAAATCATTATAGTATGTACTACAATTGACTAGTAGATTCTATCTTGAAAAGATATTCTATTTAAAATTAGGTATTATAGAAAATTCATTTACTGTAGAAAATCAGTTCTTAGAAGTCAATACGATTAAGGCCTTAATTGGCCTGGAATTAGCGTGTGCTGGTCAGGAACTAGTAGCAGGCTAGCAGCATCCCAACAAAACCTGGGTCAAAACAGGTCTCGAAGCCTTGTGTTGAGACTTGACTTGTGGTGGTTTTCACTATAGGAATTTTAGCTATGCGGATGATACAGGCACTTCATTATCTTTTAGTTTTCTTACCCCATTACTATTTTGTCAAGCTTGATGAGACTGATGGATCGTCAGCTATTCCCCCAGCGGTTCTACGTATTCTTAATTTCAAAGCTTGCAGAGGTAAGTATATCTTTTCTTCTCTATTCGTCCGTAATGCTTCTTTTTCCCCTTCAAGCGTTTCCGTACGTTTCACTTTTGATCCGAAGTGGTGTATCGATGTTTATTCTTTGTTTGCTTTAGGCGCGATCATGTTTGGTGACCCCTTGCTACCATCTGAGTGCTGTCTGATTATCGAAGAACTGAAAGCAACATCCCTATGCTTCCAGGTAAAAAGGCTAGAATCCCCCATTCTTATTTCTGTTGCTACTCTGTGGTCTAGTGAGACGGAAGCTTGGTTCTTCTGCAAATAAAATAAAAATCATATTTCTTGCAGTGTGCTCATGGGCGCCCGACCACCGTGCCCATTGTGAACGTTGCATCCCTCCGTGACGAGCTGGCGAGGCTTGAACTGCTGAGCGGAAGGCAAGCAGAGACCTGGCATGGCCTGTCGCACCACGCACCCAGCCTCGAACGTGCTCGAACGCGTCTCAGACAACTGAGAAGGCTACGCTGTGGCCTGTAGACTTTAGCTGCAGAAGATGAGGTAAATAACGATGGCGACGTTGTACGCTTTTACAGTAGTCAAATGTTGCTGACGAAGAGATAAAGTGCCCACGAGCCGTGTTGTACACTTGTAACCATTGTGGTTTGTGAAGACCAATTCTTTCCATGTAAATGTATATACACAACGATTTAACCCGTCTTGCAACCATTATGATTCGTGAAGACCAAGAAGCAACGTGATTAATAAGAAAATGGGATGGTTGTGCGCTACTTGTGCTACCTTTTTTTGTGAAGCCGTCTTGTTTCACTCTGGCCAAGCCATGGAGTCGAGTTTCTTGGTGTGTATCTGCAGGCTGAGCATACGATAATTTGGGGTGGGTTTGGCAAGACTTAAGGGTGGGTTTTTTTTGTCCGTGGTTTATAGTTGAAAATTTTGAATTCTAGATTTTTATGAGAGGTACTACGCAGAGAAAAATAATCGCATATGATTTTAGCCGGTATAATTGAACTCGGTATAGTTTGTACTATAGTCTATCTGTAAACCCTAACTTAAAAAACACACCGTTTAAAAGCTAGTTACTGTAGCAAATATAAGCCAAAGCTATAACAAAAAAGAATCCACCCCAAACATAAGCTAAAGCCAAAGTAAGGGTAGGTGTTTTGGCTACAATAACTAGCTTCTAAACATTGTGTTTTTTAAGACAGTCTACAGATAGATTATAGTATAAACTATATTGAATTCAGTTATACCAGTCAAAATTATATACAAATTGAAGAAACCACCCACACCCTTGTTCATCAAATCCCAAGCATCCAGCTAGATGGGCCGAAGAACGTGGAAATAAGATAGCAATACTTTCCAGCTCAAGTTGGCCTGATTCGCTAATGGACCGAACAGCCCAAACCTATGTCAGCCCACGAGGACGACCTCTTGAGAGATTACTGTGATTTAACTTATGGCGCGCGGAGACTTTTCGAGCCATCTTCCCCCAAATCCTCCCGCCCATATAACCCAACCCTCGCGCGCCCACCTCTCGGCTCGGCTCACCCCAATTCCCATCTCCCTCGCAGGCAAATCCACAAACACCAAGCCTGCACCACCAATGGGCGCCGATACCGTGGCCGACGCCGACGACTTCGCCTCCCCGGTCCCCAAGCGGGCTCCCGGCGGCGGCGGCGTGTACCAGGTGGGCGGCGTGCCGGTGGAGTTCCCCTACAAGCCGTACGGCACGCAGCTGGCCTTCATGGGCCGCGTCATCGCCACGCTGGACAGCGCGAGGCGGCAGGGCCGGTCGCATGCGCTCCTCGAGTCGCCCACCGGCACCGGCAAGTCGCTCTCCCTCCTCTGCTCCGCGCTCGCCTGGCAGCGCCACTACCCGTTCCGTGCGGCCCCGCCCGCCGACCCCTTCCTCCACGGCGGCGGATTCGTCCCCGACGACATCCAGAAGCAAGCGCCGCCCGGTACGCCCGCTCCCTTTCTCTTGCGGCCGGTTCTTGGATCAAGAGCCACTCTTTCTTGGGAAAATCGGTGGCGTGTCGATTTGCTCATTTCGCTGCTGCGGTTCTTAATGTTTAGGCGTCCCGGAGAAGGCGACCAAGAAGAAGAATGCTCCGACCATCTATTACGCGACGTAATATTTCTGCTGCGTGACTTGATTTGATAAGACGATCTTGATTGATTTCTTGGTTGGTTGTCTTTCTGAAGGAGGACGCACGCGCAGATAACCCAGGTGGTCCGGGAGTACCGCAAGACGTCATACCGAGTGCGCATGGCCATCTTGGTAACCACTGTTCCCATCTGAATTTACTTATTGCTATTTTTGGAGGGTAAAAAGAGCACACATTATCCAACCAAAGTTAAGTAGCAGTGGCCCAAATAACGCTAAGACATCTATTCAATAGTCTTGCAGTAGTAGACTAGTACTGGTAGTGGTTATAATCTCTATTGCCACATGTTCAACTGCACGTTGTTTGAATTAGATTTCCACAATAAACTAATGGTAGTTTGGAGTTGACGATAATTTCTGCCTTTTTCTGTTTTTGGTTCCTGTTGATGAGCCAGTAATCATGCAATGCAGGCCTCAAGGAAGCACTACTGCGTCAATAAGAATGTATGCATGACCGACAACATTGACGAGCAATGGTAACGTACATAATGAAACATCTCTTTCCAAGCTTTTGCATTTTCCGTTGCTAACCATTAGTTAAATTTTTTCCGGTCATCAGCAAGTTGCTCCTAGATGACAATGTTCAAGGCTGTCCAGAATTCAAGTGAGCTTTCCTAGCTTTTCAATGCCCAAGCAAATAATTAACCTGGAGAACATTTCCCCACTTTTCCTGCTAACGCAATGAGTAAAATGTATTGGCAGGAATGCACAGAAACTAAGTCGTCATCCATCCCTTCAGATCGGTGGCTGCTATGAAGTTCATGATATTGAGGATCTCCTCAGAGTTGGACAGCAAGTGAAGGGTCCGTTTATCTGTTTGGTTACATGGGTTTCCTCCTGAGTCCTGAGGAAAGTATGATGTCACTGCTGAATGCAGATAACTAAACTGCCACTTTTTTGGTTATCTGCAGGATGTCCATATTTTGCCGCACAGACCATGGCAGAAGCAGCTCAACTGGTTTTCTGCCCATATAACTACATAATTAGTCCAATCGTCAGGAGAGCAATGGACATTGATATCAGTGGTTCAATCATTATTCTTGATGAAGCACAGTAAGTCTAGACTCACGACTATTTTTCTGTCACTAAATTACTTGTCGACTTGATTGATACACTTCAATGATTTTCTTAGGTAAACTAGTAATATATATCTTGTGGTACCTTTTCGATGTAATCAACTTTGAAATGTTCTCTTAAATCTTAAGAGCAGTTGCAGACTTGTAGTAACAAAATGGTAAATTCCAGCTGTTGTGTTCATTTGGCATCCTTGTTTTGCAGCAACATAGAAGACATAGCACGTGATGCTGGAAGTGTTGATGTTGATGAAGAATCACTTCTCTGTAAGTCAGTTGTAACTTTTGTTCCGTTAAAGCCTATGTTTCCAAAAACCTATTGTTTTGTTAAAACTCATGCTAAGCTAAATTGATTTATGCTGTGATCAAGTGTTGCAGACAGAACTAGCAAGCTTGGCCACTAATGAGGCTGTTGCAATGATATACCAACCCTTGCATGATGTCATTCAGGTACTTCTATGAGAAGAGAAGAGTTCATAGAGTTAACACTTAGTAGCAATATTAGTCTCAGGGATTAAGCTTTCAGTACTTCTGCAGGGGCTTGTCAGTTGGATTGCTGATCGGGAGGACAATCTAAAAAAGAATGAGTTTGAACATCCTGCTTCGTTGTATGTACTATGGAATCTTTTGTTGTTCCTTACCTAATTTATCTATTTAGTGTTTGTCATTTCATCTTCCTACCCTTGAAAGATGTGAATG
The DNA here is from genome assembly GCA_036346245.1 of Bonia amplexicaulis. Taxonomy (NCBI): domain Eukaryota; kingdom Viridiplantae; phylum Streptophyta; class Magnoliopsida; order Poales; family Poaceae; genus Bonia; species Bonia amplexicaulis. The sequence goes on along the minus strand of CM070761.1, from coordinate 13,719,354 downwards.
CCATTCTATGCAATATATATAATGAAAAAGTGTGCAGTTTATGTCTACTTATTTTCACTATGTTCTTCTGAGAAAAGATTGACTATCTTTTAGTCAACTACGTTGTGACAAATTAAGCCTTATGCAACATAAGTTACATAAGTTAGACAATATTGACCTGTTATTGGGCATGGCTAATTTTGAATATACTATATCCAGAAAGCATTCATTAGAAGGCATTTCGATTAACTTCCACCTGTACAATTCACCAGAAGAACTACATACTTGCAACGAAGCACGGAACAAACATTTTTCTTGCATTCAATTGATTTAACCTTTTGTAATCCTAGTTGGACTGGTGAAAAGGCTATGAAGGAACTCCAGTGTGCTGGTATTACTCCAGTATATTTCCCACTACTGCAAGAATGTGCAATGAAGGTGCTTCCTATTCCAAGTATTACAGTGCAGTTACTCTTGCGTATATGATGTAGTTCAGCGTAGCTGTGGGAATTTTTCTCTGTAATCTTTCTTTTCTGTGGCCTTTGACTTTGCCTTGAAACTTTCAAGTTTCAACTTACACCTTGATATCACCTTCTTGTTTTAGGCTGTTAAGGCTGCTTCAGATACCGAATCAGATGGAGCACATTTAAGTGGTGGTGGTGCCATGACACTAGAGAGTAAACATCATTTTTTTTATTTGATTAATCTTCAGTAATCAGTACATTTAGTGACCTAATGATATTTTATTATTTTTGCAGGTCTATTCTCCTCTTTGAGCTACTTTTTCGCCGGAAACGGGCGTCACTCGTATGACTACCAACTTGCTTTGCAGCGTTTTGATAAAAGAGAAGGTACTAATATCTTGTCTTATCTTTTACGAGAAAGCATGCTTAGTCCCTGAAAAGTTTTCCTGATGATGCGGGAGTAGCATGAGAGAACATTTTATGAATATGGATATTGGCTCCTCCGGATTGTATACATAAGATTCAGATGTAGCTGTTAAGGGTACAAGGGTATTAGTATCTTTTCCTATTTTAGGGTTTAGTCTTGTATCCCTTGAGTCTTGTATTATATATTGCCCCTTTGTGCTGTGCAATACATCAACGATTCATCTATTCATCTATAGATCTAACATGGTATCGGAATCAAGATTCATACCCTAGCCTTTGCTCGTATTCTGCTGATGATGCCTCTGGGAGGATCAATCTCCACTGTCGGGGGTGGCCGTCGTCATGTGCCGCCATCGTCAACAGATCTTGCGACGTGAAGGCGCTCTGGCGGTGCACCCTCGTCTCACGCTGCTTCCACGTGCTTGTCCAAGTTGGACGCCGCCGGATCTTGCCATCGTGAACGTCTTCATCGTCGCCGGTCGTCTCCACCTCGCGCTCTTCGGGCTACCGCCGCCCTCGTGTCACCCACTGGCTGTACTGCCAACAGCGATATATTGTATACACCTTGCATTTGAAGGGGTGTTAAGGATACAAGGATATTAGTATCTTTTCCTATTTTAGGATTTAGTCTTGTATCCCTTGAGTCTTATACTATATATTATCCCTTTGGGCTATGCAATATATCAACGATTCATCTATTCATCCATAGATCTAACAGTAGCAAGAAAGTCACATTGTTCTTCAAATTACTAGTATGGTTGCTTGATCTACTATTGAGTCGTTGACATAATTTGATCCAGCTCTATGGTATCCTTCCAGTGCTTTTCCAATATCTGTAATTTCATCACATAACTTTTGAATTGCACCAATTGCAGGCAATTCTGTGACTTCTGCCATTGGATCGAAATGTGTGATGAGTTTGTGGTGTCTCAATCCTGCTGTTGTTTTTCAAGATATTGCAGATCTGACCCTTTCGGTAATTCTGACATCTGGGTAAGTCTCCACGTTCATATTTTTCCTCCTCAAAAGATTGGCAAAGACCTTTAATTTAGCTTTAGCAACATATGCCTTTGATGATCCACATATCTGATCAGATGGTGAATGTTAGATTAAAAAAACATATGCCTAAAAAAAGATTGAAAAAAAAACATAGAAAAGAAACTAAGTATATAATACCTACAGGAAATATATGCAAGGTGGATTTATGCTGGCTGGCTTTCAGCCTTATAAACAAGCTCAGCTGAATAAACTTTTGAGCTTTTTGTAGGCGCATGTCCCACAGAGATAGAAATCTTCCAAACTAAGAATAATTAGGCTATGCCACTTTTAAAGTTTCTAAAATAGCAGGTAATATACAGCTGGCTCTTAACTACATATCTCTGCAGCACACTTTCTCCGATGGGCTCCTTTGCATCTGAACTCGGTGTCCAGTTTGAAGCTTGCATGGAAGCTCCTCATGTCATCAATGTAGATTCTCAGGTACGTCTGTTGCAAGTTGGTTCTGCTACAGAGTACTGCATAGCCACATGGTGATGCATTTTGATTATTGGGTATTAAGTTGAGGAAAGTGGAATCGTACTTGGTCCCCCAATCCCCACATTATTTTTTTTAATTTCCACGCGAAGTAACTGGTTAAATGTGAAGCATGGTTCTCTTTTTCTGCAACTCCAATGTAATGACTCGGAACAGAAAATTCTAGTTCAATCTGGTACAAATTGGACATACTGTTATACATATTTCCAAGCTTTGTCTGATAGCAATTGGCAATGGATTGTTCTGATTTGGTTAGTATGCATACTGCTAGTCCTCAGCAGAAAAAAGTGCACATGCTGCTAAATGGCAAGCCAATGTGTAATTGTGTATCAATATGTGATTAGAAATAGTTAGACTTATTCAAACTATTTGAAAGCTAAACATTTTTAGTTAACTGATATGGCTTAAACTTACAATGCATGTCTCTTATCTCACCAATTTGAATTCTAGATAATAGATTCTCATTTCTCATCACTTGAAAATATTGGTTCCTCATGCTCCTCATCCGGCCAGCATAGAGAAGCTTTTCCCTGATGAGCTCTATCCCTTAATTCATTCGTGACCTGGTCACCTGGATAAGATATGGAGCTTGTTTGCATCGACAGATCACTAAAGATCATTCATGTCAGACAATAGCTATTATTTGCATTCTATTGCTCAGTCTATCTTGTAATGCAATGCAGGTTTTTGCAACTGTGCTATCATCTGGCCCAACAACACATAAGTTGAATGCCAGCTATAAAACTGCAAATGTGGAATCTTTTCAGGTAACTTGTGTTTGATTTTTTGTTGTATGCTAACATAATCATATTTTCAAAAAATTGCTTTTGTTTTTATGTAGGATGAACTTGGAGCTTCGCTAGAAGAAATATGCAGAATAGTGCCTGGTGGCGCTCTAGTGTTTTTTCCTAGCTATAAGTTGTTGGACAAACTGAAAGTGCGCTGGTCTCACACAGGTCAATGGGCACGATTGAATGCTCAAAAGCATTTGTTTACTGGTAAGATTTTGTCAAGAATTCTAAAACGTTGCTTCAAATTCTAAAAGTCAGTCTGTCTACATTTCCAATTTCATGCATTTTGCTAATTTAAGACTTGTTTGTTTCAGAGCCTAGAGGAAGTACTGAGGAACTTGAGCCTGAGTTAAAAGGATACTATAATGCAATCCTCGGTAAGGCTCCCCTCAAGAAAGGCAGAGGTGGTGCAAAACAAATCGTGAAGAATCGAGTGACAAAGAATTCATCACAGGAATCTGCTAAAGGAGGAGCTGCTTTTCTTGCAGTTTGTCGTGGGAAGGTGCTAATTCTATACATTTGTGTATAACTGTATATGAATTTATACACATGCTTAAACCTTGCTTCAAATTTCTTAGTGCAGCATGTGCTTATAATAGCTGTCCTTGGCTTATGCTTTGTGGCTGCTGGTTTTTATTTTCAGGTATCTGAAGGGATTGACTTCTCTGATGACAATGCTAGAGTTGTGGTATCCTTTGTTTTCTCCTTATCATTGTATGTTATTAGGTCCTAGAGAGTTTAGTGTCAAACTTTTGGCCCTGCTAACCTGCAGCATGATTGGTAGTTGTGAACAGTATAATATTTCATGCTCTGAATCTAGCAGTTCATGCTTTTGATATCCAGCAGTTTCCTTGACCAAGACATAAGGTCATTGTCGGCATTCCATTTCCAAATATGTAAGTCCCTTTTATATTCTAGAGATAAGTGCAATTTATTGTGCTGTGCTGATTCTGATGTTGATTGAACATGGATCAGAAATGATGTTCGAGTAAAGCTGAAAAAGAGATATAATGATTCGTACAAATCATCAAAGCATCTGTTAAGTGGGAATGATTGGTACTGTCATCAAGCATTTCGTGCTCTGAATCAAGCTGCAGGTAGAATACTTTATTTTAGCTGCTGATTTACCTGCAGAGCATTTGCTGTGGTCAAAATGTTGAAAATGGCTAATTTGTATCCTTGTTATTTCTAGGTCGATGTATTCGGCATAAATTTGACTATGGAGGCATAATTTTGATTGGTATGTTATTCATTCCCAAGCGTTTGCTTGGCTGGACAGAAAAGTTGATCCCTAAAGTTTTCACATTTGATTGGTTTGACTATTTTGGTGAATGTAATATGGTGTTCATGATTCAGAATTACTTGTGATCATCATGCTATTTGTACAGATGAGCGATTTCAGGAAGATAGAAATCTTGTGTACATTTCTAAATGGCTTAGGAACTCGATTAAGCATTATGGTAGCTTCCAGGAGACAATGGATGAACTGGAGAAGTTCTTCCAAAATGCTGAGGTATTTGGTGCCGTTACTCATCTAATTTTCATAATGTGGATGGACTATCTAAAATAAATGGTGATCGCTTCAGGAACAAATAAAAATCAAAGCTCGAGATATGTCCCCTAAGGACAGGTTGCATGCTGATGTACTTCCAATGCACGGTGATAAAAGAAAGCTGCCATGGCCAGAATCAAATTTCTCAAACCAGTCAGTACTGCAAAGCAATCAGAAGATAAAGACCGAGTGCCACAGTAGGAAGTCTACAAACATTCCTGGTGTGGCAGGAGCAGACCATAAAAAGTTGGGTATGTCTTATACATCATCAGAAGCATGGCAACTCTCTTCAAAATCTTCTAAATTAGCAAAGAAACAAAGCTCTCCCATACCCGGAGGTCTTTCGACAGCATGCCAACTCCCTCCCTCGTGCAAAAATCAATATAATTTGGAAGGTGAAGCAGATACTGGGGAAAATTGTGAAGTCAATATAAATGTTATTGACTTGGAAGAGTGTGATTCTAAGCCTCGGTAATCTGTCATCATTCAGGCATGTCTATTTCCTGAGTATTCTACCATCATTCCGTTTTCATTTAATTAGCCTTGCTATCATTTGCAGGTATGCAAAGTTAACTATCTTGAGTCCGTCAGAAGACAGATCGCAACAGCCTATTCTTGTGGAAGAAACTTCTGCAGAGGCTCCAATTGCTAGTCCCAACAATCATTCTGACGGAAACACCTCAGCAGTGATGAACAATGATGGAGATCGGATTGTAGACATGCCTGGTTCACTCTCAACAGCAAACAGAAACCTTTCTTGTGTGTCCACATCAGCAGATACTCCTGAAAGATCAGCTAACAGAGGTTGTCATTTGGAGTATGAATCTTTAATGAACAGAAGTGTGAATTCCCACTGCCAGAAAAAGAGAAGGTTGAGCTCTCCAATGAGCTGTTGTACTTACACAGAGCATTCTGATTCTCCAAGCAAATCTTTCTGCCATACTGATCGTGATGTGAGCGTAGTGTCTGGAGATCTGAAGAGAACTGACGAGCTGTGTTGTAAAAGTATGGAATTGTCCATGTGTGGAAATGTTAAGCTTGAAAGAAGACACAATGTGGTAGAGTTTTCATCAAAGAAGTCCACGCAGAAAAAGCTTCACATTTGTTGCACCAGATGCAAAACAGCACTTGGACTACAAAAGGATGGCTTTCTTGTTTCATGCTCATTGTCTTCGTCCTCGAAATTTTACTTGGCATATCTTTTGAGACATGGACTATCGACTGTTGGCTTCCATCAAGAAGATTTTTCAGTGTCACCACCAGTGAAGGTAAAAGTAATGATGTGTGATGCTTCTTCACTCAATCAGAAGATCCTGGTAAAATTTACCAGCGAAGGTTCTGCTCATCATTCTGGTGTTTGGTCGGAAAAGGATGGGTGTGTCTACAAGGCAGTAATCTGTCCTTTCTGCCCTTGTGAAAATGCCTGTGACATGGCCCTCGGGGTGCAAGTTCTTGCAACTGATGCAACAAATCTACAATTATTGAACAAGGTATTTTGCATATTTTGATGCATCTTATAATTTAGTACTATTTGGACACTAATTTAATTGCTCTATCTTCAACGAAGGTGGTCTTGTTCGCTGATTGTTTGGATGTCAAGCATGAGCCATCGAACGAACAGGTATGCTTTTTCCTTTCCAGACCTGTATCCCTCCAGTCATATCACTGACAAAAATCAATGGGGTTATCTGTTTCCATGTCAAGGTTGTAAGGAGTCACACAGATGCTGTTTACCCCATGTCACCACCGCCAGTGATTGATCTCGAGGCTTTTGCTTGTAAGCCATTGAAGAAGGACCCTGTGCCATTGAACACAAGAAGGTCTAAGGTCAATCACTCAGTTACCAGTTGCCACTGCTATTATCTTTTGCAGTTTTGCTTACGGTCATTTTCCCAGTATTCCAAATCTAGTCAGGTTTCACATATTTTTTTCATCTAGCTTGTATGTACTAAACTTTTCAAATTAGAACACACCAACTTCTTAAATAGCTAACATTATGGCACTACTGGAGATGGTTCAGGGGTATCTTCTGAACAATCCCAATCCTACAAACAATGCATAACTTGGGTTCATTTTTTCGTTCTTTTTGGGTCTTGTGTGAGCAGCTTAGGTTACCTAGCACGACCAAATTCACAACTGGTGCATAATACGAAGGATGCGTAAGATGGGACTCAGCATCTGCTTTTTGCTCGGAAGCATGGGAAAGTATACGTCCTGCGGCGCACGTCATGTCGGAAGGAGATGACAATTGCTATGGACATGTCTCCAATGTGGCAATGTTTACATGGTAAAGAGCAGTAGGTTTCCTAGTGAGTTGGAGTGAAATGTAAATTGCATGGCAGTACGATGTATGATGTAAATACGCATATGTATTCATAATGGGTAGATATTTCCCCCCTTCTGTTATTCGAGATGGATAGTTTTGGTACAAGAAATTGTTTTTGTTACAATTCTTGCCCTGGCTCCTGAGTCCTGACTCCCGGGAGTTTCATAAGGACGAAAATTTCCAATGTCATGTAAATTCAGTACAGGGCTTATAAATGTCCGGTGAATTTTTTTTAAAAAAAAGCCCTTGGGAAAATAAGACGTTACTTGTGATCGGACCTGTACTTCAGTGTCTTGTGTGCTAACTTGGAAGTTGGAACTGCACATATGTACCACTGAGAAAACAAAAAAGGCTCCCGCGAGGATGAACTCGTGACTTTTCGCTTACGAAGCTGTCAGGACCCGGATTAGCAATCCAGAACTGTCTTTGTATATCAGCACTAGTATCTAGATTAGTAACTAGTATACACAGGAATATTATTGAATATCAAAACACATATATCATAATAAGCAAAGCTGTTACATAATATTAAATATTACATAAATAAATCTAATGGTTGTTGACTTACACACGGACCAATGAGACTAAATACTTTAAAGAATATCAGCGGAAGCAGAAGTAGAAATGGAAATCACACCCAAGTGGGGCTCTCATGATATACCCACAGACAATTAACTAGGACTTGTGACATAGTCTCAGCCTCTTCTTCAACTCCTACCGACGCTTTTAAGCGCTCGTATGGTCTTCTTCTTCACTTACTAAATAATGGTAATCGAATAACAGTGAGTACGAAGTTACTCAGGAAGCCACCACATGGAATGGAATTATAATATATACAAGGTTGAACAAGGGAAGGCTTTTCTTTAATTTGCAGAAAGCTATATTTGAAATATACTAGTTACTTACACGTGCGTTGCAACGGAACTCATTGAATGTATAGAGAATTGTGTTATAGAAGATAGTTGCTCTGATCGGTTGGTAAGTGAAGAATGATGAGAAGTTACGGGAATAGAGCGGTTGAAGGAGAATGAACGTACAACCACTAACTCATTCTTTTATAGTAGTAAAGATTATATAGAAGACCAAAAACCTAACATTTTAACTAAAGCAGTTTTAATGAAATTGAGTAAGTGTTGTATAATAGAAACAAATGTTACATCCACTTGCTAAATTAGAGAATGGCTCCCTCCGCCATATGCTATATCAATTTTTTTGTTACTCCACCCAATAATATACATCGAGCTCTAACCACCCGACAGTTTTATCCCACCCACCAATGGCTTCGTAAAACTGAGACTAACCAAGCAAGTTTTCGTGCATCATCCATGACCGTGGGCACGATTATCCAGATAGTTTTCACCCTGCAAAGACTACACAACTTTATCCACAAAAGTTGTTCAACTTGTTACATCCCACACATTATCGTAGGCGTGCATATCAAGAAGATCATCATAAGATCTTTACAGTGCATTATTCCAACACAGTTACGCCCGCTAGGGTTTCAACCGCCAGGGGACTCTCTCCATCCCTCCGAAGGCCCCCTCTTGCGTTGTATGAAAAAAGGTCTGCCACCAACACAATTCCCGTATTCCACCGGATCACGTAACCAACCTGAGGCAATGCAAATTAGTCGGCCATGTTATTCCCATTTTGGACTTGTAGTTGCACCGTTAGCGCTCAGGAGGTCATCATAAGATTCTATTCTTAATTGACTCGAGTGGAACTACCACATTACAAATTCTCGTGCTCCCTCCTCATATGTCCCACTTACCATCCGTCCAAGTCTAAAAACCGTTTTTAAGTTTTGTTTTGAAAATCTTTTCTAAATTCAACATTCCACCCATCTCCATCCAATGGATGCTCAAATCAAGTTTTGAAGTTTGAATGATACCGGGGCAAATTAATACCCATATGTCAATGTATCTAGACAAGACTAAGTGTGCCACTTAGATACAGACTTAGTGAATGTTTAAGTATGCTATTAGTCCTAGGGCAGCAAAGGGTAGTGTCCATGATCAAGGAATGAAATTTAATAGCTAAATTAATATTAAGGTATTAACTACAAGCAAATGACAACAGAATTGTAATAAAAGTAAAGCATGCACTTGATAGTTCAAAACAATATAACTTGCATTTGAAATATAGGTGCAATATAATCAAAGTAATGACTTGCCTTGCTCAAGGTCTTAATAATCTTAGTCTTGTTGTTGCTTGAACTGTTACACCATCGAGACCCTGAATTCTAATTACACGAAATACGCCCAAAATCAAATGACGTGTGAATATAATCCAAATAAATACCAATAAACTCAATTAAATTCTAACATTAGTAATTTTGGTGTCATACGATAGGTTTCTAATTTACATTAGTTCAAAATATAGATGGAGCCAATTGAAGTTTGGGCGAAGGGGGATGGCATCTTGAAAAATTTGCTGAGAAGAAAAAACAAGAAGAAGGGAGATGAAGGAACATACACGGGAATATTCTACTCTGGATTTGTAATTGGTTAGATTACACTAATCGGAAGATACTATTGTCTTTACTTTATTCCCCGTTACTTTATGATGAATAGTGACTTGCGTTGCGAGAGTAAGCATTCTTATTTATCCTACAATTATTTCCTAGTTGGACATTAGCGGCAGCTTATGACAAATGAAGTTTTTAGGGGAGTTGGGGAGGCTCACCAAAGCAGACGGTGGAGGCCAAGATGACCGGAGGCGGCCTGGTGACAAGAGCCGAGGGTGACGCGACGAGGTCGACGTGGAGGTGGCAACCTGGAGAGGAAGGGCTCAAATCAGAGGTTGGGGGAGTACGAGGGAGGTGTAGGGATTTCTGGTAGGGAGGAATTGACCTGGGACTCGCCGGATGAGGAATGGCGGCGCCGGCGGTCGGGTTGGGTAGGAACAGAGGAAGATGACGGCGGCGCGAGCTCCTGTGGATGAAAACCAAAATTGGTTGGGTTAATTTAAGAGGTGGGTCGGGAACATGTTTTGACTCAAAAAGGAATGGAAAGGAGCTCATCGGATTGGCGGGAACGGTGAGGCGAAGACGACAGCCGGTGCAGACACGGCGCTTTCTTGAGCTTGATTCGAGCCTGGGGAGGAAGAAGATGGAGTGGGGGAGGGTTGGGAGAGGTCAGCAGGGGAGCAAAACGAACGGAATGGAGGCCATGGCGGTGCAGGCGAGTCAAAGACGCGGTCAGACGCGACCGCGTCTCGCGGCTTCGTGACGCAGACAGACTGGATGCGACGAGGCGGGGTGGCTACGAGCTGTGCCTGACGCCGCCGTGCAGGCGAGGTGAAGACGGTGAGGACGTGCAGGGCGGTGAGGACGGGCTGACGGCCTCGGCGGCATGGCTACAGCAACGGTGACGAGGGCGTGCGTGACGCACGGCGCAGGAACAACATGGGCGTGGTGCTGACGGGCGGGGCCGGCCGAGCAGTGAGAGGAGAGAGAAGGATGAGATTGTGCTGCCATGGGTCAAGGTGAAATGGGCTTCCACGGTTCCACCCAGAAAGATTGAATCTGAAATTAACTTGAAATTTTAGAGATCAAGTTGAATTTGGTTTGAATTCAAATAGTTTTGGTTTTAAGAATTTGCTTTGGTTCAATGAAAATGAGAAGAAAGGATCAAGTAACTTCACACATTTTGGAAATTCAACCAAATGTGAAGAAGTTTTTTTAAAAAAATTCTATTCTAGGAAATAATTTTACAGAATTTGGGATGTTACAAGCACACTACCACTGTGCTACGGAAGCAGCTTACGATGATCGATACAAAGGAATACTGTTGGTTGCTAATTTGGCTAAAAAATGGCAAAAGGAAACTACTTCAGTCATTCGGCGATCACGTTCACAAGACGGTGGATGCAAACTTTTTATCAAGTTATTCGCTTCAGCTGTTGGCATGAAGCTATTCATCTATTCGACATAAAGTTTCAAGAGTTACATCGATACGCCACGTTTACGCTGCATCGAATCATAATGGATCTGCACCACGCACCACGAGTTCACGACGATGGCTTACAATAGTAGTACCAAGGCAGCTCTGACTGAATTGAGCCAACAGCACCAGACAACAAACAGGTAACAAAGAACCTTCTTGTCAAGGAATTTTACTACAATTCTAGGCAGAACACGTCCAATAGCACGTGCCAGCTTCCAGATCCAACAAACTACCAAATCAACAGAGCAAAAGCAGGCAGATACATCGACAGATCAGAACTTGCGAAGCACATTTCACATCGCCCCAACATGTCCAACTATTGCTGCCAAAACAAAAGAATCGGACTGTCTCCCTCAAAACCTAAATCACATGAGCAGAGTATAAATCACAAGAGGGGTGCAGAATCGACACGAAGACACTGCATCCAACAAGTAACTGTCTGCACCATCATTTGATCAGAGAGACGCTTGTAGATCAAAACATTCAGTGTGCCATTCCAAACTTCAGAAACCTCACATTCGCATCGCTAGTAGACCGATGCAAACAAGCAAGCAAACATTGTAAAGAGGTCCAGAAGCAAGAGACTAGGCGATGGTCAAGTGCCGTAGCGAGCGAGCCCTACGAAACTACGACTGCCTCGCTCCCAAGGACGACATGAGATGGAGAGAGCTACGTTACGGGCATCCATCCTAGCGACCTGGAATGGAGGGGCTAAGAACTAAACAAAAAGGCAGCATCCGAACACCAGCAAGGAGCAGCAACAGCAACAACGTCCAGTTAGGTAGGCCGACCTACTTCCCTACTGCAGCTTGGCGAGAGACTCCCCATCACTCGTCTCCCTGCACAAACAGTTTCAGACATTCGCATCACCGAGGCCGGAAACAGGCGAGCAGCAGTGAGATGATTGATGCTCAGACGTAGCGGTAGCAGTTGGGAGTCTCACCTCCACGCTGCCCTCATCCTCATCGTTCACCTCGGACTTGGACTTGTCCGAGTCGCCAGAGGCTACCGGGCCTCCTGCCTGCAATGCAAATGCCACGGAGAACACAGATCACTTCGATGCCCATCTCACATGGCTTGATACGGAACACATTGGCAGGCACTGGAGTAGTAGAGAGTGGTATACCTGCTTGTTGTTGTAGGCGTCCATCTTCTTGGTGTGCTCAGCCTTGAGCTTCTCGGCCTTGGACACATAGGGAGCCTTTTCCTGCGTTTCAAACAACCCAAATGTTAGTGCAGAAACAGCAGGCACGTCTCCATTAACAAGCCGGGAATAAACAGCAATAGAGCAAACTGGCAGCCAATCGATTCAAATTAAGCGGATCCACGTTTTGAACCACCGACCCAAAACTGCACGAGCATTTCGAGCCTCAATTTGAATCATGAACACTATCCCCAAATTTGAAGTGAATTCAAAGCAGCAATCCGTAGAAAAGCCATAACACTATGCCCAGTTTTGAACCACTTGCCCGATACTACGAGCAAGTAAATCCCCAATTTGAATCATGAACGCTATCCTCAAATTCGAACCACTGGCTCAAAACTGCAAGTATACGCTAACCACCCAATTTAAAACCAAAACCTGACGTATGAGCACTAACCAAACAAATCAGGATAGCACTAAGCATCAGCAATTTGACATAGATCTACAGGAGCGAGACAGGAACAAGTAACCACGAGACACGCACAACACATGAAACATTGCATCCGAACAGCGAATCAGATCGAAACCAACTGCGTATCGAACGGTTCAAGAGGGAAACGGGAAGGAACAACTCACGGCATCGGACAGGGACTTCCACTTGTCACCACCGGCCTTGCCAATCTGCGATTCACCAAACCACCCGAGTCAGGAACGCAAATTTCAGAACCAAATAGGCCGAAACAACTCGAACGATGAGGTTGTAGCGGAGGAAACGATGCTTACCACTGAGACTTGCTTGACAGTGGGGTGCTTCTCCTTGTAGTCCTTCCTGAACTCCTCCCTGCGGTACACGAACACACCAAATCGTTCAGAACGCGCACACCCCAAAACAACGCAAAAAAAACCCCAGCAAAAACAAAAACGAAGGGGATCTAGACTCACATGAACACGAAGAACGCGCTCGGGGGCCTCTTGGGCTTGTTCGGATCCTTCTCCGCCTTGGTCTTCTTCACCGCGAGCCTGCACAACCAGCAAGAACACCCAGCCACATCTAATCAAAACCACCGCAAACAACAGAAACACTCGAGAAAACCACCAAAAATGGAGACAGAGAACGATCGGATTGGATACTAACCTGGAGCCGCCGGTGCTGGACTTCGCCCTAGCCTTCATCTTGAGACCTACGAGACCGACAGATCGGAACGATTAGAAACAACAACCCACACTACAACAGCATCATCGAACCGAATTCGCGAAGAACTAATCTAGATTTCGAACTCCCGATACCTTCGGATTGGCGTACGAGGTGGGGGGATTTGGGTGTTGCGTTCGCGGGTGTTCGTGTGGGAGGCGGGTGGAGAGGAACGGAGGGCAAGGGGGCGGCTCTTAAAGGCAGGGGATCGGTCGGAGTTTGCGCGGGATCTGGAAATTTTCGCCACGTCACCGATCCGGGCGCTCGCCTCCCATTGGCCGCGCTGCCATCTAGTGCTTCCTCCGCAAGTTGGCTCTCTCCCTACACCGCGGTTGCTGTTTCGTTGACAAGGCGGTTTGTGTTTGCAGGGCCCGCATGTCATTGATGCTGTGGGTGGGAGTCCGTTTTTTTGGGGCTGAGGCGGGAGTTTTTACGGCGCGCTTTGTGTGGTGTGCTTCTTCGAGGGGCAGTTTTGGCATTTCGAAAATCTACCAGACGTGATCGAAGTTTTGGGGCCCACGTGCCATGCGTAGCAGGTACGCCGAGCTAGGTTCTTTGAGTTGCGCTTATAATTTTTATTCTAAAATTTTAAATTATATCTATTCGTGAGAAGAAGAGATACTTACATACGATTTTAACCGATATAGATAAAATTGACATAATATCTATTATAATAAAATTATATACCACATCTTAAAAAGATATATATCGCTTAAAAGATGATTATTGTAGTTAAGCTATAAGCGGAGAAGGGGACACCAGTATTTGGTAAGTTATCTGAATGGCCTCTCGACTCGAATTTTGTACTGTGACAGTTTATGCTGTACAAGAATGTGCGACCGTATATACAATGGGTATGAATTTGGAAAAGAGTTTAGAATCCAAATATACATGTCGTCAAGAGAATTATACTTTTTTAAAAAATAAAAAAGTTAACCGCGTTAAAGGTAGTACGGCCCATGGGTCATGGGTGCTTCGGCTGTTCACCTGCGCTTGAATGGGCCTCTACTTCACGCTGAGGCCCAAATTTAGATTCCACAAGCATATTTAATTTAATTTTGTTTTACCGGTCTTGAATTGTTCCACGAGCACATTTAATTTGCTCCACTAATATTTTTGTATTTCTTCCACTAATAAAATTTGAATTGCTCCATAAGAAGTTTTGGTCTTTTCTGCTAAATTAGTCTTGAATTGCTCCATCAGCACCTACTATTTGTTCCGCTAGTTTTTTGTTTGTTCCATTAATATTTTTTAAATGTTCCACTAGCACCTTTTTTATTTAGTCTAACGATCCACTTGATTTGTTCCACTAGCACCTTTTTTATTTGTTCTAATAATCCCCTTGATTTGATCCCTACCCCCTCCATCGCTCCCTCTGAGAACCATACACTGCTTAGTGGCTGTATCATCCCATTTTTGGGAGTTCAAAATACAAAATAAAGGCAAATTTATATAAAATAGGAATTTCCCTCTAATAATTTAAAAACGTAATTTTCATGGCAACTACAGCATCCTGTAGTACAGGATCATTTTCAAAAGACTTTAGGTGGGTGGCAATTTCAAAAATATTATGAACAATTAAAGGAGAGGTTAGATAGTATACTCTAGAAAAATAAAGTGTAGCTTTATGAAAAAGTTCTAAAAAAGAAAATATTTTTTCACCAACAACCCAATCGTCCTCAGTAAGTTCAGGGTCTCTAACTTGGGTTCTATTGAAGGAGCTACAAGATTAATGACCATGGATGTGAAGAAAAACATATAAGGTGCTCTTATATGGCAATATATGTTTAAGCATAAAGTAAGTAAAATTCCATTTAACAGGCATATCTAAGCCAAACTTTCTATGACGGACGTTCATTACTACACAAAATCTCTTATATGCGTCTATTCGTTGGTTAGAACAATTAATATATAAAATTGCATACCTAAAAGAATTAATACAAGCATTTAATCTTTTAAAACCAGATTTAACAATAAAATTAATAATATGACAAGTACAACATTGATGCACCTTGTGGATGCACTTGATATAGTAGATCTTGTTCTTTTTGCACCCGTGCTATGGATTGTGGATGCACTTGTTGAACCAACAGAAGATGGATCAATTGGACCCTGCGCCACCGGAATCGTCGCTTCTTCTGGCTCTCCAGTTTGTTGTGGATGTGGATCTTCCACGGATGGATGTCCTTCTTGAAAGGATTGCATATCCTCCGTCAAGAGGCCGAATTCAAAGAGTTAAAAATCGCAGTTCTCCATTGAATCAACTACAAATTGAAATAGTAAAAAATAATTAACTTACTATTCAATCAATAAATAATAGTAAAAAATTAAAATAAGACAGCACTATTACCTCTTTTGCAGCTCTCAGAAAATTCTTTGAAGACTTTTGAATTTTCTGAATTTCTTACTATTTTTTGCCAAATTTGCACAAACACTACCAGATTTTTCACAGCTAAATAGAGAGATAAGAGTAAAGTTTAAGGTGTGAAAAATGGAGGCCGGATGCCTCCCTATTTATAGAAAAAAATTATATTTTTCTGAATTTTTTATACCTTAACGATCAAAAAACAGCTATATTAGCCGGGTCATGCCGTACCGACATGGCCCACGACCGCAAACGAGCCGTGCTGTGCCGGCCCGATGTGCCACGCTGGCCCGATGTGCCGCGCTCTCTGCCCAGGCATAACCCGTTAGCAAAACAGATTGTACCATGTTTAGAGCAGACCAATAGTACCGGACCGTGGGCCAACACTATTAAATCCAGCCCAGTGGCCATCTCTACGGCTGGCCCGCTACAAGCTGGGGGCGCTCCTTCCCTTCTCCACTTCTTTCACGGGCTCACCCACCTTGCAGTAGCTGGGGGCCCGATATGCAGCTTCTTACTTTTAACTGAAAGCTAAGCAGTCGTCACTGATGGCTGCATCTAGCTAGCATAAATTATCCTGCTGGTTTACTCCTCCTGCGTATGCGTTCAGTAGTGTTTCTGTCACTAGTCTGGCTGGCCGCAATGACGACGCCATCCTAACTACCGCGTGATCCAACGTGGACAGCTGAAATGTCAACTCCAGCATACTCTCGATTCTGAAACTTGTCTACTGAAAATTTTAAAGCTTTGTATTATTCAATCTTGTGCTTCCGTGTATATGGATGTTGGAAATTATTCAATCTTGTGCTTCCGTGTATATGGATGTTGGAACGGGTCATTTTGTTTGGCTAGAGTCAACATGTCACTTATCTCCGAGAACTGCTTGTTGGTTTTAGGTCGTAATGCGAGTATGCGACAGCATTGGATTGCTGTGTTTTTTTTTTGTTAGTTTCAGTAAGAGTACCGGCTGTTTCTCCCCATTCGTTAAGAAACGAACATTTTTTAAGAATATTGCTTGTAGACGAAGGCTCAAGGCAAGTTCTAGGCAAGTAGCGGCATCACTTATCATGCTACCTCTCTGGTCTCTGCCCAATAACGAAGCTAGTACAAGTACATTCCTTTCAGACTTCAGATCACATACTGCAAACAAAAGGGCCTGATCTATGGATTGGTCAGCTCTCACCTACATCACAGTCCTCCTCCTCCTCCTGCCGTTGAGTGCATCCGACGACCGGCTTGTCCCCGGCAAGCTGCTCTCCCCTGGCGCCACCATCATTTCTGACGGCGGTTTCTTCGCCTTGGGCTTCTTCTCCCCATCCAACTCCAGCCCGGCCGACTTGTACATTGGCATTTGGTACAACGACATCCCTCGGCTCACCGTCGTGTGGGTCGCCAACCGAGAAACCCCGGTCGCAAACAATACTTCCTCTGCACCAACGCTTTCCCTGACCAACACCTCCAATCTTGTTCTGTCCGACGGTAATGGGCGCATCGTTTGGACAACCAACGTGACCACTGTCCCGAGCCCTTCCTCTTCGCCAAGCCCAACGGCGGTGCTTCTGGACACCGGCAACCTCGTCCTCCGGTCACCGGACGGCACCACCTTATGGCAGAGCTTCGAGCACCCGACCGACACGTTTCTCCCCGGTATGAAGATCCGGATCAAGTACAAGACGCGCGCCGGCGAGCGCTTGGTGTCGTGGAAGGGCCCTGATGATCCCTCGGCGGGGAGCTTCACCTACGGCGGCGACCCGGACACGTTCCTCCAAATCTTCCTCTGGAACGGAACGCTCCCTGTGTGGCGCAGCGCCCCGTGGACGGGATACAGGGTGTCAAGCCAGTACCAGGCGAACAACAGCGCCATCATCTACTTGGCGGTCGTCAACAAGGAGGAGGAGATTTACATAACCGTCACCGTCTCGGACGGCGCCTCGCACACCAGGTACGTGTTGACTTACTCCGGCAAATACCAACTCCAAAGCTGGAACAGCAATTCGTCGGCATGGGCTGTTCTCGGGGAGTGGCCGGCCTGGGCGTGCAACCACTACGGCTACTGTGGCCCGTACGGTCGCTGCGACGACACGGAGGCTATCCCGACGTGCAAATGTCTTGAAGGTTTCGAGCCGACGAGCATGGAAGAGTGGAACAGCGGCAGGTTCTCGCAGGGGTGCCGGCGAAAGGAGGCGCTACGGTGCAGCGATGACTTCTTGGCCTTGCCGGGGATGAAATCACCGGACAAGTTCGTGCACGTCGAGAACAGAACCGTCGAGGAGTGCGCCGCGGAGTGCAGCCGAAACTGCTCCTGCGTGGCATACTCTTACGCCAATCTGAGCAGCACCAGATCCAAGGGAGACGTGACGAGGTGCTTTGTGTGGTTCGGGGAGCTGCTCGACGCGGAGAAGATAGGCGCAGTGACTGGCAGCGACACGCTGTACCTCCGGCTTGCAGGCTTGGATGCTGGTATGGTTCCATTTTTTGCACGTATCTGTAGGAAGATGAATATACTGTAATGGATTAATATATTGAGCCTCGAGGCCGGTTTATATAGAGTACAAGGTTTAGAGGGCAAGAAGTCTCTTCTAGAGATAAGACAGGTATCACGGGATTACAAATCTTAAACTACCAAATATAGAGATATGCCGATATACTCTAACATTCCCCCACGGTCGTAGCGGTAGCTTCACGGACAGCAGGAGCAGATGGTCGGGCTGGAGAGGAAATCGTTGTGGACATCAAGCGCATCGCGGACGGTCAGATTGGAGAGAGCCGAAGGTGAGGAACCGTCGGACTGACATCCCCCACAATCGCAGCGGGAGCGTCGGGGACTACTGTGGCGTTGCGGACGCGGTAACTGTAGAGGGAGCCGATGAGTTTGCTCAAGTTAATGATAGCTCTTTGTTGCCGAGGTACCCTAGAGTGTGGTGACCATGGTCGTAGTCGTGGAGGAGGAAGCCATGTCGAGGTAGCTGGTGCCGAGGTCGTCGCTATGGTCAGGGGTAGTGGAGTTGATGCAGAGGAGGTCGTGGGCGAGGTCGGTGAAGAGGTTGCCGACGTTGTTCGACCGTGGTCGACCAGGAAGATGAGAGAAAGGAGCAGAGAGTGGTTGTCTAAGGGAAACGATCGGAGCCACCATGGTCGTCCGTCCGTGGTCGAACGGCCGAGGTCGAACAACCGTGGTCGAACGGTCATGGTCGAACGATGTGGTCGAAAATGAAGCAGTAGGGGGCAGCCGGATCTGGGGAGGAGGTCATTCAATAGTGGTCGAAGATGAAGCAGAGGGGGTCGGCCAGATCTGGGGAGGATGTCGTTCGGCTATGGTCAAAGATGAAGCAGAGGGGGCCAGCTGGATCTGGAGAGGAGGTCGTCCGGCCGTGGTCAAAGATGAAGCAGAGGGGGCTGGCCGGAACCGGGGAGGAGATTGGCCGGCCGTGGTCATAGATGAAGCAAGGGGGGCTGGCCGGATCTGACGAGGAGGAGGCACGGTCGGAGAGCAAGAGGAGGCGGCCGGGAGAAGTCACGGTGAAGGTCAAACAACCGTGGTCGAATCGGCCATGGTCGAGCGACTGTGGTCGAAGGTGAAGCAGAGGGGCCGACTGGATTTGGGGAGGAGGTCGTCCAGCCATGGTTGAAGATGAAGCAGAGGGAGGCCCGACCAGATCTGGGGAGTAGGTCGTCCGGCAGTGGTCGAAGATGAAGCAGAGGTGGCCGCCCGGATCCGGGGAGGAGGTCGGCCGCAGAGGGGGCTGGCCGGATCTGGGAGCGGCAGCACCAGAGAAGATCGGGGCGAGCTGGAGGCAGCGGTGCCGTCGGCTGAGGAGCCCGGATCTGGGGCCATGGAGACATTCGGCGAGGAGGAGGCCAAATTTGGGGGGGAGGTACTGCCAGATATGGCGTGGAGGAGGCCGGATCTGGGAGCAGCGGCACCGAAGAAGGTTGGGGCGAGCTGGAGGTAGTGGCGCCGTCGGCCGGGGAGCCCGAATATGGGGCCATGAAGACATCTGGTGGAGAGAGTCGGCTCTAGATCCGGGCAGAGAAGGACCTGACCAGAGTTGATGAAGACGGTGGCGAGCAGCGATGGCAATGGTGACCACGGGCTCTCGGTGGTGCGACGGCTCGTACTCACGGACGACGATCGGTGATGATGATCCGGCATGATGATGACAGTAGACGGCGCGCTCGGAAGGCCGTGTCGACAAGTACACCGCGTCACGCCACGACATCATCAGAGGAGAGGAGGTCCCGGAGAGGTTGAAGCCAGGCGGTGAAGTCCGGAGCTGATGAAAGTTGACGGGTCGGCAGGGTGACGCAAACTGATCAATGATCGGAAAAGGTAAAGAAAAACCGATCTGAAGATGACTAGGAAAAACTCTAATTGGTAGTGACTCAACTTAAACTACGGGTTGCGCGGCCACAGGGAGAGATCATGAAGACGGGATCATCTCCCAGGGGCGGCGCACCAGAAGCTGTGGAGGCGGCTGCTCAGGAGCGGCGCTACTCTGATACCATATAGGAAGATGAATGTACTGCAATGGATTGATGTATTGAGCATCGAGGGCGATTTATATAGAGTGTAAGGCTTAGAGGGCAAGAAGTCTCTCGTAGAGATAAGATAGGTATCACGGAATTATAAATCCTAAACTACCAAATGTAGAGATATACCAATATACTCTAACAATATCAAGTAAAAAATTTGGACACTAATTGAACGCCATAAACTTTGCTCTGTCTTTATACAGGTAGGACAAGAACTAATGCAGTGAAGATTGTACTGCCAGTTTTAGCAAGCAGTGTTCTGATACTTGTATGCATTTCCCTTGCATGGTTTAAGTACAAAGGTAATAGTATAGTTATGGTTATACGTCTATATTATACTCGTCGGAGAAGAAATCGTTACATAAATTTTGGGAGCAGGCAAGAAAAGAAATCGGGAAAAGCACAAGAAGCTAATTTTGGATGGCCTGAGTACGTCTGGTGAACTTGGAGAAGGAGACCCTGCCCAAGATCTTGAATTTCCATTTTTAAGATTTGAGGATATTGCCCTAGCAACGTACAATTTCTCAGAAACATGTAGGATTGGACAGGGAGGCTTTGGCAAAGTTTATAAGGTGATTCATTCAGTACTAGCTTCCTCTTATTTATTCTAGTTCAATAATTGAATCAAATTTTTTGCTTACTATTATATATGTAGGGAATGTTAGGTGGTCAGGAAGTTGCTGTCAAGAGGCTAAGTAGGGATTCTCATCAAGGAACAGAGGAATTCAGGAATGAAGTTATCTTAATTGCTAAATTACAACATAGAAATTTGGTTCGACTTCTTGGTTGCTGTGTTGAGGGAGATGAAAAGCTGCTGATTTACGAGTATTTGCCTAATAAAAGCTTAGATGTTACCCTTTTCGGTATGTTCTAGTTAGTAGAAACACACCATAAGTTCTTCAAACAACTCAACAATATTTTTTTCTTACATTTGCTTTTGTCTACAGATGATTCAAGAAAATTGTTGCTAGATTGGACAACACGGTTTAATGTAATCAAAGGGGTCGCAAGGGGACTTCTATATCTCCACCAGGATTCTAGACTGACCATAGTTCATAGGGATCTTAAAGCCAGCAATGTTTTGCTAGATGCAGAGCTGAAACCCAAGATAGCGGACTTTGGTATGGCGAGGATTTTCGGTGATAACCAACAAAACGCAAATACCCAACGTGTTGTTGGAACATAGTGAGTGATCATTTGAATTAACTACAGAAATTAACGTGTGACTAAATTCAACTCTCATTCAGTAACTCTTGCAAGTGAAATGGTCAAACAGTGGCTACATGGCTCCTGAGTATGCAATGGAAGGTGTCTTCTCCACCAAGTCCGATGTCTACAGCTTCGGTGTGTTACTATTGGAGGTTGTAACTGGCATAAGGAGAAGCTCTACCAGTCGCATCATGGGCTTTCCAAACCTCATAGTTTATGTGAGCACATGCCTTTTTCTCAAGTTCTAAATTAAAACAAGAGGTTTTTGAAGCTTTTCGAGCTATACAATCCAAATGATTGTCTCTATTGTTTCAGACATGGAATATGTGGACGGAACGGAAGGCGAAGGATTTGGCAGACTCGTCTATTATGGGTACTTGTTCACTGGATGAAGTTTTGCTTTGCATTCATGTAGCACTCTTGTGTGTTCAAGAAAACCCAGATGATAGGCCACTTATGTCATCTGTTGTCTCCATCATGGAAAATGGGAGCACCGCACTTCCAGCCCCAAATCACCCCGCATACTTTGCACACAGGGGTGCTGACATGGAGCAAATCAGAGAAAATATTCAGAACTCCATGAATACTTTTACTATTACAAATATAGAGGGGCGATAGAATAATTATTGAATTTTAGATGTAACAGTCACTGTCCAAAGAAAATCTCAACAAACAGCTTATGCATGATGTGTGGTTTAAAAGTTAATTCGTTACTGTTTTTGCTACTCCATTTGTTGGCCTTGCTAGCTATCCTCAGTATCGCAAAATTATCGATAACATATGAAGAGAAAATAAGAAAAAAACTTATTCACCATGTTTTTGTTGGTGAACATATGATGAAGTTTTTGTCTATATCAGTTTTTTTTTCAGTAAGCCACGATTTGAAGCATAACTGAAAATTCTAAAACGGAAGTGTCCTTAGAAACTTCGTTTTTTTTGTTCACCATGTTTTTCTAATTTCTAGCGTTCAGCTAAGATTGTATATTTGAGAACATTGGAACTTTTATGCGCAGTTTGAACAGCAAGCATATGTCAGAGTAAGAAACCACTGTTCCATACTTAGTCACCGACCAATTCGCAGGAACTTGGTCGCGCCACCGTGCCTGCCTTCCTAAGCAGAAATCAATGTAGTTGTTGGCGAAGATCAGTGGCGGAGAGGCGACCCTCCAATAATTGACTGACCTCCAAATAGGATATAATATTTAATAGGCAGTGCTATTGTAAGGTCCTGTTCTTTTCCTCCGAATCTGATCCGAATCTGACGACTTTTAGCTTTTGCTACAGTACCTAACTTTCAAACGGGATATTTTTTCAAGACGGTGTATACAAGTTAAACGATGTACACGTTAAAAGCTCAACATCTGTACCATCTAAAATCGCAAGTGAGTATCTCTTCTCCGTAATCTGTACCGTAAACAGCCAAAATTCAAAAATTTCAGCCAAAAGCCATAAGCCGCAGCCATTGCCAAACAGACCCTAAGACCATCTCAACTAACTTAATTAATAAATAAAAAGATCAACGAAACGCAAAACACTGACAGACAACTAATGACAGGCTGACTGCCCTTGATGCAACCCATGACTCTTCGGTTGTTGTTTCATCTATCCTCTATATTCCATTTCCATTCAGGTCTTGGCATTGGCGTCATGTTATTGGTAATTGACTATGATCTAGAAAGGTTCCAATTTCCGGCGTTGCCACATCGACACCTCGCGCGCCCCGGTGAGGAGCAAGCAGGGCATAACGTCTAAGGTATTGTTGCAATCTTGATGGCCGACAAATAACTGAAATATGGTGATTGTGATCCGTATTTCAGTTCTTAGCTTTATTTGTTAGTTGTTAGTAAGCACATTATACAATGTTGCAATAGATCAATAGCTACATGAGTTGAATGAAAGATTTGGTGTACAATTAATGGAGCTTTTGACACTAAGTGTATCCTTGGATGCAAGAGTTCCCTCTTTTAACATGTCAGATATACGAACTTTATTGAAGAAGTTCTATCCTATACATTTTTCTAGTCAAAAGAGAGTTTAGCTGGAGTGTCAACTATAGCATTACCAGCTTGATGTATGTAGCCATCCTGATTAAAGAGTTCATTCTCGCTTACCAATTTGGCAAATAGATTAGTTAAGACTGGTAAAGCCTTTGTTTATCCAGTGGTTGACAGATTGTTAAGGCTAGTGTTAACTCTTTCTGTATCAATTGCATCTATTGAGCGAGCATTTTCAGCTATGAAATCAAGACCCGTCTTCAAAATAAAATATGAGACAACTTCCTTTGAGATTCTTTGGTTGTCTATATAGAGAAAGAAATTGCACAGAAGTTCAGTTCTGATAAAATTATTAATATATATAATCTTCTCGGTACTCGTAGGGCCAAATTTAAGTTAATATAAATAAAATTTGTTTTGTATTTGGTAAACATGAAAATACAATACTATGTTTGTTGGTCGTCGTAGTCATATTGAAGTTTAAAGATATTATTATATGTACTTTATTTTTTAATTATCTATACTTGGTCCTCATGTTCAATTTATGGTCTCACCACTGGCGAAGATTACATTGCGTAACGCATACAAAGAAGACTATTTCTAACATCCATTTGTTTTTATACATGCCACTACGCCAGCAAGTAGGCATAAATGTGAAGTGCTGTTCTGAAGACAACCGCCGAAATGTCAAAGCTCCAACGTTGTCTGAAACTCTGAATGCTTCTTTCGCTGACGTGTAGTCTTGCAGACCATGGCTCAAGGTGCTTGATTTCTCAATATGTCACTGCACCGTAGAGCCAATCTGTCTGCACCTTAGACTACTGCTCCGTTTTCTGTACTGTACTGAAAGAGGGAAAAAACATTAGCTCAATTATTTTTAACTTTTAGTTTACCTACAGTAACTAATTTTCACATAGTATGTTTCTTTAAGTAAAATTTCCAAGTTGATTGTAGTAGACATTGTATCAGCTTCATCTATATCGGTTAAAATCGCACGCAAGTGTCTCTCTCACGAACAATCAGAATTAAAAAAATTAAGACAAAACCTATAAACCTCAACGGATTTGTCACGTTCAATCTGCATCACAGTCCACCTTCTCTTGCTCTGTTACACACTGATATCTATTTTTATACGCAGCAGCCTTTAAATTAGATCAGAATTTGTGAGATACAACACAAGCATATGATTTCAACAACAAGAAGATGAGTCTCGTAGTGAGAACCAAAATAATGACATTGAATTAACTACGACAAGATATAAAAAATTACTTTCCCAAGTCTGTTATCCCTGTCTCGTTTCTCTGTTCTTCCCAAGTCCTTTCCCCAACCTCTTGCAATTACTTGTTGAATTCTTGTATCAAATTAAGTGGAATATCATAGGATATGACATCCCGCTCCGGCAATGCTCGCCGCCACCAGCAGCTCTCCTCGCCAACAGCAATTGTCCTACCGGTAGTCCTTCCCAAGCAATGCTCGCCACCCGCAGCTCTCCTCCCGTTGGTCTTGTCCCGGCAATGCTCGCATATCGCAGCGTACTTGTCCTTGGAGGACAACCTCCTCCTGATCATCGATAAGACCATCCCCAAGAGAACGCTGTAGTGGCTGTTTGGGATAATTTCACGTTGATTGTGAAAAAAAAGAGACATAACTTAAAGTACAAGTAAGATATAATCCATCAGACTAGTTTTTTTGAGGGGACGAAGATCCAATAACACTTATAAAATTATTGCTTCAATTTAGATGCTCAACCTATTTAAAACTGTGGTCTAGGAAGTAAAATCCGGTTGGCCATAGTCATACAACCAACCAAGGTTCGATCTGACTGTGGCCGCACCGCTGGCTGCCGCCGTGGCCTCCTCTCTCGGATTGCTCGCCTCCAGTGGCCCCGCGTCGCCGCGCCCAGAATCGGCCGCGGCCGGCGGCTCCAGGCGCGGGGCTTTCCGCGGTTTCTTGGCTGTCGCCCCCGCCCCCTTGTCCCCCATCTCACGTCTGGAGCGCAAGAAAGAATCCATCAGACATTCAAACCCCGGCCCCAAAGAACCGAGCAAGCCAAGAACCGTAAGGATCAGGGAGGAACCAAGAAGCTAGGCTAAATAAGCGGGGAACTAGGGGGGAATCCATCAAGAAGACAAACAAATCGAGCATTCCGGCGAGGATCAAGAACGGCGCCGCGGATTCGGGGACCAAAACTAACAAGCGATCAAGCGCGCGTCGGCGACAAAGAGCTGAATTCGGGGAAGAAATGCACGCGCGAGGAGACTCACCAGAAGACGGGAAGAGGGTCTGGAATCGACCGGCGGGCGAGCTGAGGCGTCTGCGACGAGGCCGAGGGGTTGGAGGAGGAGGGAGAGCGGAAGGAGAAGCAAGAAACGGTTTCGCTGGTTGGGCTTGGGGATGGCGGTGGACTGGTGAAGGTTGGTGGCCTTGGCTTGGGCTGGGCTGGGCTGGAGGAGAAGAGGAGAGACCGAGCCGAGCGGCTGCTTTAGTGTCTCTTCATATTGAATTTTATCGATGTTTATATTATTTTTTACAGATAGTTTTAAACCGTAACTGATAAATAGCAGTGGCTGATGAATAATAATATATTAGAAAGACAGTACAATAAAAGATACTATAATATTCAGACCGACATACGACTTACAGAATTATGATATGATAAAATATAAAGTATGTTATAATATATGAAAGTGAAAAGTTGTAGCTAAAAAATAGCAGTGACCGATAGAAATAGCTTAAAACTGGGGCATTCCTCGGCTTCACTTCGATGAGGCATGTTCCGTGCTGGCCGAGGTCTCATTTTCTAAGCCCATACAGGAACTAAACCCAATTTGTTTGGGCTGGGCTGGATTCTGCAAATCTTTCCCGGCTTCTCCATAATTGCATTCTGCATCTTGAGTTCAGTGACTCTGTTCAGCTTAGATTTCTAAAATGACTGGTGGGGTCGGGTTGGCAGAGAGAGAGAGAGAGGCAGAGCCATGGCAGCGACGGCTCGAGAACTGGGACAATGTGTTGGAACTAATCTTGTTGTGTTGTTGGTAATGGTCATATCGAGTGTTCGATGTGTTTGAGTACTGCGTGGTCATGTCGAGACTCGGTGTGTTCAAGTACTGTGTGGTCGTGTCGAGTGCTCAGTGTGTTTGAGTACTATGTAGTCGTGTGTTGAGTACTTGGTGTGTTTGAGTACTTTGTAGTCATGTGTCCGAATACAAATTGGAGACTCCGGAGTCGGAGACCAGTCGTAGTCATAAGTCGAGTTGCATAGTGGTCGTAGCAACAACAGTCGTAGCTACAATGGTCGTAGCAGTAGTCGAAGATACAATGGACCGGTTGGTGCTCGGAAGACCTGTGTGGTCGAAAGACCGCTAGTACCGGCTCAGTGTGAATTGTACTACCGAAGAAGCGATCGAAGAGCTATGGTCGATAAGCCGTGGTCGGTGAAGCAATCAAAGGGAAACCGTGGTCGAAGATGTGGTCGAAGTACCGTGGTCGACAAGCTATGGTCGGTGAAGCGGTCAGATTGCCGTGGTCGACAAGACATGGTCACTACCGTGGTCGAGCAGCCATGGCCGAAGTAGCGTGGTCAAGCAACCGTGGTCAAACAGCTGTGGTCAAAGGACTCAAAGCAGGATTCGAAGGACACGAAGATGGTCATGTCTTTGTGTGGTCGTAAACTTGGTCAGGTAGCAGTATGTTTGTACGTACCGGTCGTGTCCACTAAACCGTGTAAGTTGGATAGTGGAGCGAGTCTTCCAGGCAGTGTATAGTGTGCGAGAAGTGGGGATCGTGGCCGAAAGACTCGGGCATTTTTGGTAGTCTGTGTTGTGTGTAACTTGAGACTATAAATACAAAGAGAAAAAAGAAAAGTTGCAACGGCATTACACAGCACAAAAACTCTTTATGTGTCTTGAGTTGATTCAGAGTGTTCGTGTGTGTCACGACCACCGTGTGTTTTTGATCCATGTTAAGGCCAACAATTGGTATCAGAGCTCAGAGATTCCCATGAGTCGGAGAAGATGCTGAGAGAAGGAAGGAGTGTGTCTCCATCAAGCAGTATGAGGCCTGCTACGAGGTGATTCGTCCGCCTCCAACTCGCATGTAGCTGTGAAGAGGGAGACCATGGTGACATTATCGTACCTGCAGCTCACTCGCACGAACTACACAATTTGGGCTATGAAGATGCGAGTCGCTCTTCAAGCTCAACGTGTGGGAAGTAGTGGAGCCTGGTGCCGTGGAGTTCTCGAAGGATCGGATGGTGTTGTATGCCATCTACCAGTCCATGCCGGAGGACGTCATGTCTTTCCTCGCTGGAAAGACACGACGAAGTCGGCATAGGAGGTAATCAAGACGGCGCATATGGGGCACAAGCACGTGCGCGAAGCCAAGCTCCAAGCCCTTAAGACAGACTTTGAAGGGCTAAAGGTGGAGGAAAGGGAGTCCATTGAAGACTTCGCGGTTGGGTGACATCAGTCGTCACCGGCATCCGAACGTTGGCGACACCATGGTGGGTGAAACTACCGTTGTTCATAGGTTTCTTTGTGCTGCCCTGGCGCGCTTCATGCAGCTCGTCACGTCCATCAAGCAATGCGTAGACTTGAAGACCCTCATCATCGAAGATCTCGTCGGGCGGTATAAAGCCTACAATGAGCGCATCCGAACTAGTTTCGGCGATGCAAAATAGAGTGAGTATCTGTTACTCACATGCATGCAGTGGGAGGCCCTCAACAAGAAGAAAAAAGAAGAAGGGTCAGGTGACGGAGCGAGGACGATCTGTGACCGTGGCGGTGGCCACATCAAAGGTGGTAGTGGTCGTAAAGATGACCATGACGATGACGACAGCGACTCCGATACCGGCAAGCTCAAATTCAACAAGAAGAAGGTAAAGTGCTACAACTGTGTCTTACGTAGGCACTTTGCCAACGAGTGCCGCAAGCCGAAGAAGAAAGAGGCACATCTCATTATAGCTGATGCCGATGACGAACCGATGCTGCTCTAAAGATCGATGAATAGGTACTTAAGAATAACGACAACAAGATCATGGGGTGATTGTTAGAACTAATCTTGTTGTGTTGTTCGTTGTGGTCGTATCGAATACTCGGTGTGTTCGAGTACTGTGTGGTCGTGTCGAGTACTCGGTGTGTTCGAGTACTGTGTGGTTATGTTGAGTGCATGGTGTATCCGAGTAATGTGTGGTCGTGTCGAGTGCTTGGTGTGTTCGAGTACTTTGTAGTCGTGTGTCGAGTACTCAGTGTGTTCCAGTACTTTGTAGTCATGTGTCCGAGTATAAGTCGGAGACTCCGGATTCAAAGACTGGTTGTAGCAGTCGTAGTCGTAAGTCGAGCTGCGCAGTGGTCGTAGCTACAACGTCGTAGCTACAGTGGTCGTAGCTATAGGGATCGTAGCTACAGCGGTCGTAGCTACAGGGATCGTAGCTACAACGGTCGTAGCTACAGTGATCGTAGGTGTAGTGCTTGTAGTAGTAGTCGAAGCTACAATGGACTGGTCGGTGCTCGAAAGACCCGTGTGGTCAGATGACCAGCAGTACTGACTCAGTGTGAGTGGTATTACTGGAGAAGCTGTCAAAGAGCCATGGTCGACAAGCCGTGGTGGTGAAGCGGACGAAGGGAAGCCGTGATCAGATATGCGGTCGAAGTACCGTGGTCGGATTGTGTGGTCGACAAGATGTGGTTGAGAAGCCGTGGTCGAGCAACTGTGGTCGAACAACCGTAGTCGAAGGGCTCGAAGCAGGACTCGAAGGACTGGAAGATGATCAAGTCTGTGTGTGGTCGTAGACCTGGTCAGGTAATAGTATGTTTGCACGTACCGGTCGTGTCCACTAAACTATGTGAGTTGGTTAGTGGAGCGAGTCTTCCGGGTAGTGTACAGTGTGTGAGTCGTTAGGATCGTGGCCAGAAGACTCGGGCATTTTTGGTAGTCTGTGTTGTGTGTAACCTGAGACTATAAATACGAAGAGAAAAAAGAAAAGCTACAACGGCATTACACAGCACCAAAACTCTTGTGTGTCTTGAGTTGATTCAGAGTGTTCGTGTGTGTCATGACCATTGTGTGTGTGCGTTTTTTATCCCTGTTTGGGCCAACACAACGTCGGCGTCGGCGAGCATCGGCTCGAGAGGCACGAGCGACGGCCAAAGCACGACAACGACGTTAAGGGGAGCCAAGTGACGGTGGCGGCACGGTTAGGGCGGTGATAGATCGTGGAGCAAGGAATAAGGTGGTGGTGGTGACTTGGGCGGCAACTAACCGACAGCGATGAATTTGATGGTGGCGGCGTTGCGGACGGAGTCGAAGAAGACGATGAAATTCTGGTGGGATGCTGCACGATTCCCATATTTACTTTAGGGGAAATGATCAAGAGGATGGGGACACGGTGTGATGCGGTTGGTTTCAACAAAGACTCATCGAGGCGATGGGCGGTGTGCGGTGGCCGGATCCGAGGAAGGAGACGGCACAGTGGCATTCCGGCCGAACGGAATTGAGACAGAGCGGCGTGAGAGGGGAAGCAAAGGGGAGGTCCAGGCGATCCTGACAGGGGTACCCGGTAATCAGAACAAAACAAAACCAGTATTACATATACAGAGCAGCCATCAAAACAAATCGAAAATTAATTTATTCGAGCTCCGAAGAATCGCTCAACAAGAGAAACCAAATAAGCTAAGCGCTCGCCTCCAAAACTCAACTGCGATCTACTGCTTCAGTGCTACTCATGAAGGCTTACACATCCGGAGAGAAGAAGGCACCGGAGCGAGCGCGCTTACCCGCGCCTGCCGCGGCTACCGGACCACGCGCCGCCGCTCGACCACGACAGGGCGCTGCTGCGCCTTTCCCGGCGCGTGGATCACCTGTATCATCCTCTGCTTCCTGACGGTCGCCGCCTCCTGGTACCCATCGTGGAGCCTTCGCTTCGCCATCGCCAGCTTCCCCTCATCGAGGAGCACCGGCGCCTCCTTGCGCTTCTTGTCTGCGGTCGGACAGCCCGCCTTCGCCTTGGTCGCAGGCACGGCGCTGGTCATCGGCGGCGAAACTCTGACGCGCTCAGCAACCCTTCTAGTCTCATGGATCGCCGGTGCCGAAGCTTCTTTGTTGGATCCGCTCGGCTTCGACGTCGGCGAGGCTTTCGCCTTGGCGGCCATCGCGACGGTATCGGTCGACGCCGGCGGCGTCCTGCTGCTCCTGAAGTGCTCGTCGGCGAGGGCCTTCCAGCCCTTGTAAATGTCGTCGGCGAGTTCGCGCACCTGCTCCGACGCGTGCTTCCTCAGGCCACTCACGGCGCGGCCGACCTTGGTCGCCTCCAGCGCCTCGAAGGTCATCGGCACGGCCTGCAGCTGCCGTAGCGACTCGAGCACGGCCTCGTCGGACCTCTCGTCCGCCGCCACGAGCTGGCTGTTGATCCTCGCGACCTTCTCACGCACCGGCGACAAGCCCTCGCCGGAGCAGTTCTCGTCGCCTTGATTCCCGGCCTCATTGACGGTCTTGAAGGCTGCGGAGGCCGCGGCGGCATGGATGGCGCCGCACCTCCGCACGAGCTCGCACGGGTGGTCGCGCGCCAGGGCGGCGATGGCTTCGTTGATGAGGTCGAGGATGTCGTCGGCGCCCAGCGAGCTGAACAACGTGCTCCAGCGGCCGACGGGACCCATGATCTCACCGCCGCCCACGGCAATGCACCGTGCCTAGCTAGCTAGTTAGCTACGAACGCGCGCGCCCTTGGTGCCGTGTGCTTGCGGGGGGCGCTTAGGGCTAAGAGCCTAATTGAGAGCTGCTATCGAGAACAATTAATGGAGATCAAGAAGTGGTAGGTCCAAATTTTATGGAGGGGAGGGGAGGGGAGGGGTGCATGGCGTAAGTCGGCGCGCGGCGATCAGGGGGCGCGGGCGCCCGGGGAGTCCGACTCCGAGTCGGCCATGGAAATCTTCTTGGCAACGGACCGAGTTCCCTTGCGTGTCCCGTATGCAAATCCTACTCGGAACACGTACGGCTCAGCGTAACAGAAAATCTTATTAGAGGCACCTATGCCCCGGGCGGCCAACAGAGGCAACAGGAAAGATGATTCTGTTAAGGGTCATATATATATATATATATATATATATATATATATATATATATATATATATATATATATATATATATATATATATATATATATATATATATATATATATATATAAGATACATGAGGATATGCCATATAGAGATAAGACATATATGGATTAGAATCCAAATTCTATCTCCTAATACAACTCTATATAGAGTTGTATTAGGAGATAGAATTTGAATTCTAATCCATATATACCTTATCTCTATATCCTTAATAGATTCAACAGTAGCCTATAGATCGCATTTACAAAAATCAGTACTAATCAATGTAGAGAAGAGGACTTCACCAACGTCTTGAACAGAAAGCTATATGGCAAACAACAGAAGTATTCTAAAATATGTTGATACAGCAAGTATTTCATCCAACAACCTAAGCCTCAGACCATGAAATCTTGATGCCACCAAAACGATGCATACCTTTTTTAAATCTAGATGTAGATGCTAATAGATCATCGTGGGCCTTACGCATCCAACAAACGAAGTAGATGGTGATCAAGAGTGAGGTGCAATGCTTATCAGACTGCTCTTATAAAATCGACATGATGCATTGTAACTGTGCTGCCCACATGTATACCTTGAAAGCAGATTGTAATGCACACGTGAAACGGCTTAGGCTCTACTTCGATCAAGGAAGCAACACGCATTGTGATGTTGACACCAGCAGCTTCCAACAGGGACTTACTTTGTCACGTACTACTGCTGCAAACCATGTCAGAGTGCCAGTTCACCAGGATACTGCAATTGTTGCAGCGTCGCAAGAAATTGGATTGCCTCTTCTTCCTTCATAGGTTGTAAACTGTCATAAATATACAATGTTGTGGCAAAAAAATCACATCTTGACAGATATGGCAATTGGAATCGACGGCGGTGGGCTGGCGGCTGGCGTCCCTCTCGCGGAGCCGCTCGCTGGTCACCATTTTCGCAGCCGCCACCGCCATCGCTCACCGCTCGGATCTGGAGGTCGCCATCCACCAAGCTGCACCGTGCAGCCTGCACTCACGTACAGTATAACAGCTCTCACACAACAGATAACTAGCCTAATCCTTCATGCAACACGACGGAGAAAGATTTTGCTTACGGCAATGGACAGTGATGAGTAGGAGAGCCCGCGTGAGCGGCAAATGCCCTGAGCTTTTCCAGACGGGGTGCCATCTTAGGAATTTGCTAGATGGCGCTCGAGTATTTTTTGTTTGTAAGTTCTTAATTTTTTGGGAGTGTCTACACAACATTCGACTGTTTTTGGAGGTAAAAACAGTCAGATTTTAGAACGTTGGATGGTGATCCAACGCTTCAGATCTTTTTTTTGAGGGGGTGCTTATATGAGATTTTTTTTGGATGGGATGCTTATATAAGTGGATCCGTTGGATAGAGATCCAACACCCCCAGATCATCTGACTGTTTTTGTCTTTAAAAATAGTCGAATATTTTATAGCACTTCTCTAATTTTTTATCCATTAGATATTGTTTTGTTTGCGCTTTATAGTTTTGACTTTATAATTTTTTTATATCAACAATATGATAAGTGTAAGTAGGATTTTTGTATAGTTTTTTTGTTGTGTTTCTTATAGTTGGTTTTGTCTCTCTCTTTTTTTTTTACAAATTGTCACATCATTTTTATATAATTTAATTTATGTAAAGCTAGTATATAATTGATGTAAAAAGATCATAAATAAAAGAATAATATATATTAGAGCATTTCTCAATGCATAACATCACATGTTAATAACTATTGAGCAAACTAGTGTATGAAGGTAGATATACATCCAACATCTAAAAAATTAAGTACTCTTTAACAAAATAGTACTCAAATAGGAGGGGAGAAGGCAAGGTGATTTCACCAAATAGATCTAGATCTAAATGCTCAAAATTTAAGTGCTATTTAACAAGAAAACACTTAAGTTCTCCCTAGACACCACCGCCATCTTATTCTGTCTTCATGTGAAAGAATTACAAAAATGTGCAGTCTGAAAAAAATGGCAAGAATGTTATCTTGAAAACGCATTACTATCTGGATTTTTTTGTTTTTGTTTTTGAGGAATCTAGCTACAGGGATTATTTAACAAAAAACATTTATTTGACTTGATATTTGTTATTTATCCAAGCACTTACTCAGGATGATCAGAAGTTCTGAGCTAGGAAATTAGTATACCACACGAATGTTTCTTTAGCACCCAATAGGTTTCTGGTAGTAAGATTCAGATTTTTTTTCGAAGTTGAAGTAATTAAGCAGAAGAACAAGAAGTCCTTAGTCTGACAAATAACCAATAGGGAACAAAGGCGCTATGGCAGGAACATCGACATGAGACAATAAGTTTAAGAAGAAGGTTGATAGAGTTAATTTAGTTGTTGTTAAGTCTGATCGAATTCACGATCAGTCCTACGATCACTGTAGCTTACGATCAAGTAGCAGTCGGAGAAGGATACTGTAGTAGTCGTAGTTAGAAAAGTACTGTAGCAGTCGTAGTAATAAAAGGTCAAGATTTAGAGTTCGTATAGGATTCAGAGCGGTTGTAAAGGAAAGTCAGGGTGTGCCGTGTAGGACTCTCAACGTGAGATGCCGCGTTGGTTACGTAGTTTTGTATGTTGTTTCTATATATAAGAAAGACGAAAATGATGCAGTCATATCGTGCCACTAAAAATCTATCTGTATTTACTCGTGTTCGCGTGCGTGATCTCAAAGTTCAAGTTTATCGCTCATCAGACCCTGGGCAAGTTCTCCAACAATGAATGACCTCAAGCTCGCGGTTCTTGGCTAAGGTCTCGGGGTCGGCGGATAGACCGGTGGTGTCCCAGCCGTAGTCGCCGGTGAACTCGCTGGTGAGGTAGCTCGGAGGCTCGCTAGAGAACGGGCCGAGATACTTGACAAGGTCGAGGCCGTACCACGGGCTGTCGGAGGTGGAGACCTTGGGCTTGGCCACAGTCTTGCGTATGGTGATGCGGCCCTCGCTGAAGGGCGCGACCCGGGAGGCCTTGACAGGGGTGCCGACCACCGCGGGGGAGGGTACCGCCATGGTCGCAGCGGCCATTGCTATAGCTTTGTGGATGAGCGAACGAGTGTTGCTAAGTGTGTTGGACTGGTAGACCGATTGCTGCTGTGGAGGAAGTGGGAGCGGGCGAGGCGTTTAAATAGTATCCCCAAGCGATCAAGTCCTTATCTCGGGGAATCTTAAGCCGAGTTGCCATTGGGGTACGGCCGTACGGGTGTGAGGTGGGTGGATGGGGTGATTGATTTTTTCTTCTTCTGTAGTTCTGTTCCACTAATCACCAATGTATTTGTGCTCTTTATAATCCAGAGGGGATCACATACTGATGAAACAGTTCAAACTGCGGCTACAAATCAAGCAACTTCTGAAGGAGGCTAGTCATTTATAAACGTAGGCAATTAGCCTTTGTTTTCTATGATTTAGTTATCATCATGCTACTGTTCATAACCCAAAATTTCTCTATTAAGTATTAACTGAAGAATGGTTCGCAATTACGAACCATGTTCCTTATCACTTGTTTTTCTGTATGTATGGCAGGCACAGCACTTTTGCTCAAGCTGCAAAACTCAAGCGTCTGGCTGCTGCTAAAGAGAAGGAATTGGTGAAAAGTAAGTGCTGAACTTTTATTATCTTGTTTGTACCCCTTGCCCTTTGCTAGAGAGCATTTTAGTATGATTTTTTGGCCCCATGTTATTTGGAAGTGCTAGTTGATTATATCCCATAGCGTTGTTGATGTTTATTTGGAAGAAAAACTTGTGCATTGGTACCATTGGCAAAATAATTGATGCAATGACATAATTTTATCTGTCATAAACACTTTTCCTTTGTCCATTTTACAGTACAGGAGCAAGAGATTAAAGGGAAGCAGTCCTTGCATTACCAATATCGAAGAGTCCTATTGATTACTAAGGTGCTTCTTCATGACTAATTCTAAGTTTGGTTACTTATCTTGCACTTCAGTTTCATGAGTATCTAATCAATTTTATCGGATAGGTATTAATTTATGCTGTGCTCATTCTGTGGTTTTGGCGTACTCCTGTAACTACAGTTCCCCAACATCTTCTACAGCCCTTTGGTACGTCAATGTCACTAACCAGAGTGTTCTAACATTTTGTTTGTTGTTCAATGTTTGCTCCTCTGTTGGTACACTAGTTTGTTTCAGTTTTCCATGAGCGCTAGTCTACTATGGAGGATGTGGCCTTTACTTTGATCTAATGATGTTATCGTTTTGTTTAATTCTCTTCTATATGAATGTGTAAGCTGTTAGATAAAGAGAAAAAATAATCTGCTGAGAGAATTTTTTTTCCACCTTCCTGGCAACTCAGGATCTATTAGTTGGAAGCATGCATTTGGTAATTGCTGCTGTTCATTAATTCATGAACCATGATAGCACGATTTTTTATTAGTAACAAGATACAAAATGCTTGACCCAAAAAGAAAAATTGACCCACTGTAAATGAGTGGCCAAACTGGCAATATTGCAAAGCTATTCCTTGTCTTCAAACAGGAAAAATACCATTTGACCTCTGGATTGTTGAGTACTGTCATCCTTTGTAGCTAGATATGATTATGCTTGCTTTTACCATCAGAAAACAAAATTATTTTGTTTACTCTAGGTCTCTGCCCCCTTTGTATTGATGTAATCAATAATAATGGAGAAGCTAATTTAAATGTTTCACAGGACGGGTGTTTTCCCTGAGAAGTGCTGATGCTGCTACAGGCCGTGTCGTGGTAAATATCATCAAACTTCTTAGTTCTAAGGAACATATTGGATGAGGTAATTTTATAAAATTTCTTGGTAAAGTACTGCCATGAATTTGAATAAATACCACCCCTCTATAAGATTTATTTGTCTCTATCCCAAGTATAATATGCTCAAAATATGATGTTGGTTGGATGCAACATTGCAGGGCAGAAAGTTGCCTGTACACTGTTAATTTCCGAATTTTGGACGCTTTTGGCACTGTTGCTCCCGCTAATTCCTGAAGTAGCCTCCGGCGAAAACAAATTCCCGATTTGGCCCCCTGCCGACCGCACGATTCACCCGGTGCCGACACGTGGGAGTCGTGCGGCCGGCGAGCACACGACACCGAGGTCATGCGGTCGGCGACCACACGACTCGCCGCAACACTGTAGCGCACCGAGTGGTGCGGTCGGCGACCGCACCACGCCTAGGCACGGCTGTCTGTAACATTTACATCCACCATTAATCTTTCTCAAATTCCCACATCCTATTCTTGTCTGCTTGCCCTTATTGTCCGCTAGCTAGCCAGTAAAAAGTGCTTACTACTACTAGTTGGAACTTAAAAGTTAAAACCATCATGCATGCATGTACAGTGCTACCTTTTACTTTTTACACTAACCCTGGAGATCAAAACCCACGGTGCCACTCCCACACCAACCAAAGTTGAAGCTGGAGGCGTGTTCTTCGGAGAAGAAGCCGGCCGTCGTTGCCGATCGCGTCGAGCCGGTGAGCCATTCCTCCGTGAAGCCATAGCCACCGCTCTTGTAAGAGTCGTATGAGTATGTGCCGTGCCACTTGGTGTCCAGCATGGGCAGATATGAGCAGCCCGTCGTGGCGGGCGACGAGTCCAAGAACGACGATCGAATCCCAAGGTTGCCGCTCGAGGACCGCGGGAGTATGGCGAGGCCTCGTCGTTGAAGACCGCGCTCGAGTCGCTGTCCGAGGAGCCGTCCTTGTAGATCGTCGCGGCCGACGGACCGACCGTCGCCTGCCGCTCCTCCGCGGCGTCATTGCCGGCCTCCACCTTCACCGCCGTCTCAGACTTGGGAGTGGTGCGGTCGCCGACCGCACCACTCGGTGCGCTACAGTATTGCGGCGAGTCGTGCGGTCGCCGACCACATGACCTCGGTGTCGTGCGCTCGACGGCCGCACGACTCCCACGTGTCGGCACCGGGTGAATCGTGCGGTCGGCAGGGGGCCAGATCGGAAATTTGTTTTCGCAGGAGGCTACTTCAGGAATTAACAGGAGCAACAGTGCCAAAAGCGTCCAAAATTCTTAATTTCCTACTCTGATGTGTTGATGTTTCAATGCAGGTTGGAATACTCCCGTGGCTATTTTTGACCTCTCGAGTCAGCAATTTGCTGTGCCAAAAACTCAGCCCCATACTTCTGCATCCATAGATTCTTTCGAAGACTAAGTTTTCCCTGATCGGTTTTTTTCCTCGCAAATTTGTATAACCATCCAACCTGGGTAGATTTTTTTTGTGTAAGCCCTTACTTCCTTTCCTTGATCATTTTGTAGACATGTTTATTGTGCTTATATGCTGAACGCGACATATCACGGAGTGCTTAATGTTTAACTGTGAATGAGATGTGCTTTTTTTTTTTTCTGATTGTTCGTTGTCACTTCTTCCTTTCCCCGTCTCAGTTGCTAGCTGGTCGTTTGTTGAATTGCATGAACAGTGGAGCTCCCAATGGCTAGTTATTCTATTTCCCCTCGTTCTGGTAGGGCAAGCCGTAGGCTCATAGTTGGTTTAAGTACCTAACATGCTAACACCCTTCTCCTGAGCAGGGGCGCTGATGAACTCTCTTAACAGATGTCAGCAAATGGAGTCCATAGCATATATAGATCTCTTGAAAAAGTAAAGCGATTTTCAAGTATTTTCTGAAGCATCAAATATACCGTCTCTTCTTTTTCAGTTTTTGGCTTTTCTACGGTAACTAGTTTTTAAATGAAATGTCTTTTTAAAATAAAATTGCCCGTGCTTGTCTATTCTTTCAAGTATCTCTGTCAAAAGCAGAAGATAGTAGTGCTACTGCCTACTGCTGCCGTCGTAACTTCCCCACACGTTGCCCGTGCTTGCATGCATCTGATCCAGCCAAGTGGCCGGGAAACAGCATAACGCGACGTACACCTCATCGGAATGCTACTTCGGCGGTTCACTCTTTCCGCGGCTCGGCCAGTCCTCCGTAGCCCGTGATGTTCCACCCGTCATGGTGGAGGTGTCCTGCACAGCACGGTACTGCCCCCAACATTGGCTACGCATGACGCGAGCCTCCTTCGAGGCGGTTGGTGAACGTTACGAGCCCGTGACGCCATCACCTGATCGGTCTACGTTACGACGCCTACGCGGGGCTGCGTCGGCACAGCGCGGGCGGGCGACGACGTCCTGCGCGTGACCCCACTGCCCCCGCGGTTTCCAATGGCTCCGGCCGGCGCCACGGCTCCGGTCAATGCATGCGACCGTAAGAATGCGCTGCCGTCCAACGACCATGACAAAGACCGACGAGGCCGAGCCGCAGCACGCACGTGGCCGAGGCTTCTTTTCCTGGCGTTCTCCTCTTGTTGGACGAAGTTAGCAGTGGGTTCTCGCTCCACCCTGATCTAGCTGTCCTCCTGCACAGTCCTTTTCTTTCCTCTCACAATCTGCAATGGGGCTTTGGATCTGGTGCGGTGCTACACGAGTCCAATCTACAGTGGCTCCACTGAATCCTAATAAGGTGTGATATCGCGAGCTGGTGACCACTGTGATATGCCACATGTCACAGACATTGGGTCAGATCAATTTCCCGCCGATTTTCTTCTTCATCTCATCATGTAACCTGTTGTGGTTGTAGAAGAATCCGCAAATCCATTTGGCACTTGTCACTACTTGTGCAACCTTTGGGAATTTACCAATGTCCTTCAACATAAGGTTAACAATGTGAGCTGCACATGGCTGCCAAAAAATATGGGGGTACTCGCCCATGAGTTGGCCACATGCTTTCTTGTAGTTTGATCCATTGTCTGTGACAATTTGCACAACTGATTTGTGCCCAATCTCATCGGCAACCACCCGCTTGATCTCTGCGAACAAAAAATCTGCACGGGAAAAGAAGACAACATAAATCAAAGCGCATGACAATGAATGAAAAATAGAATTACTAGTTGCTTTCTCAGCACTTGCACTTTGGATTTGACCGGTTGCATTGATGGACTTATGGAAGAACATATTCTCATTGCAATACACCATAAAATTGATGATGCACATTGTGGTAGGTCATGTCCATGAGTCACACATGATAGTCACACAATAATGATCATAGTATTTCTTGAATTTCTCGACATACAACTCCATTTCCTTATAGTTGGCTTGCAAGTATGTCCCATCAATTTCAGCCCCTTTAGGAAGGTGCACCACTGGACCTAGATCTTGAGTCACCTTTAATGTTGCTCGAAAATAATGGCAGTTGGCCTTTTGCCCAGGAATGTCATTGGCATGAAACCATTTGGCCCAAGCTTGGCCAAGTTTTTCTTGGATCTCTTGTTCATCGCAATGTCAATTCTAGGCTGGTTGGGTCCTCTGCCACGTGCCAAGTATGAATCAAATGACTCGCCACCACTACCACTACGACTAGCCCTAGCCTTGCTAAACATGGCTGGTAATCCTTCCACTAGGTCTACTACCAATACTACCGGAGTACCGGACACTGGAGTACTGGACCGGACTACCGGGGTCCAGAGGTGGTGGCAGCGGCCAGGAGGCAGGAGCTACATCCGACCTGTGTGCCGCTGTCGGCTGCCCTCGATGAGATGGTGCCTTAGCTGCCAATCTTCCCCGCCTTGGCCGCTGCCTGCCGCTCTTCCCTGCCTTGGCCATCGCTCGGTGGAGGATGGGGATGGGGATTGGCCGTCCGTCACTCGATGGAGGATTGTGATAGGGATGGCCGCCACCCGCCGCTCTTCTTCCCCACCTTGGTCGCCACTCAGTGGAGGATAGGGATGGGGATTGGTTGCTCGCCGCTCAATGGAGGATTGGATGGGGATGGTCGTTTCCCGCCGCTCTTCTTCCCCGCCTTGGCTGCCACCTGTCACTCGGTGCTCGATGTCGGTGGAAGATGGGGAGAAATGGGGTATTGGGGACTGGGGTTAGGGTTGTGTCTTATGGAGCTGGGTGGCTGGGCTGGCCTGGGCTCCTGGTTTGTATGCGTCACAGCGTCGGTCGCTCCTAATTTCAAATATACGCGAATGTTTTTGACCGAAACGATGTTTTTTCGATACGTAACGAAAGAGACGAAATTTCAGGATTTCGATGAAATTTCGGACGAAGTTGTTAACCCTGGTTCGTATCAATAACCGTTTGTGAACTATCACATATGGTTCTAATTAAAAATCGTGTGTGATATATACAATTATCACACACGGTTCGTATTAAAAACCCTCTATAAATTATCACAGATAATTATTAACAAGAACTGTCTGTGATAGTTGCATATCATAGACGGTACACGATCATGCTTGTAAAATTGTCTGTGATAATTATAGCACCGACAGATTCCTATGAACCGTATGTGACGAGGCGCCCAGTATAACTTATTTTGTAGTAGTGATAGTCTCTACGCAAAAGTGTTCTATTTATCTGGCCAATACTACAAAAATATATTGTTCCTATTACCTGTGGCATCTAATGACAAGATAGTTCTCCATAGTATTTTAAATACGTCATATGTGCTTAACTAACACAGATCCTCATGTTTAAATCTGTATATCATAATTTAAATTCTTGCAATGCACCTAAGTCATACAAAAATCGTTGTTCTACATGGAGAATGTTCTTATTTTGTAAGTGCGCTTATTCATTCTTTGTTCCGCGATTTATGTTGTATCAGAAGGAGTGGAAATGGAGTGGATCACATCCAACATGGTATAACATGTCTACCAGTGAGGAGTGCCATCCAGAAATGAAGAAATAGCTAGCATCAGTTTTTCTGCCGAGTAATCTATGCCCGATGTGATGAATCCCTTGAAAAGTATAATTTGTTAACTTATTCTGATTTCCCTTTGTTTGTTTGCTCACCATGAAGGTTAGTGTAGCTCAGTGGTTTTTCATGAAGTTAACACCCCATGTTAAAGACCTAGATAAGTATTATTTCAATTGTATGGGACATTATGAAAGTAACTTTTAGCAGATAGTTACCGGCTACTTCTACTACAAGGAGTAAGATCAGAATAGTTGTTGCGGTGAGAAAGGATAAGAGCTTTAATTCATCTGACAATTTACCTATAAAATATTATATAGAGATGTTCTTACGTCCTATATATCTTATGTATTTTGTTTGTACTAATGTTGAATAAGAAATAACATCAACTACTAAGTGTGGATATTTATTTTCGATTTATTTTTTGCACCTGCTTGTACATATATGTTTCGCTTGACATACATATAAGAGAATCTTCATGTTTATGTATAGTTTGAAATCATATTTGATGATATATATCACCAATTTTTGAGACTCTGGTACAACACACACCTTCCTAGTCAAAGATAATATAACACTTCTTCGTACTCCATATTCCCGCTGATGTATTGTCCACTCACATGAATGCATGATACTAGCTGTACCCAATTGAATATTGATCTAAATTCAAATATGTAATAAAATGCGATTTCTTTTATACTGTACAGCAACCTGTATTCCTATAGCCAATCTGCCTGCAGTATCCTAGCAACAACACGCAGTGGGACAGATGTGTGATGTGTCCATATGGGCTACATCCGTACACGCTTTGGTGGCAATTGGGTACACCAACTCAGCGCGGTACATGGTTTACCCGCGCACGCAGTTAACGGCAGCCAGTTACGACCCCACCTCTCCACAGACGCACACGCCCCTCACGCGCTCTCCAAAAACACCTCAAAAAACACAAAAAGAAAAAGGAAAAAACGCAACGCACCGGAAAGTCTACCCACCCGCTGTACCCCCACAACACGCCCCAAACACGCAAACCCAACGCCCCGCACAGAAGAGAGAGGAAAAGCTCCCGCCGGGGAAATGGGCAAGCAGCAGCCGCCACCGGCGAGGACTCCGGCGCTGTCGGCGCCTCCGCGCCGCCGGAAGAAGAAGGGCCGCCCCTCCCTCCTCGATCTCCAGAAGCGCAGCCTCCGCCTCGAGAAGCTGCAGGAGCCCCCGCCCCAGCGCCGCTCCACCCGCCGCAACCCCCACACGGACTCCGGCGACGAGTCGGAGGGGCCCAGCCGCCGCGAGAAGAAGCTTCGCCTCGTGATGGGCCTCCCCGACGGATCAGCCAAGGTGGGCATCTCCCCTCTAACCAGACACCCACCCCGATCTGAGCCC
Organism: Bonia amplexicaulis; assembly: GCA_036346245.1. Lineage (NCBI taxonomy): Eukaryota > Viridiplantae > Streptophyta > Magnoliopsida > Poales > Poaceae > Bonia > Bonia amplexicaulis. The sequence continues at coordinate 13,676,726 of CM070761.1, read as the reverse complement.
TCCTGGCTCGAATCCGCGCCAATTTGGTTGATTTCGTGCGAAATTTGCCTAATTTGGGGGCCTCAGGCGTTGGGGCGCGTACGGATCTACTCAGCCGCGCGCCGCCGGAGGATTGTTTTTGCTATTTTAGGCATGAAAGGGCCGCCTTTTTATTTTATCTTTGTGCCGGGGCGCAGTGGTCAACTCTGCTCAACCTGTGCTCACCCAACATTTGGGAGATAAACCAAAACCCTCGCATCGGCTTGTCGTTGCAATAACTGGCGCATTTTTTAGATGGCTCGGTCCGAAGCTTTTAAAGGCGTGCCTTTTTTTTGGGGTGTTGTCTGCTTCTCGCGCCAAAATTTACTACATTTCGTGGCGTCGTTAGATCTGTACTTGGTAACTGGCGCTGGTTAAACGAAAGCCCCACTTTTTTTGGTGCCTTTTCTACTCCGGTTTTTTCGATTTCTCTAAAGATTTTATTTGTTGGTTGTTTTTAATTTTCTTTTATGTTTTGTTGCTGCTGCTGCAGGGAGAAAAGACGAGGAAAGCGACGGATGGGCGTGAAGGTTGGTGTTCCTTGCTCTGTTGCATTTATTCTTCAGATTTCCAGAAGCAACAAAATACCTGGACGAATGTGCACAAAGATGCCATTTTTAATTCTTTTAGTGGTGGATGCATTCAAATTTTTTCTTGTTTAATTAATGCTCGTGCCTCTGATTGTTGCTGTGCTTGTGGGTGGATTTGTTCACTCGCCAGAGCCGTCAGATTCCGGGCCCACGACGCCTTTGCCGGACAAAAAGTTGTTGCTCTTCATCCTTGATAGGCTGGAGAAGTGAGTTGCTGTTCTCTCTGCTTGTTCTTCCCTCAGTTCATTCACAGCTCCAAGACCTCTGATCTGAGGTGGGTTTACTGGTTTCTTGCAGGAAGGACACATATGATGTATTCTCGGAGCCTGTGGATCCTGAAGAGGTTTGTGTTTTAAGATGATATTGTTGTGAATGTTCTGTTTTTTTATTGGTTCTGTTTTCCGGAAGTTGATTGATTTGCCCGTGAATGTGCATCTATGGTTAGCTACCCGACTACCATGATATTATCAAGCATCCAATGGATTTTTTGACAATACGGAAGAAGCTCGATAAAGGGGCATATGCCAACTTGGAGCAATTTGAGGTCAGTGTGATACTGTGATTGCTGTTTGGCTTTTTTCTGTTTTGTTTGGAAGCAAATTGAGGATATTTGGTAGGTAATTAACTGTTACAGTTTAATCTGAAAGCTTGAGTGTTTAACTTGGTTATCTCAGTTCGCTTGATCAGCTGAATTAGTCATTAATCATCATCTCCGCGACTCCATGTGTTTTTCAATGCTGATGCCCCCCTCCTCTAATTTGTACATCGTTATAGGCATGTTCTAGTTTCTTATAGTCCAGTAGTTAATTACTAAAATCTTGGCATCTCCCGGCTTGGCCAGAAATTTTGCCTACTGTTACCTTTGGAGTCTTCTATTCTGTACTGGTGTACCAATGCACTGTGCTCTTTAGGAGCAGATATTCACTCTCTTGGATTCTTGCTCAAAGGAGATGAAACATTTATTTTGAATAGTTTAATGGGAACCTGTGAGTTTTGCTTCTAGGTACTGTCTTTTGATAATGTTCCATGTGCACAAGATCTTGTAAACTGCACACCTGATTTTTCTCAAGGCCGGAATACAGAAATCTGCAGCATTTTCAAGACTGACGCAATAAATACATTTATCATGTGAATATACTTAACAAGTTTCTTTTAATTCTAAACTAAACTCTAAATCAAGGTAAGTCTGATGTAGTGGTATTAAGTCAAGAGAAACACTTAGTAGTTATGCTACCAGGAGTTACTGGTATTGATTCCATCACAGAAATTATAGTAAATGAGTATGAATAGGGCTGTGTTAATATGTCCAGAGCTGTTGCCTTTATTTGATTTCTATATGCATTTAACCCCTCAAAACTTGCAGTTGTTATGTGTTAAAATGGAAAAAAAAACTTAAAAAAGAAAACAGCTGTACAGGTTTCGCCTTTGAGAACTTTCCTGTCATCATTTATCTTTTTTACAGCAGTGACATTGACCTCTGGCCTCTGGGTATAGATTTAGTGATAGCTAGTTGTACTAGGTTAGCAGACAACTTATTACCAAACATGTTTTTATCCTTTTTGGATTTTTGTGGTCTTAAGAACCCTAATATTCCTTTGGCAATGATTTTCTCAAAGATTTTTTTCCTGTGCTTTACCTCCTTGACTGAGTTTAACTTGTAAAGAACCAAAATCATTTATCCTGTTGATATGCCTAGAGGAAACTCTCAAAACTCTGAGAGATATCCAATGATTGTTTGCTGCTATGTGTACTTGTGAACTTAGCAGTGTGCTCAGTGATTGAAACAATTTTGGACAATGGAAATTTGATTAGAGAATACTGTGATATGCATTATGAAAAAGCTATATCAAAGGATGTTTAGGTCATTTGGCCACCAAGGGTACTTGCATGAGATCAGCAAAGGTATCTGGTACTATTTATTGTTCCAATGGCAGCTCCCTTCTTTTTGGTTTATGGCTTTTGGCTTATCCAAAGCAACAGCCCAAAAGAACTGGGCAGACTAGTACTGAGAACAGTATTCCTCCTTTTAAAAAAGATGTGTATACTATTCTTAAGAAGTGCACATTAGACAATCAAAGCTGTAAATAGAGGAATTTTCTAACGGCAAGGATGATTTAATGAAAGCACCTGCTGTTAAGTAAAAACAATTTCATCTATTATTTGGGATGAGATGAAATTATGCTTCCTTTTAGAAAAAAAGAAAAGAAAAGATACAAACCAGGGGGTGGACTCTTGGACCATATTTACAAGATAGTTAAATATTGCCTATGAACTTTGAAGCCCTACCAGATTTGAAAAAAAATCGTATGCATGTTTGAAAATGACAAAGCTTGTTTTTTTGAAAACGGAACATTCAAAATAGCTTGCAGCCTTCCATTTGTACATATTTTTGTTTGAAGGCAATTCCTATCCAGAACCCGCTTAAGAAGATGGCATATCGAGACAACAATAGATATTTGCTCTACAGAACTTCAGAGCTGATTTTGCTTTTGCGTGTATGTTTATGTTTGCAAGTCATACCCTTCAAAGAAATCACAACTACTTAAAAATGAAAATGTCGCTAACTCATGAATTGTTATGAAGTATGTTGGACCTCAGTGTGAAATTATCTGTTGTTTGAAAGATGAAATAGACATTTAGTGAAATGAGAGGATTTGAACTTTTATAGTGCTAGGACTGGTATGCTATGCTTTATGCCACCCATTCTAGCTAATGGAGTTACTTACCTGCTACCGCCTCTTACAATTTGAGAAGTACCCAACATCATAGATCTGCATTTTCACTGATCATTCGACTTAGTCTTACCTTCAAATATCACATCATGTCCCGGTTTTAAAACATTGCCTTAGCTGCAAGTCACACCTTAATGAATAATTTGCTCATTGGCTCACTTTTGAGTACTGGGTGTGTTACTATTTAATCAAAATTGCATGCCATACTGGGTGTAAAGTTTTCATTATGTATTGAATGAACGCATTATTTAGTCATGCTAGAAGGATGTCACGAGTAAAATATTTTTAAAAAATGTTCTTTGTTCCTAAAGCTATTCTAGTGTGAATAATTTGTGCTACTTTTTATTATTCCTGCTGCAAAGTAGTATTCCTTTCCCGGTGTCAGAATGCTATTGGTGTTTTATTAAGCTCATTCTATTTACAGGACGATGTATTCTTGATAAGCTCAAATGCGATGTGCTACAATTCACCAGATACAATATATTATCGACAGGTCAAACATTGAGCCTACTTGTTATGATCTCTTTATAAAACCATGAATTATGGTGCATGTGTAATATTCTTGTTTCATGTATTATAGGCACGAGCTATTCAAGAGCTTGCTAAGAAGGACTTTGAGAATCTTAGGCAAGATAGTGATGCTAGTGAACCGGAACTAGAACCAAAACCAAAACCGGAACTGGAACCGGAACCAAAGCCACAATCTCGCAGGGGCAGGCCTCCAAACAAGAACAATGCCAAACAGAAAGTTGGGAGGCCACCAGCATATCGTGCGACTGCAGACTTTTCTGGGGCAACACTGGCTACTGTTGGGAGTGGACATCATGCACACTCAGGATTTGATTTGCCACAGAGAGTAATGGATAAATCGATTATTGCAGATGTACTGAGAGCTTCTTTTGCAAATCGAAACAATGAGCACAATTGGTCTGACAAGCGCAAATTGGAAAGAATTGAAGACTACTCAGGTTTTATTTATTCTTTCTTCATTTTTGTCTTTTGAATGGGTCAACATCCCGATGGGAACTTGCTGAACAAAAAACCTCCGTCCAATTTGGCCAACTCATTTCCTCCATAACCTCATTTGATGTCTTCCCTTTGTTCCAGGGTCTGGGAGTAAATGGTCAGCAAAATTTGGGAACAGGCCACTTTTGATGGAAGAAAGTCGCCGAAGCACATATTATCAGCATCAACCATCCAGTTCAATATATGAGCTGCCGGTATCAACCTCATACAACGGGCTGAGGAAACTGCTAGTACCAGTTGAGTGTCCAATTTAAGTCCTGTCCTATAAGTGCTTGATGATACTATTATAATATAATTTCAGCTTTCTATTATTGTTACTGAACAGCAACCCACATTTTAACACAATGTCTTTTATCAGGTTGGGGTTCAGCTGCAGCAGTCCTATCCCCGCAGCTTGGCACGTTTTGCTGCGCAGCTTGGTCCTGCTGGTTGGGAAATTGCATCGAAACGAATTGAACGGTTCCTTCCTCCTGGAACAAAGTTTGGTCGTGGGTGGGTAGGAGATGGCGAAGCATCAAATACATTTCGGCCACCTGTACTAACTTCATCGTCGGCTGCAATGACACCACCAAGCAGCACAGCAGCATCGAGTGAGCGGCCAACTGTTAACAGTCCAGCCATTGAGGACGGTCCTGCCAGTACAAGCCATTCAGCAGGACCTCATCCACATGCTGTGTCACATGCTTCTACCAGCACCGTTCAGAGGATCGATTCTCAAGCATTACCAAGCCAGCAATGTAGATCAAGGCCACAACTTTCAATTGACCGAGGTGAACATGGTGTTGAGATGAAGGGCAACCATAATCTTCATGAAAGCCCAGCCATGCAGCAAACTGTGAATGGTTTTAATGCTGTTCCAGGTGCTAACCCAGACTCTTAATTACAGTATTTCTCCTGTTTGTTTTAGTTCAAAATTGGCAATACTTTGTAACAATTTGCCTTTTTAGGATCAATCATGTTTGCACCTACGGTGCAGATGGTGGCGAGCCGGATGCAGACTCACCCGGCTGATTGACTAGTGGCGTAGAAACCTGATCTCAATATCATCAGCTTGACATTTGGATGCGCAGTTCCACTCACGGCCATCATGGGCACCAAGCAACAAGGGCCTCTGCTGCATCCTACGAGTGGATCAGCACCCACCGACCTGAACGTTGTTCCAGTCCTCATCCATCTCGAGTCGCTGTTGATCCGCGGTGCTGACATGGTGTTGCAGTTGTGAGTCTGTTGTGTAATTGATTAGTAATTTTAGGATAGCACGCGGAGAGGGGGTGGATTGGATTCGGTAGAGGGTAGTAATAGCGGCAAGTTCCAGTTGGAAATTCAACAATTCTGATGTGTAGAAACCACAGGGGAACCCATCTGTATAGATTATTCAGTGTTATGATTGGCTGCCACAATCTTGCCATAACTTGTTCATCTCATCTGGGAGAAAAGGTATCATTGTGCAGAGTTGAGAAGATTTCTCTGTTTGCTCGTAAGACAGCTGACTTGGACTAACATTACACAGCTGATAAACTTGCAAGCTGAAATCGTTCACAAATAGTCATATGCAAAGAGATGCAGATTGTTTCAGTTTATTACTGTATTGTATCTACCAGTCTTACTGTGGAAGCAGATCGTCGTTGCCTTTGCCTTTCAACTCCAGGATCGACCGCACGTCCGCCTGGACTGCCTCACTTGAGCTGGTGCTCGTCCCACCTAGGGATGGCAATTGGGTCCGTATATCTGTGGATAAATACCCTAATAGAGTCGGGTATAAAATGTATGTTTTGCTCATGGGTATAAAAATGGAGAGAACTCTCTGTCCATCGGGTAAACGGGCACGGTTATGTGTGAGCTCCATCCGTATACGTCTCGTCCATTTACCCGTGATCTGACAAGTGGACCAACCCAATAATTAAAATAGTAAACTCTATCTTCTCTATACCATGCCTCCAACTCCACTTGACTCCTCAGCCGCCGCCCTCATTTAGGCATTTACCCATTCCTCGTCTCCTCGCCTAGTCGGCCTCGCCTCCTCAGCCGCTACGTCCGCCAGAACGGTGCCGCCGCGGCTGATCTCGGCCTCGGGATCAAAGATGAGCGGGCGGTTTCGGATTTAGCTGTTTGAGTAAAACTGGTCGTTTTTTGGTTGGTTGCGGCCTCCCACCAGATGCTGACAGCAGCCGCCAGGATGATGATGACGCCAGCGGTCAAGTTCCAGCCGGTGACGAGGGCGCCACACAGGACGCCGAGGAGGCCCACGCAGGAGAGCCAGCTTTGACAAGGTGTACGTCCCGGATGTCAAGTCCTCCAAGATTTTACTCGGACGCATCGACGGCCACTACCAGCAGCCGTGCGTGCCGCTCCTCTCCATGTCGACGTTGATGTCTCCCTCCTCTACCGCCGCTGCCGCCATGCTCATGGTTCCGATTGATCGATCCACCTCCATGTGCTGCTGTTTTTTTCTCCTTTTTTGCCCCGATGTTAGATGGTTAATCGCTGCATGCATACGTTGATCTGCCGTACGACGTACTCGAAACCTCCCCCGAGCAAGAGACAGACCCCGATTCGGTCTGCATCCAATTCGGACTCGTTGAACGGCGGTCTGACCAGTAGGACCAAATGATCTGACCGGCTTGCTAGCCTCGGTCAGATCAACCCTCTGTCCAATTCCTGGTTTGGTTCTGATTTTAGTTGTTAGTTATGGTGTATTCATGCAAGTGCTAGTTATGGAGTTTTCATGTAGGGGGTCATGGTGTAGGTTTATGCATATGTTTTGTTAATAGAGAGTCAAGTGCGTATCATTTATGCTCGGATCGATTGCTTTATCATTGATATGTCGATGCTTTGATGATGGATTGCGATCGGCGGCAAGATTGAGGCTTGGTAGCCATAAAGAATCGTGTAAGTCCGGGTGGAGCATCATCTTAATTCAGAAGTATGGGAGAAAGACAAGGATCACGAGAAGACAATATGTGCATGTGGTGCACTAATTGGTCTTGTGTGTTTCAAGTGATAACGATTCTTGGAGTAGATGTACGATCTTGATGGTACGTATTAGGCATCATGGACTATGGTGTGATGTTAGTGTGATATGGAACTTGGGTGTTTCAAGTGGTGACAGTCTCGGTGTAGACCTACGATCTAGCGACAAGTCATAGGCATCGCATCATTCGTGAAGACCGGTGGGTGACAATTTGAAAAATTGTTCAATACTGGGTAGAGTGGTAGTTTGCAAAACCGCGTCACTGATCTAAGTGGTTTAGGTCACGTCTTTGTAGGTTGAATATCTTATCGAGAGTTTGTGGAGCCTTAGGAAGTCACACTTTAAAAAGCATGTAAATGTGTGTGAAAGTAAGGCCTGTTTTGTGTGTAGGTTATCGGATTTTTCCATATATAAATGGTGTGATCCACTAAAAGTGGTTGGTTGTTAAGATTAAGTGAGAGGTGGAGAGCCTCTATTATATAACCTCTTATGTTGAGAGAGAGATACATAACCATGGTAAAGATGAAACCTAAGCAGAGGCAGGTGCTCAACTGCAAAGAAGCATTTTGCTGACACAACAGATAAAGAGGGTGAAAGTAACACCAGATGTTTTGCTACTGAAGCTCAGCCTCGACCGCTGCCAGTTGATGGAGGAAGAGAGGAGATGGAGGAGCGGCAGCCATGGCTGGAGAGGCAGGGGAAAAGAAGAGGGAGGAAAGTAGGAGGAAGAAGGGTAGGGGCAAAAGGGTCATTTCATATGTAGATTCAACCAGAAGATACCTATATCAGGAAAGCTATTGCGTGACTAGACGCACGATTGACTTGTCATACACCCAGATAGCCTGCCATCCGATCATCTCAGCATGTTGCGACCTGCAATCAGTGTGATTTTTGGGGACGTGGGGAGATGGGAAGACGTCGTCTCACACGTTGTAATGCCTGGGCACGTATGACAGATGTGTCACAGGAAAAGTTGAGCTGACTGTATATATATAGACTGGAGGCTGGTTTTGTTTGCTGCATTTATTTTTTTGGGAATTAGGTTTTGTTCTTTAGCATTTGAAGGAGCATCATCCGTGCAAAACTTATGTACTTGGTCCAAAAGTAGTGTTTACGTGGTTATTCAATGGACCAGAGAGTTAGAGGTGATTACTTGAACATTTTTTTACCTATTTTACACAATCTAGTGAAACGGTGGTAAACTGTGAATTTTTGTATTTTTTAAATTTTGCATATGGTAACGTTGGGTGTAACTGGCAATACTTTTTTGAATTTTGAAATGCCCAAAACCGATGATAATTTTAGAACTTAGGCCGGTAATTTATCAAAAATATAGATGATAATTTACAGTGCAATAGATGTGATTGTTTGAACTTTCTTTTGAATAAAAAACTGGTAGTTTATTAAAACTATAGATGGTTGCATTTTGTGCTTCTTAAAAATAGTCCATCATGATTCAATAGTGGAGAAACGGTTTTTTGGTTGATAATTTGTTAAAAATATAGACGGCAACTTAGGATGTAACTGATGGTATTTTTAAATTTTCTTTTAAATTAAAAGGCAATGATAATTTTTGAACTTACGATGATAACTTGTTAAAATTGTAGCTGATAACTTACGATCAGACCGCTGGTAAGTTTTAAAGGTTCATGTTTATTTTGGGTTAAAAGTGATGACACCACAAAATGAGGGTCTAATGGATGGTAATTTATGTGACTTTTGTTTGGTAATTTATTAAAAATCTAGCTGGTAACTTTTTATTTTTTAGTTATATTTTTGAATATCTTGAGTTAGATGATATAATACAATGGTAAATGTCATGAATAGAAAATCAACTATTTCTAAGATTATTCTATAAAAGAAAAAAAATGAGTGCTCTATAAGACTAAAGAGCATATAGGTGCTCTATTGTCAATCCCATAAATAAAAACAACCAGTGAGATCCAATGCACCTCATTCGGTTTGAGGGCAGAAAAATCCCACAATAATCCTAAAAAGGAAAAAATTCTAGAAATTCTCATATTAATCGAGAAAAAGAGAAGCATCTCCACTACTTATTTTGATTGGATCAGATTATAACAGTGCAAATTAATCATATATCTATATTAGAGTTGTATAGTAAATATAATTGTATTTTAATTATAGGCATTATAGTTGTATATCAAAAACAACTATAGAAATTATCACATTAATCGAGAAAAAAGAGAAGCATTTTCATCATTTATTTTGGTGGGGTTAGATTATAACAATGCAGATTAATCATATATCTATAGTACAGTTGTATAGCAAATATAATTGTATTCTAATTGTAGGCGTTAGAGTTATGTATCAAAAACAACTGTATCGCAGTATCTAGCTGCGTAATTGTGCGGTAAATTCGCTAGTTAAAATAATGTGAAAGTAGCTAATCTTAGAAAAATACATATTTTCAGTGGCATATAATCAAGGCTGGAGTGATTACATATACGAGAGGTGCCGTTATACATGTGGATGGCATATGGCCAATTTTCCGGGGAAAAATTGCTCTCTTGCCCCAAAGTTTAATGGCGTTTGCTCAAATGCTCCATGATGTCTCACTGACATGCGGGTCCATGACCCACATGTCGATGAGATATCATTCGAAGAACGCCATTAAACTTTCGCAAGACACGAGCAAATCCCCCATTTTCCGGTAGCATTGACCATAGCACCACGCGAGCAGCGCAAAACCACACGGCGCCACCGCCCAACGCGCGGCGCCGTGCTCCTCCTCTGCCCTCGCGAAATCCCACAGCCTTGCAAAATCCGGCGTGCAAGTAGAAGTAGAGTTACCTACAGGCTTCAATATCCACGGAGCGGTGCGTACTCGTTTTCCCCGCCTCGCCGCGACCACGGCCGTGCCGCCCAACTGTTCGTCGAAATGCCACTGAGGCGTTCGCTTCCGGCGTAGGCGTATTGTTTGCCGCTGCGGGGATTGATGGCGCTGGCCAAGAGGTACGTGCTGCGGCTGTTCATATCGCTGAAGTACGTGACGGCCAACGTGGTGGACCGGCAGAGCGGGCGCGTGGTGGTGACCGCGTCGTCCGTGGAGAAGCCACTGCGGGACGGGCTGGAGTGCGGCCGCACCTGCAACGCCAAGGCGGCCGCGGCGGTCGGGGAGGTGCTCGCCATGCGCCTCAAGGTGGACGACCTCGCGCGCGAGCCCATACACGCCGACGCCGCCAAGGAGGTCGAGAAAAAGGGCTTCAAGAACCGCACCAAAGTCTGGGCCATCCTCAACGCGCTCCGCGACCACGGCGTCAACCTTCACCTCGACGACGACGGCGACCATAGGCCTCATGTCTGACGAGCATCATCAGTTCGTTCCTTGAACTCTGCCTTTGATCTCTTGTTATCTTGAATGTGTGTTCTCAGCTCCCTATTGCATATGATTATGCTAAAATAAAATTTGACAATGTGGGATTGTAATGTGCTGTTTGATGTTGCCTCGAATGGCTTTAGTTCTCAGCTCTCAGTTTGTTGAACACCATGTTTTGAAGTATGAACATCTTTAGAGGCAAGATCGCTGCTGAAGCTTAAACTCTGTGTAAACAACCATTTCTACTCTGGTATCCAATGTTTCCTTAACCACATATGGAGAGATTACATCCATAGTTTCTTGATAGATCAAACCAGAATGGGCACAGTCTTCAGAGATACATGAAAACTTCGAGAAAGGTTTAGTTAACTTGCCAGCTAGCAAAACTGAATTACACTGCACAAGAATTCGCTGGCATATCCTTGTAGTCTCAGTCACATAGTGCCTGAACTGAGTGCTTCTAGTTTCTTATAGGCTTCGAGCTGATTCGAAGTACTATCTAGCAGAGCCTGTTTACTACTGTTGATCACTTTCCTTGACTGTTTAAGCTCACACTTGACTGCAATCAGGTCACTCTCCAGGTTCCTGATCTTCAACATATCCCTGACCTTCTCAAGGTCCCTGGTCTTCTCCTCTATCAACTGTAGGTTCTCATGATATGATTGTACTCCTGATGGTACCAATGTGCTGAAAATAACATGATAATCTGTCCTCTAAGCAAACAAGCAATTAAATCTAGCATATAACAAATTAATTTTTTTAGATTTGCTCTCAGAACAGAGTTGCACAAGTTGATTAAACTCGGTCTTCTCATGCTAATATCGAAATTCTTCATAAATGATCTGATTGATTGAACTAGGATTTGAGCTCGCATAATTGATTTCTACTGTCACAAACTGAGCTAAACAGAGAGCAGCTAACTGACAACTTTCAGTATAAATGTTCACAAACAGATCGACAACATACAATGTCCAGATAATGATCAGACTAGCTGACTGCAAACAAAATGAACATAATGGAGAGGTAATCTAATCTGGACAGAACTGGACAGAATAAATCAGAGCATCACAGAAAATTTCAGTTGCTTGTAAAAAAATCTCCTCAGTTGCTAGAAAATTAACTACAGATCAGACAATCCAAATGAGCTCAAATTCTAATTAGGTTAACCAGTTCAATTTACCAGTTCTTAATATTAATCCGATATTATCATCACAGAGCATGTAATCCGAGACCACAAGCAAACATGTCATATACCAGTTCTTAATATTAAACAGAACTTAAAGAACAGATACTGCCGACAAAGTTTGCAAAGAGTCAACAATACTCACAGTGCAGATGGTACTCAAAACCGTCCAGGAACAACCAAGCCGAAGAACTCGAAGAACAGGGCAAGGCTCACTCGTAAGTGCTGTCTCAGAAAACCTATCACCCCTCTGTGCCAATGAAGAAGAGGAGTGTGGTCGTTGGAGATACAGAGCCCTCTCTGACCTCGGATACCCGATGTCGGAGTCGAAGTTCAGGGGAACGCCGCACAAAACCATAAGAGTACTCCGGCCGAGAGCACTCAAACACAACAGGGAGCCGTCGCAGCCTCTGTCTTCTCTCGGGTAGACCTTCAACCTCAGATTTCCTCTCACACCAGAAAGGGCGCACGGAAACTAAAGGCAAAAAGCCTCAATCGGAGATGGTACCGAAGCCCCAAACCTCCACACACCCAAAGAGCCGAGAGGAAGAAGCCGACTCAAGAGAGCAAATCAGTACCAGAAGAGAGAGATATCCCCATCATGGAGAGCTCGGGCTTTTAAAGAAGAGACGGGGCTGCGAGGAGGTGACGCGAGCGGCCGGCTCTGAGGAACCCGGGCCAGTCCGCACCTCCGTCGCTCGCCTCTCCAGTCGCCGCACCTCTCCATGAGCCGCCGAAATCGGTCGCCGCTTTGCCAGATCTGGGTGAATCCCAACTGCCAGCCCAAGTCATCGCACGCGCACGAGCATGAGCCGCTATCGGGGAGGAGACACAGTCTCTTCCCTTATCTCTTCGCGTGGCTCACCGCTAGGTGGGCCCCGCCTGTAGGTATTTTTTTTCTCAATTGGGAAATTTCCAAAATACCCTTGCAGTTACGACAGGCTGTTGGCATGATGGGCGGACTGGATCAAGGTGGGACCACTCCCAACATGGAGGGTTGTTTAAATACATGTGTCAAGTCGTTAGCTACTAAATGGGTGCCACTTGTTGCTTTATTCGTTAGTTCACTGCTAATCAATTGGATGGATCGAAGTCCCATGCAGTGTTGTGAATCAGAAGAGCCACTAGGAGCTCGATATGCATGACATGCATGGATTTCCCGTCCAATTTTCTTGTTGTAATCATCACGAGTATAATCTTTAAGAAGGAAAATGGTGTTTTCACCAACTTACTCTTCATGAGATTACATACTGTAGTATATCCTTGTTTTGATCATCGATCATCAAGAGATTATATACTGTGCAAAGAAAAATGGAAAAAAAAAAGTTAGACGTGATCAGGTTAGGCACACATTGCAAATCTTCACTAATTTTTTCCATCTGTGATGAGATAATAGTGTATCATACTATATGTTGTTTGCATGGCCTTCAATACTGTTTCTCAAATCGTAACGCGAGCCTTTATTGTCATCCCTTTGTTTCCTCCTAAGCTTAAGTCTTTGTAGTCAACTGAGGCTTTATGTACGACTAATCCACTAATGAATTGTAAAGAAACAATGGTAGACGTCAGGTTAGGAGAAGATCAGAGCAAGTGACGCCTTTTTCCTTGTATTGTCTCCATTTATTTGACTGATCTCAGCGAGTGGTTCACCTGACACTTACGACGCTTGAACACCTAGTAACTGCCTGGTTGATGCAAGATTCTTAGCAGAAACAGGAGGATGTCACTTGTGAGCAAAACAACTTTGATGTCACTTGTGCTAATACTAGTATACAATCTTAGTTTTTTTTCCCTTTGAATGACAAGCCAGTTTACAAAATTACTCGTCTTGACGTCACTTTTGTTAATACTAGGATAGTGTTTTATCATTCACGCTGCTGCAGAAGGAGATGAACGAGTAGATTGTAACCAACGCTGAAACGCAACGTGTTTTCGCAGACGGACAACGCTGAAAAAGAAAAAGGGGAAAGAAATCAAGGCCTCTCATGGGCCGAACTGTAAGCACAGTTTAGCCCAAGCCTACATCCATTCACTATCCTGCTCGGCCCAATTACGTCCCAGCTCATCATCAAATTATACAAAGCCCGAAATGGCATCCGAAAAGGGGAAAAACCGCAGGCAAAATGTCTCGCCGGCGGCGGCAGGGCTCCGACTCCGACGGCGAGGACGACAGCTTCCTCTACCGCTACCCGCTCCCCTCCACAGCCGCCTCCAGCGCGCTCGCGTCCTCACACGGCGGCAAGCCCAGGGGCGGTGGCGGCTCGGGCGGCCTCGCGCCGTCCAAGTCGACGGTGTACGTGTCCAACCTGGACTACGCGCTCACCAACTCCGACCTCCACACCCTCTTCTCCCGCTTCGGCCGCGTCGCCCGCGTCACCGTCCTCAAGGAGCCCGATTCCCGCCGCAGCCGCGGCGTCGCCTTCGTCCTCTTCGTCCGCCGCGAGGACGCCGCCGCCGCCGCTGCCGAGATGCACGGCAAGGTCCTCAACGGCCGCACCCTCTCCGCCTCCATCGCGGAGGACAACGGCCGTGCCGCTGAGTTCATCCGCCGCCGCGTCTACCGCGACAAGTCCCGCTGCTACGAGTGCGGCGAGGAGGGCCACCTCTCCTACGAGTGCCCCCGCAACCAGCTCGGGCCCCGTGAGAGGCCGCCTCCGTCTAAGAAGTCGCGGCGCGGTAGTGGTGGCGACGGCGGTCGCGGGGGCGGGGCTTCTTGGCAGTCGGACGATGAGGATGGCCCCACGGCTTTCGAAGACGACAGGTGGGCATCGGTGGTGGACACGAGGGGAGAGGAGGAGAAGGCGACTGGGAAGGAGGAGGGGAAGGCGAAGGCGGTGAGGAAGGAGAAGAGGAAAGGCTACTTCAGCGACGAGAGTGACGAGGACGAGGATTAACCTTCAGTGTATGGTTTTTCCCGTACTCGTGAAAATGCTCGTTCAGAAAATAAATAGATAATATTTTTTGGAGTTTTAGATCTAGCTTATGCCTTTCATCAGTTCTTGCATTGTTTTGTTTAGGATTATTAGATTATAGAAAGTGTAGATGGATGAGCTATTGTCAATGACTGACCTGATCTCCATCTTCATCACTGCTAGTTAACATGCTTACATTGTTCTGTTAAGGACTGTCTTTTGCTGCAAGTAGCATGTCACACACTATGAGATGGTTGCTAGCTGTGTGTTCTTGGTTGAACCCCATTGCTGGTATGCATGTCCAGCAACCTTAATTAGCCATCTTATATCTGTGTGTTGTTGCAATAAGTCGTTGTGCCAAGACTCAAAATAGTCTAGGACCATGAAAGCAGCATGTTATATGTAGTTTTTGGCTATCACTTATCACCTTATCAGTTAGCATAGAGATACAACTCAGTTCATTCCTAAAATGGAATATATCTTTTTAGTTTACCTCCATTTAAAAAATAAAGACACAGTTCAATCATAGAAATCCCTACTTTTCAACGATTGATGAAAAACAGTTTGTGTTCTTATATAATTGTCTTTCTGTTGTTCATTCTTTATTGTTCTAGTGGATCATAGGAGTGTTTTCGCTTTTGTGGATACAAGTACAACTAAACACTTGCATTTATTTCTCAATATATCATATTGCAGTAATCAAAACTTCTCCCTACAAAAATTCCAAAAGAGAGATACAGATGAGGAAAAAGTTGTGTCTCTAGACTTTAGACAAGTCATATTATTGAAGCTGTAGGACCAAGATCAGTGACTAGAAGGGATGAATAGGAGCCAACACGATTAAAAGCTTTTTCAAATCGTTTCCTCAAAAGAGAAAGCAAAGCTCTTCACTCCAATAACCATTAAAAGCTATGAAGATCAGAGACCAATTACCCACAAGGAAAGATGAAAAACCGAGCTAATTGAGCCTCAACAATTCTGGCGGTCTGGCCTCCAACTAGAGGGCAGTCTGACCACTACTTGGTTGGCGGTCTGACCACTTGGCGGTTTGACCGTTACTTGGTTAGCGGTCTGACCTCTCGAAGGTCTGATATCTAGTTGGTTGGCAGTCTGACTTCTCCATAAGAACAGAACAGATTTTCAGCACTATTTCAAATCCAAGAAATAGTGTAATTTTTGATCTACAACTCCAAATGGCTTGAAACTTGAACCAAGGTTAGATCATGACCTTAAGAACCTATCCCAACCAAATATCTTTAAAAGACTTAAGAAGGCTGGGATCTTTTAGCTCTTGACGTACTGTTGCACCAAAACCGAGCCAAAACCACAAATTGACCAAACTCTCAAACCAAGTCTTCAAATCATTTGAAGTTTGACCAGCAACTCTCTGTTGTCAGTTACAGGTGCTGAAATGTGCTTTAGATGTCCTGGTTTGGAGGAGCTAAGGTTAAAATCTGAAAATATAAGGATGGCCTCTAGTTGTTACTCTGGCAGTGTAAGTGATGTTTGGTTTGGTTTTGGGGATGTGGGGGAGAGGTGAATTGCAGCAGATGGGTGTTACGAAGCCTCAGCGGGTGTCTCTGTACCACGGACACAGACCCGTGTGTCCGACACGACATGGATTCACTATCTCTACTACTTAAAATTGGAGTTGGTGACAGTCCGTCCGTCCTCCTTCTCTTCTCAACCGTCCGATCTAAATATTAAAATCTTGACCATCTATCTAACATTCCTCCTCTCCCTCTCATATCTAACTGCCCCTCCACTTCCAACCGCAGTTGCAAAATTTGATTTTTCAAATTTGGTCGGTCCGTCCGTCCTTCCTTTCTCTACAACCGTTCAATCTAAATAACAAGATCGTACCGAGGGGTGGAGTTTGACGACAAGCCGATTGATGGGGGGGTTTTCTGGGGGTGGTGGTTGGCTGTGGATTGAGGCGGAGCGGAGGCAGAGGGGGAGGAGGGGGGAGTCCGGCGGCGGTGGTTTCTGGGTGGTTGCGGGAGCAGGGAGCCGGGAGTGCTGAGTGGCTGGGGCCTCTGTCTGTTTGGTGCTGGAGGGGGGCGTAGGAGGTGTCGGGGACGATGGAGCATGGAAGGAAGAAGGGGGCGGAGGATCTGGAAGGCCTGTTGAATGGGCTGAAGCTCACGGAGGAGGAAAGGAAGGTTGTGAAAGGGGCGCGGCAGGCAAAGTCAAGGGAGGCTGGAAGACCCCCACAGGCAGTGGACAAACTGTTCGCTTCGAAGCCAGGGTATGCTGATGGTATTGCGCAATCGGTGGGAAGAATTTGGTGCCCCAGGGAAGGTATTCGATGCAAGGAGTTGGGTAACAACTTATTTCTATTCACCTTTCTACAGTCGGGGGGAAAACGCAGGGCAATTTTGGATGGGCCATGGGAGTTTGGTGGTGACCTATTAATAGTGGTGGATTTTGATGACTCCAAGAGGTTGAAAGACCTGGAGTTTCTCTTTGTTCCGGTTTGGATCAGAGTTTTTGATCTACCACTTGGTCTGATGAATGGGGAGACGGCTCGGCGGATTGGGAATAAGGTGGGTCGGTTCCTGGAAGTGGATACTGATGAGGATGACATGGCTGTGGGTGAATTCCTTCGACTCAAGGTACTGCTTGACATTCGTAAAGCCCTTCTCAGGGGGACAACTATGGAGGATAGGGATGGGGAGATTGTGGGATGGTGCAGTTTCAATTATGAGTTTTTGCCCAATTTCTGTTATTCGTGCGGTCTCTTGGGGCATGTCGAAAAGGAGTGTGATGAGGGGGTTTGGAGGGAGGAGGGCAAGCAATTTGGGGAGTGGCTTAGGGTTAACCCATCACGAAAGAAAGAAGGAAAAGGGAGGTGGTCTGAAGGGGGTAGTTCTGGAGGCAGCCACCAGCAAAGGAAAGATTCGAGCTAGGGAAAAAGCACTGGACAGAGGGGTACTGGCAGTGGAGACTTGTCTTGCAAGGCTGCTGGAGGAGTGGAGGATGAGCTGAGGGACGATGGTCAAAGCCCGCTGAAACAAAAAGAAAAGATAGTTCGCGAAGGTTTACCAAAAAGACTGGAGTTTGGGGCGGTGTCAAAGTCAGCAGGGGACCAGGGTGGTTCAGGGAGGTCTGTGTCCGTAGGCAAGGCAAAGGAGGCACCGGGGGATACAACGGAATCTGACGAACCGTTGATCACAGGGTGGAGAGGTGCCTCCCCGAAGGAAGGAAGGGGCAGTGAGAGGGGCTTTCAGCAGGTAGTCCAGGGGGAAGTCGGAGCTGAGGTGGTTATGGAAGTAGATGAAGGAACAGGTGTGCTGAAGGTTGGTGCTGAGGCCGCGATTGCCACTGGTCAAGCCTCAGGCTTAGCTCGGCTGGAAGGAAATGAAGAGAGGAGTGGAATGGAAGCTAAATCAGGGATTGCTTTGTCAATAAAGAAGATGACTTTCAAACGCAGACCAAGGAGTGAAAGAGCAGGGAAGATTAGTGAGCTGACACTGGGGGCCAACAAAAAAAGACAAGCCCCGGACAATGTTGAGGAGGAGCCAGGGGAAGGATTGAAAAAGCGCAAAGGAGGGGAAGGAGCAGGGGTTACTAGTGGTGAGCAGGCCGAGGGTTCTGTTGAGTTGGCGGGGTTGCCTGAGCAATCCCGCCAGACCCAATGAGACTTATAGCTTGGAACTGCCGGGGATTGGGGAATGGCCCGGCAGTTCGTGGTCTTCTGGACGTCCAGAAGAAGGAGGCCCCAGATGTGCTGTTCTTATCGGAAACCAAGCACAACACAAGTTCCATTTTCTATTTGAAGTAAATACATTTCCTTTTTGGTCCATTGGGTGATAACCTTGCCAGCAAGTTTATATTTTCTTCTTTCTGTGCAGTGCAGTGCCGCCTTTCATCTGAAGTGAACAAATGTCCCCTATTTCTTTGGTTGCCAGTAGTGCAGCCATCAGTGCACTGTTTCAAATTAGTTTTGGAACATAACATATTTAATTTGTTTTTTATTATATTTTATTAGTGTGTTCTATCTTTCTTAAATGAAGGCTCTCATCTTTTTGATCTTGAGAAGGTTTCATTTCTAACCTACCTTAACTTGTTTAGGACAAAAGATTTTGCTGTTATTGTTGTTGTTCTATCCTTCTTGAATGGCTGTGATGATTTTGATGTCCCTTGGTCTTGGTGATCTTTTTAACATATCCTGAGTTGGTTCCTTGCAAATTTGCTCAGTTTAAAAGTTAGTCATCAAACTAGGAGGGTTTGCTCCGCACAAGTTACCAGTCGCGGTTATTTGTTGCTGGTGCTGTTGTTGTTGTTGCGGTTGTTCTTGTTACATTTTCTCATGAACAATCGTACTCGATAGTTCATGGAGAGAGAGAGGCATTATATTGGATGTTGCTGCTATCAGAAACATTCTCTAAGACGATCTGACAGTTATTTATGTATTAAGAATATTACAGAAAAAAATTGTTTACTATCATTTTGTACATATATTATATATATGGTGCTTGTTCTATTATGCTTCACTAATATGATGCAAAATTTATTTATGAGTATGAACATGTATGTTTTGCTTGATACATGATGATGTAAGATAAAATTGATGTTTATTATTTAATTTGAGATCATATTTGATAGCATGTATTATTTTTATTTGGTTTTCCGTTGCAACGCACGGGCAACTAACTAGTTTTCCTAAAAATGCCAACACGGGGACACGTCTCTCTCTCTCTCTCTATATATATATTATAAATAACAGGGACACCATGGTGCCTGAGCTCTATGATTGGGACTTTCCATCTATAATTAAGACTTTCCATTCATAAATCAATGACTTACTTTCCGAATCGACGCCTTTTCGAATTATTGAATGTTAACAGGTTTGCCTGATATATTATTTATCATTGCACTTGCACGCATCTAAAAGCAATATAAAGGTAGGGAGACTTGGTGCCTAGACACCATAGTGTCCCATTTCAGCGTCATATATATGTATATATATATATGAAAAATATCTTTTACTCCCGGGTGTAATTAGAATATATATATGGCTCCATACTCCTAGGAGGATGTACTCCTATTTATCATATACCACTTAAACGAACAAGTTATACCTCTATTCTTTTGAGTATATTCTAATAATGATTATAAGATACTTCAAAATGAGTTGCATGAAAATTTTTAATAAAGTCCACTTTTTATAGCATAAGTTATGTATATACTCTTTTATATATGTAAAAGGGTGTGTGTGTATATATATAATTAGGAGAAATGCATTCTACTCCTAGGTGTAATTACTCCCACCTATGATATCCACATAAACGAATTTGACATATTTCCTTATCACCTTAGGTATACGCATATACTAATTCTAAGATACTCTAATACCAACGACATGAAAAAATTGCAAGGAATCACATAGTTTTTGGTATATTTTGTTAATACCTTCATATTTGTATATAAAAAGGAGTATGTTCAAAAAATTATGTATATTACCTTAAAAAAGTATACATATCACCTAAATGGTTTTAAATACTCATATACCACACGTGCATACCCTCCGTTGTGAGATACCTCATACTTTGCGAGATGCGGCATAGGGAGTAACTACAACCGGGAGTAGAAAAGATGCTTCCTTATTACATATATATAATTATAATAGTATAATGTGTAATCATGGAATATGTACCTCAAAGATGACCCATTGATCTATCTTTTAGCAATCAGCACACAGCAACAAGCAGTGTGATCGGCCAATAAAAATCATCATAATCATGCCAATATGCCATTAACCTGAGTAGGAAATAATATAATTAGTGCAGCAAATTTGACATGTAGACTTGAACAACCAATCACAATAATAAAAGGTGATGACTGATGAGGAAGCATGAATGACCAATGAGACAGTAAAAATATGCAAATTGATAGTACAACTTTACAACCATAGGAGGTAGGTTGATATCAAACTGATAGCATTGGTGTTCAAAAATTACACGCATAGAATGATAGAAACATAGGATAGTGGTGTTCAACTTAAGTTAAATAACAAACTTGAATTCAGTGAGTAATTAAAATTTAAAAAGATGCAAAACACGGCAGGAGATTCCTAGTCATCTTCATTTGGCTCTAGGTTCTCCACAGTAGACCCATATTCAAAAGACACACTTTCCAACTCTGGTTCTTCAAGAGAGAGATTAACAACTTCAAGAATGCAAACACTAATGAGAGATTCAAATCTATCTCCTCTCACATCCCACACCTTGTTGCCCCTTTTTTGTAAGCTTCTATTCTCCTTGATAGAAGTCTCAAATTACTGTGCACAAAGACCAAATCTTCAGCACGCTTAGGAGTTAACTTGTTTCTCTTAATAATGTGGATGGAATTACATATGCTCCAATTCCTTTCACAACACGAAGATGAGACCGGTTGGTTAACCACTTTGAGAGAGAGACTTTGCAACATAGGAATGGATTGTCCATGATTTACTCACCAATTCATTGGATCAAGGATCCCTCTATCGTAAATGGAATCAAAGTCATTAAATTCTCCAGAACAGATGCAAAATCTTGCATATTCCTCTTTAACTTGTCTGAACTGCTCAAGCATGGCCAACACCTCCATTGATCCACTTTTCATTATAATATCTACAAAATAAAATCAATGGATTAAAACTTTGGAAGAACTAAACATAAAGGTTAGCAACTAGCAATTACAGACTTGCAGTTCACCTTGGATTAAGTGAATGCGCCAAACAATGGAGTGGAGTGTTTGCCCTTTTGCCCACCGATCAACCAATATGCTTTAAACAACAAAGTAAAAGGTGGAGTGCTCTTTATCTTGTTTTTCTTCTAACTTATATATCTCTTTCTTTACATTCTCTATCATTGTGTCCTACATCTCGTAAATCAGATGAAGACATGGTGTGCCAATGTTCGCCTTCGCCACATGCAGCATTTCATATATAGGCTCGATGAATTCAACAATGTAGTTCACCTTGCCACACCACACTTCATTGAGAACTATGTCTCTGACAAATTGTGCTAGGTCATTGTCATCTTTGTAAGCATCCCATTCTTCACTAATCACCATGCTTTGGAGTGCCCTCTTGACCATATACTGCTTCAACATACCACAACCAAGGCAAATCTTGTTTCAGCAATAGCAAGCAACTTCATATTGCTGAACTCATTAAATATTAAAAGCCTCACGCCATGGTTCATTATGAAATTTCTGATCATATTAGCTTCCTGAGCAATTTCAGTTATCCAATGGCACTCATCGAAGATGAGGACGTCATCATCAATTCTTGGCATTTTAGCAGCATAAATACTTTTCAGACCAAAATTTAAAGTATGACAACACAGGGAGTCCTGAAAATCTTATTGTACTTCTATTGAATAATCAAACCCTCACCTTTTCAATTTGTAGCATTGTTAGTGATGACTTGGACCATATTTTTTGGACCCATTTCTTCAATAATAGCAATCAACTTCTCTACAATGTACTCCTTTGTCTTCATCTCGCCTTCAACATTCACAGCTTGCAAGAACACCGGTGCACTCTCAAAAACAGCGAGAAAGTTTATGCGTGGCCACCTCTGCTCATCTGGCCACCCATTTGCACAAATGGTCACTCCATTTTCAAACCATGTGCTCTTTGTTCGCTCCAATACGCACTCAATGTGAGCCCTTTTATACTGAAGAAGAGTTATCCTCAACTTGTTGTACCTAGGAGGGACATAACCAGAGATGTTGTGGTCTGCCGTAAAGGTATATGAACTTTGATAGTGTGGATTTCTTGCAAGATTAAAAGACAATCCTGTAAACAAAAAAACATAACCCAAAATTAGTTGAAAGCTTTCAGAGACTTGTCATTCAAGCAACTTTCGATTCAAGTTGGTTACAAACCTCAAGAATAAAACATCCTCGCAATCATAGCATCTAGCTGTTGGCTAGTTTCATTATTGAAAGCTTTATCCAAAGATGAAGTTCCCCCCAGCTTAGTACCCATGCTAGATGAAGCAACACTAACACTAGCAGTACTAGTTGCAGTCGTTGCCAAGAGAACATTTCTTGGCTTTGTTTCTGCTGATTCTTGTTCAGCTTTTGTAACTTCACATTTAAGCTGAGTAAGGATAAGTGCGGTTACCTTTGGACACATTTTAATTCCACCATTAGATATTTTGAGCAGATGAGCTTCACTCTAGAGTAGCTCCCAGTATATACTTGTTTACAGTACTTGCATCTAAATCTCACATTTCCTCCACCTGCACCAGTCCTCTCTAGAGAGTCGACATGATTCCACAATGGAACCCTGATGTTTTGCTGCTCATCTCTTGCAGTGCTTGAATCACCCGTTTCCATCTCCCAAAACAGGAAAAAGATGCCAGAAACAAGCGACGAAATATTCAGACCTGACGTGTTGGAGTGGAGAGGAAGGATCACGAGATGATTTTGGGACTCATTGGGATCACCGCCAATCGCCGGAGGCTGCAGTTACCACCGGTCATTGGAGGATGCAGTCCTGCCGGAAGGGATAGACGAGAGGCAGCGGCGCTTCTTTCTAGTCGAGGTGTCGAGCAAAATCAAAGACGAGAGGGTCGGCGCTAGGCTTAAAGGAGGGGTTTGACTGTGGGCTGGGCTAAATGGGTTGGGCCGTATCCTTCAAATGTCACATACATGTCTCTACTGTGTCCAATACGTATCGGAAATACAAATTCTTTTTTTTTTTGCACGGCAATATGCGGACACACGGTAAATAAGTGTCCAAGCCGTTTCCACATCTGACACGTGTCCAACACAGATTCGGTGCTTGACTGCAGTGGCCATGCATCATAGGCGGCTGTATAAGAAAGTTCTTTACGTGTATTGACTGCTAAGATAAGGTAAGGAGCAGTAGTATTATTTCTTATGCAAGATTCTTTGGTTTCGATGGAATAGGAAGGATCCTTGAAAGCATGAGGTTAAACAATAAATGTCAAATGCTCTAGACAAGTTTATTTTTTAAAATAATCTTATTAATTTGAATCGTTGCTACTTACATAATCATTTGGTTGCCTGTCTCATACTTTTATCTTTTGGAACCATTGTCTCAATTCTAGAAAGAGATTTAGTAGTCACTGCATTTGAGATGTACATAATATGATACGATATGATGTACCTTGTATGTTATTTGACATTACTGGTAGATATTTAGAAGAATATTTCTGCCCTGAACAAAATATTTCAGTGAGAGAACATAATCTTAGATCTGTGCTTGATTTGCTACTTATGTATGTTTCATCTACTAAGCTACATACTTGTTAGTATTCTGGTTGGTCTGTAGTTTGGACCACCAGCAAGGGCAACATGAAAACTAAATAGTTCCATATCTGTGGCCATTCTCACTCTCCACAGGGTCTGAAAATTACTCATTACAAAAGCACATATTTACCAATTAACGTGAACTTAAATTTATTGACGCCAGTTGTATTTTAGACGTAATAATGGGGTTAATTTCTTTCATGTTCAAGTTATCAGAGTGATGATCTAATTCATAAATTGATATTTGACAATAAAATTCAGAAAATGAAAGCTTCTTACAGAAAATAAATTGTAGTGTCTACAGCAGCAGATATTCTTTCCAAAGAAACATGTCCTGTGGTACGAGTGTACCATACATATTTAATTTTTTAAGGACAAACAAATTGAACAAAGGAAGTATCCCATCCTCCAAATACCTAGAACTAATCCAGAATAATTGCTGCAGAAAACTGTATTTTCAGAAGCTGAGCTTCATGTCCATTGAATGGTAAAGCGCACTGAAGAACTGAAGGCCTTGCTGCTGATCGTTCAGGCGAGGGGGGAATGCAAATGCTATAATATCATCTGAAAATACTGTCATAGTTGATCGATAGTCAGAAAGAAGCCATTAAGGATTATTGCGCATCAGCATTCCAAGAAACAAAAGATATTTGGAGCAAACCTGATTTAGAGATATTTCACCCTATGAACTCAATCAAAATGCACTGTCTTTTCAGAGTTTCAGGCGCATCAGTGAGAGTATTTACAAGTCAATGCATGCTTTCTTCAGTGTATCCTAATTTTTAAAACTGGCTTTCCCATGGCCAAGTACCCTAGTGTGATCGGCAGTTCCTAACCTCAGCAACAGATCAAAGACTTACCCAGCTAACTGCAGAACTGGGTCTGGTGGTGGTACTTGGTACCTTGCACGGGCTGCCAAACATGGATTTTGGGTTTCCCTGTGGCAAAACCAAGCACCGCTTCTTGGTAGATTTCTAATTAAATTCCGCAAGCTGGTAAGGCTTATGGTATCTTCATGACAAACCAGTGTGACCAATAGTGACCCTTGTTGCTGGACTAGAAGCTAGATGAACTGAAATTTTGACTGTTTGGATATCTGCCAGTTTATATACATGAAGGCACTCTTGTAAATCTGCATCACATGTCATCAAGACCCACTCTGAATCATCATCCAAATACTTTACAATCAAGGAACTTGTGTCTACTATACTCAAACGGTTTGCTATCTCCTGCTTCAGTTCTTGAAAGTCGCACTCAGGCTTCAATCTAAACCTCACGTTTTCTGAGCCAAATGTGGCCTTTACTCTCATATCTACATCTGCATTCTGTTTGGGGGATGATGGGCTTCGAGAAGAATGCTGTCCACAAATAGTCTTTTCAGTGACATCCTGTAAAAGATCTCTCGGTGCCTCCCGAACTGAGAAATGCACATTTATTGAAGTGTTCTCTGTTTGCATAGTGTGGACAGGGCTGTGTTTTACAGGACTTCCAGGCTTCGTTGGATCAGCTCCAACCTGTGGTGGGTGTTTTGTTGCTCCACCACTGCAGGAGGGGCTTGAATCTGAACTGTGGCTGCATGACGAGTGTGAGTGTGAAGTTGATGGGAAATTGCTGCTTAACCTATGGTGTTGGTGTTTCTCGAAGTCAGTAAGATTGCTCTGGTTAGTTGGAGGAACAGTGACGCTTCCTGACAAATTGTTGTCAGATGATATGCAGGTGTTTGTGAGATCCTTGTACAGGGTGTTAAGCTGGAAAGCTGTCTCTGCTCCATGAACTGAATCAATGATCTGCTGCAGCTTTCTTAGAGAGTGGTCTACCTTCTTGATCTTTCGTGATGGCCAGCGGGTTATGCCATGCTGCCTGCATATTCTTTTGAGGGTGGTAGGGCACACTGTGAGAGAGAAAGAAAGTGGTGAGTATATATGCAGCCAACTTGAATAGAGATTGTTTTTTCTTTTTGCATGTATGCCACTACATCAACCATGTATAAGCGTTAAACATTCTTTCTAAAAAAAAGTCATCACACCTTAGAGATGCAATGTGCACATGATGAGCATGCTGTCTGCTTTCTTTTGTCTGCAAGGAATAATTTTACTTATGTTGACTCATGGATCTCCAAAACCAGCTATTCTACCTCTAGAAAACCACATAGCATGTCAAAATGATGAGTTAGTTTAGGGGCCTGTTTATGGAAAGGCGTGTATTACATATATCTTATCTTGATACTTGAGGGTGAGGTGAGATCGCCACATTGATTTCAAACTCTGTTATATAATTGAGTGTTTTGTTATGTAAAGTTGCTGTTTAGCCTGTAAGCAATGGATGAAACCTTATGCGAGACCGATCTGTTCTAGGCTATATTTTGTCGATTCGACCAGCCAAAACCACACAGTAAATCTGCTAACTAATTTTAGATAGTAGATTTATTTGCTACGACAGTTCTTGAGAGTTGACTTTCTACTGTTCTATACTTGTTTTGTATCTACTCCTGTTTGTTCTATTTCCATATATGCCCCTACGGTGAACTATACATCAATTTTGCCCTTCTTTTTCCCTTCATGGAAATAGCACAAATCACGAAAAAGGGTGATAAGAATGTTCATCTTTTGATTATAAGATGCATGTGAGGGTTGACTTACTTATGGGAGACAACATTTTCTCATTGAGCATTCAATTTGGGAAGCTGGCTTCATGGTTTGTGTTGTTATAGTTTAATGACTGATGGTATTACTGAAACAGTAAACTATTCATACATGAATCTTGCATTTATATGATAGAGTTACTATCACTCACCTCCAAGGCTCTTTGCTGCATCCTTCAGGCTACCAGCGAAGTACTGCCGAAGAACATGCAAGCTCACGGTCTTCTCCATCTTTGTACGCCTTTTTACTTTGCTGCCTTCTGCAGTTGTCTGAGCACCAGCGAGAGATGTGCCCTGCCCTCCAGGTGATAACATTCCATGCATACGTAATGCAACTAAATCTGATTCTTTCTGTGAAGTCCCTGCTAGACTTGTCCAAGAGGCCTCCTCTCTATGTTCTGTTGCATTGTCTCCGAAGGACAACTCCTCAACTTTGTTCTCCCCTCGAGGACTAAACGAGTTCAGTTCATTCATTTCCAACATCGCCTCGTCCTC
This sequence comes from Bonia amplexicaulis, assembly GCA_036346245.1. Classification (NCBI taxonomy): domain Eukaryota; kingdom Viridiplantae; phylum Streptophyta; class Magnoliopsida; order Poales; family Poaceae; genus Bonia; species Bonia amplexicaulis. The sequence goes on along the minus strand of CM070761.1, from coordinate 13,649,549 downwards.
CATCTCCTTGTCAGTAACCACACGTAGAGTTTGGCAAACACTTCGCATGGTGCCCGATAAGGAGTCCAGCACTGCCTTCTGCTCCTCGAGTACTTCACAGTCGGTTGGCAGAAAGAATTCCAGCACGAAGTCCGCCGTCCCAGTGCGTGTGCACCTCAATCGGATTGCCACTGCACCTTTTAAATTGAAGATCTTAGCATGGTGCAACAATGGGTACTCCAGTTTAGTTGAAGATCCAATGTCCGGTAGGAAGCATGGCTGGTTTGTGGTGAAGGCTTTCCCTGCAACCCCCTGCCCACGCAGCAGGTGGTGCTCAGAGCAGGCCTCATGGAAACTCCGCATCTGGGGTTCATTCACATAGCATGCTGCATCAGTGGTGGAGATGCAATACCGGTAGTTCTCATCAGAGTGGCGGCTGCCCCGTTTCCCTTGTTGAGCACATGTGACCCACGTCTGAGCTAATGGTAGCTTGTGGGTGGTGCAGGCTGCTCTTAGGACTTCTAGTATCTCTGGTAGAGCATCTTTGTAGGAAGCACTGTTGAACTGGTTGATAATCAACAAGAGTGGCCATGAAGTCATTAGAAGATATAAATATGAAGTCATTAGAAGATATAACTACTTTTTTCGTCTCAGGATCTTTATCTACATTTACTTTTATGTTTAAATTAGGGTTGATTGATATTTCTTTATTTAAAATGCAATTTTAACGGTAGTTTTCCAAATCATGCTAACATCAGGTACTAGATTGCAATTCATTAGCACTGTTTGGTGTATATAGGTATTAAATTGTTTTGTTATAATGAAATGCCAGATATTTGCCAAAACTCAAAATCTGTGGTACAATATTCTAAAAAAAAATGCTGCTGACCTTTATGCGTGGAATACTTGAAACTTCTGTGCTTCTCAGATTAACAGCCTGCAAAGAGAATTGCCATTAGGAAAGCCCAAATCTAGAAACATTCAATTATTTCCTACTGTAATCAATAGTCTGTATTACAGGTGACACCAAACTGCTCTTTTTGTACAACTAAAACTTACTTGGTGATTTGATATGATAAGATACTTTCAGTATACTGTCTTTTTCGAACTTTCAGGTCAAGTGAGGTATCATCATTACCTGGAGAGCACTGCAGATGGTATTGAGCTCAGAGGTGAAGTTGAGTTTCTGTCTGGTCATGATCAACTCAATGACACCTAAGCACAAGTAGTTCCCCTTCTCGAACACCGGCAGCCCCATCGTCCCGTGGACGTCCAAATGTTGTGCATCGCTCACCCTAGCGTACTCATAGCTGGTGAAGTACCGAACGTCCGGAGACCACTCAGGGAGCCTACCAATGAACACCCTACCCGGGAGCCCCGGCGAGGACCCTGATGCAACATCTGCAGAAAACTGGTATTTCGTGGACACCTCCCTGAACCTCATGAGGCTATCCGAGCTCTGTCCAAGAGTGAATGGCTGCCCTCTTGTCGTCAGCACCAACTGCCCGTCATCACTCTTGACCGGCACCCATAGCTGGACAAGCACATCGGCGTCCCTCTGCGTCTCCCTGATGTAGTCTAGTGCTTGACTGAACCGTTCCCGGACCGAGGAGCTTGCGCCACTCGACTGAATCCGCCAGGTATTTGCAGGCGTGGTGGCGGCGGTTGTGGCATCCGACAAGATGTTGGAGGGAGAAGCAAAAAAGTTGGGTGAGCGTGAAGTATTGTTCGCCACTTCAAGCCAGGCGTTGTCACCGGAGAGCAGCTGCTCAAGGAGATCCAAGTCGACTGCCGCGCCTTCAGACGGGGTGCGTGCCAGAGAGACGCTGGGCTGGGGGTCTCCCTCTTCCATACAGGTAAAGTTTCCTTCAGAATCTGATCACACAATTTGTTACCATACTGCATCAGTGTTAGAGCCTGAAAGATAGTCTCGGCAATGATAACAATTAACAAGAACGTTTGAGCATGCAAGTCACAATACTTCTCTTCTGTTTGGAATCAAGAAGCAAAGTTCCATGCACATCTTGGTCAAGGGAAGTATTGGAGGGTGGTAGTCTTGGGAAGATTTTTGTGGGGGCGTTTGGATTGCAGGGTGCGGGTAGTAGGAGAGAACACATCTTTTTCATCAGAAAGGAAGCAAAGAACGAGATTGAGTAGTAGCTCACTGGTAATCGTACGCCTCCCTCCTTATCATGAAAAGGGTCTTCTCTCTTCTTCCCTAGCTCGGTGTTAGCCTCCAACAAATAGCTCTTGAAAGGGTTCAGTCTCCACCAGAACACCCCCCACCATTCATTCCAAAGGCATCTAATGAATCCTGCTGCTGTAAGACGGAAAGGAAAAATAGAAATTTGCTATGCTTGGCCTGGCCTGGCCTTGCTTTTGTTTGGTTTTGCCTTTCTTTTTCTGGTTTTGTCGTAAGAACAAAGCTTATGGGGCCACCAGTGCATTTTTCTTTTCTTTATTTCTTAGAATCTTTCCCTCTCGCTGAGGGGCCCAGCACCTCAACAGGAATCCAACCATACCCACTTCCGTATTAAAGTCAACTTGTATGGGTAATTATGCGGCTTGAGAAGGATTCCTTAGTATGACATCCCCTCTTTCGCAATACCACGGGTGGTTGCAAGGTGGGAACTAACTAGGGAGGGCTGTTTTTGTCACAGAACTAACTAATTACCTTATGCTCTGATTGATTCTCTGTGTATTCATGTGGTATCATCATAGTAAATTTCAGGATTGTATAAAACCATTTAATTGTCGATAGCTGTAACAAGTGCTGATAGCTTAACTATTGGTATCGTATGTGAAGCCTGTTGGTAGAACCAGTCCATGTTGGTTATGGGCGTTGGATCCGATATGGCAACCAGAGAGGGTAAATAATGCATTCAAATTCAATCTTCTTAAATTGTATTCCAAAACTTTTACTACACTAGCTATTGAAAGCTGGGAAGATCATATTTACCCACCGACAAAGAACTCACAAAAATGTGAAAGCAAACGGAGTTCAATTCTCCTGAACTGGTTAGACCGCTATGGAGGGAGCGGTTGGACCAGCCTAGGAGCTGGCAATCTGACCGCCGGAATCAACCGATCTGACCGCTGGCTTAGGGGAGATCAGACTACACCCCTGTTCCAGTCCTGGAAATCAGCTCGAGACAAAACAAAAAAAATGGTGCAATCTTTAAAATACATCTCTAAATTATTTGAAACTTTACACACACCTTATTGAGGATATCAAAAATCTAATCCATTCAAGGATTGCATTGATCTTGATCAAAATTCCAGTATTTCCTTAAGATAAGCAAGGTTACATCAAAACTGGGTAAAACTCAAAAACTTGAGATATAACTTGCTCGTAGGTTACGTATGGACAAAATAGCTCTAGATGAGTTCCCATATATCACAGCAAGTAAGAGCACACAAAAATTCAAGATCAGAACCCTAAAAATAAGATATCACTAGAAGTGCTCCAAATCGAACCAAACCGGGCAACCTTCGAGATCTTGCTAAGCTGATCCCTAGATGGATGAAATATGATTCTTATAAGGTATCTCCATTATTTACACATCTTTGAAACCCAACAAGATCAAGAGAGAAGGAAAGAGAGCAAAACACCAATCAAACACAAGTGCAAAATCAATAAGAGTAAGAACACACTATGTAGGATGAGTAAGATTGATCTATTACAATTTATCGATGTATATTTTACAGCCACTATACCCTGGAGGACGGAGCTCTCTTTCCTAAGAGCATTTGTCTAAAGCTTCCCCTCAAAGAAAGTCTTTCTCAAACCCTAAGAATGGATAGTTGGTTAGCCATATGTTTCCAACCCATCCTACTCATAAGATGGAACAATCAGTCCATATCTAACCCTAATGGATACTATCCATTAGCACAATCAGGAAAATCTGTTAACCCTACACACACCGAGTTTTTTACATTCATACATGACTTATGCACACTTCGCAAAGCGCATAAATTCAACCCCACTAAGAAGCAATCTTCCCATTCACTTAGCCTCCTCAGCATCTCCTTGACCTAAACCACTCTCTTAATGCTCTTCAAGAGCTGCGGTTTTGGTCATATCGCCATTTTCGGTATTTTAGCTTTCCTGCAAAAACACCCTTGCTTTGACCGTGAAACTCACCTCTTCCCCGAGCCTAATCCATGGTCACCTCCTTTGCAAGCAATCCACATATTTGCAATGTGTAGTTTCACCAATGGCTCACACATTGGTAAGTCTGTCCATGTTGGCTCTCCACCGCGCCTCACTTGCACCAATCGTTCAATTCGATGAACAGTTGCTCAAATCTTTTCTTCAACATCTCTAGTCTTTTCTGTGCCTTGCTAGAGCTCAACCATACCAGCTGGCTTCCTTGACTGTATCTCAACTCATCCCGAGCCTAGTCATGGTCCACGCCGTCAACCATAGCTGCTTCCAAGCTTCCTGCGCATCAAAGACCAAAAAATCATTTCTAGACATAAGTTATTTACAACTTGACCCATGTTAGTCTAACATGATTCATGCACCATAAATGTAAAGACCTACAACTCCAAACTCAACCTATGACCACTTCTCACAAATTCCCAAACCCTTTGCCGTTTTTAGTTAAGGTCGGTCTGACCACCATTGACCGACCGGTCGGATTGCTCACATTTTCTCTCACGCACACAAGTGTGCACATCTCTAAAAAACCAGCCACCAACTAAAAACCATTCGCACCGCATCGACGGTCCGACTGCCCCCAAAAATGGCCACACCGGACGTGCAGTCAGATCACCGCTCATGGCCAGTCAGACAGCCTTTGCAGGCCGATCAAACCGCTGCCCACCTAATAGCATAACTGAAAACTTGCAAACTTTTGCAAATTCAAATTTCAACTTGACATGATTGTCAATTATTTGACACAAATAAATCATGGACATTTTCAACATAGTTCCACAATAGGGCCACATGCAAGACCACTGAAATGGAGGCCACATGTTTAACCTCAGTGGTTACTGCAGAGAGGGGGATCAGGGTGGTATACTAATTGGAGATTCTAGTATAGTTGTGCAGGGCCAAATAAAATTTGTCCTCACTATGCAATGAGCGGAAAACCAAATATTCCGGGACAATTAACTGAAAAGGTTGGAGTTTTAGCATCTTCCCACTACCTTGGCATACGCACACGTACATGATTCTGTCTACCAACAAATTACATACAAGAAAAATCCTTAGTGGATGAAACTTGTGTCCATAGATGCTTTATGAGCTATACAAATTTTTCTAGAGATCACAAAAGCACTTGCTTATTTAAACATAAATTGTGCTTGTTCCTAGGATTGCATCTCGTAAAGCTACATATGTACGGCTAGTTACTTGTCTGTTTGGGATTGATTAGTGTTCCAATTTAATCATTTTTTACTTTGAAAATCTTTGCTTTCCTCTGTTTTCTATAGTTGTTTACTTGGGAAGATTAAAAAGTAGGAAAACTGTTCCAAACAAAGGTCAATTAATTAGCTACATTATGGTGGTTTAGGAGATACATGTGATCACCAATACCAAAGTCCAATTTGAAAGGTTGACTATTCTAGAGCAATATATTTTTGTTCCCAATGTTGTTCCAGTTTAGGAAGGGCTTTAAAGATCGCCAAAATGTTAACTTATTAAACTTATTAAATTTACCAACTGCAGTTTGCTTGATTCCTCCCATGAGAACGTGTTTCTGCGCCCTGAACTGGAAGGAAAGCATTAATATACTGCTTTGATTCATTATTCCATGACATGTACAGTATCTTGACGCTTCTTTGCCATGCAACAAGCCAGCACAGTACAACTGCTACTATTTATAAACTTTGAATCTGTTCTCCTCCCTTTTAAATTTGGAATGCGCTTCTATGCTATTTCGATTTTTTTTTAAAAAAGCTGTGATTAAATCAGAGATCAAGGTTAGACTAGGTTCACTTTGTTATTAATCTGATTTAATCATAATCGCATTGAAAATTGTAGGATATCATGGAAGCATACCCCTTTACATTTTGTATTCCTTCTGAGCTAATCTGTTTTCTAGTGCCCAACATGTATTTGTTTATGTCGCATTTGTTTGCTGCTGCGTAGAGAGGTGCACATTGCTTGGATCAATTGGATGAAGATGACAACACACCAGTAGGAGAGTGCATCAAGATAAAGTACAAGGCACCGAGAATGCTCATCTGTGAGTTACCTTGACATCACTCGAAAGAAAACAAATGCAGTGCCCACTTTCCTTTGCTTCTTTTCCCTTTTTTTTTTTTGTATTGGTTCAGTCACTACCCTACAGCCCATTGCGAATAGATCTATTTGCTACTTATCTCATGTTTGACCAAAAGCTTTGGTTTTCTTTAGTGGCATGCCAATACCATCAGCTCTCCTCCACCAGCTATGGATTTTTTCTAACTTCCCGCCAATCAGATACCGGTTTGGTTGTTAAAATTCCTCGGTGAGTGGGCCCCAACACAAGGTTCACCTAATGTTTGGGATCCACGAGGAGTCACCACCACCGTGGATCCAATTTGGCATCGGAAACATGTAAAACTAATGTTAAGGGTATTGTTGTTGCTTAGCAATAAACAGTGCGTGAATGATTTGCGCTCTGTGCCCATCTATTGCCTGTTCTTGTATGATTTGTCGGTATATCACCTCTTAATATGTAGTATTTCTGGGGGCCTGTTCTTTTTGACTGCAGCTTATGTCTTTTGGCTGAAATTTTTGAAATTTGGCTGTTTACGGTACAGATTACGGAGAGACAGATAATCACTTACGATTTTGGCTGGTACAGATGTTAGGCTTTTAACGTGTACTACGTTTAACTTGTAGATCCTGTCTTAAAAAAATACTCTGTTTAAAAGTTAGATACTATAGTAAAAATTAAAAATCATCCGACTTTTGACTTGTCATGTCAAACAGCCCGTAGTTTGATAGCGTCGTTCGTACAACACTGAGAAGTTCTTACAGGACGCTTTGCCCAGAATTGGTGGGATCAGTTATTTAAAAAAGAACCGGTGGGATCACATTATTGATTGAGACATGCAACAGTGTTGCGCGCAATCATGCATACTTAGAATCTGACAGCTGAAATCAAAATCTGGAGGTTGTACTTGAAATGCGTCGAACTTTGGGAATTTGAATATTCCGAGTCAAGAGAGGTGATTCATACATGAATATAATTTTAGTTTTGCTCTACGTACCAGAAACAGTATCCACAGGGAGCTAGCTCTCAGATGTGATGAAACTCTGAAACTAACTGCTAGATATGTATACAGCCGTGTATTTACTCTGTTGCGTAAGAGATTTTTTGCATATGTCATACATGTACATGTATATATATTGGTTCATTGATCTTATGATGAATACAAGCGCTATTTATAACATGGTATCACATCCAAGAGATCTTGAGTTCAAGACCCGATTGGCGCAATTAAAAAAAATAACTGTAGCACACTTCTATTTCACGTCTTAAGTCTGTGGGAACCTACACGTGAGGGCGAATGTTAAAGTATAAGTGAATTGTTCGTCTTTCTTCATCAGTTTAAGCTTTTTGGTGAACTGGCTGGTGTATGCAACTCAATATGGTGTTGAAGTATAAGTGAATTCCCCGTTTTTCTTCATCAGCTTAAGTTTTTTGGTGAATTGGCTGGTACATGCAACTCAATATGGTATCAGAGCCAAACCTAGGTTTTTCGAGCCATTGCTGGTTCCTCTCTCCAGTCGCCGCCACCGCCTGGGGTTCTTCTTCATGCTCATTGTCGATTCTCGCCGTCGACTGTTGCTTGTCGTAGCTATCGGAACTCATGAGGTCTTCCACCGCCGTACGATCCTCCAGCCACCTCGTCGGCGCCTTCATTCGGGTCGCCGTTGATCCGTCATCTTCTTCCACGTCGAGGTCTTTCACCGACGTCGCCTTCACCGACCGAGGCACTGTCGCCTCGATCTGTCGGTGCCGCCTAGACTTGCTCGGTGCTGTCTCGATCCCGTTGGAGCAGCCGGTCGCCGAATCCGCCTCTGCTGAAGCCGATCGCTGTGAGCTGCTGCCGGGTCTTCTCGCCATCCTCGATCCCGTAAGAGCCGCCGATGACCGGTCGCCATATCCACCTCTGCTAAAGCCGGTCGATGTGAGATCTGGGCTTCTTTCAACAACTGTCGTCAGACTGTCGATCTCAACGCCCGAGACCATCGGCACATTTTCCTTCAGCGCCTTCTGTTGGTCGGGTGTGACTGGCTGGTTAGTCGGTCCTTTTTGTTAACCGATCAAAGCAAAAAAAGAAAGAAAAGAAAAAATGTCTTTTGCAGGCACCGTTTCTGTTTCTCGTTGCCCGGTGATCTTCGATGGTCTCTATTATTGGGACTGGTTTCAGCACATGCGCCTTCACATGTGTGGTCAGCGTCTTTGGGAGTTTCTTATTGGCGAGTTACCTTGTCCATCTCACCCTACTCTACCTGATGAGCTTGTACTTCCAAAAAATGCTTCCGAAGACGCTCGTAAAAGGCATATGAGGCTTTTGAGTATGCCATGGAGACTTTCCAGATTCAGTATGCTGCCTACAAGACGTGGATCGATGATGATGCTTGTGCTTCTGCTTTTTTGGTTGCTAGCATGGAGGTGCATCTCACTAGTGATATTGTTGGTTTGGCTTCTACACAGGCAATGTGGTCACATCTGCATAGTCGCTACGAGCCATCTGATAATCCCTCAACACGCACCACAACTGCAATGCCCATCACGTGCAACCGACGCCCACGCAATGCACCAACGACAGCTTGCCTCAATTAAGGACCCGGACCAACTGCACTCATGGGGGCCTCCACCACGATAGGTCTGCACTAGAACACAATCAAACAACGTGCGCCTACTCTCGGGCCTCCTCAATGGCTGCCCTGCTCCACAAGACAAACGACACACCATGAGCACCCCAACAATGGCATAATGGCCAGCCCTTCTCTTGATGCACACCGCCACATGCTGTGCCATCACGACACACCGCCATTACCACGCCGCCCACCAAAGCTTGTGGACTTGGGGAGACGCTAAAACACTGCCACGTAGGCTTGAAGCATCTAGGCCCCTACAAATTATTTTGGTAATTAATGACGGCCATATTTAAAGGGACTAACATTTTTTTGTTGAGATGATCCAAAGGTTTAGTCCCAAATTTGAAAAAGATCATGAAGAAGTATGCAAAGATGGCTATTGGTTGACATGGCTCAAGGCAAAGGTGTAAAAGTAGGTTAATGGCATTTTTCTAGATTTTATCGGTCTTGGAGTTGTTGAATTACGGCCGGATTGTTAAGCTAAATGCCATACTATTAAGAGAGGTTCTTGGCTAGTAGCTTGACAGTGTTTTTGTGCCACATAGCTCAATCTTTGTGCATGCTTGCATTCGAAATTGCATTGTAGTCCTCTTTGTTCTGAACTTTCTGAAACCATTATGATCATCGTTGTAATCGTGGTAGTACCGCTGCATCGATACTACAGGGACTTACATGTCGGTACCTTTTTTCAAAGATGTGTTGTTTGTGGTTCTTCAGGCAAGGTCCTATCACAAATTCTTCTCCAGTGTTAGTGCAGCTGTATAATCGTGGTTCGAGCCTAGTACTACCGCACTTGCGGTGTGACCGTGTTTATATTGGCGGTAGCTATTTTTTAAAGAGACATCTTTTGTGAGTTTTTTCTCCTCTGAAAAACGGTACTATTACAGTGTAAATACGGTACTACCATTGTTAGGGATACGACCAGTGTACATAAGTACGGTTCTGAGTGATGTGATCTGACAGCAGTGAATACTAACACATTTATTGGGCTGCTGTTGCTGAATTGGTAGGATGAATCCAGAAGTGCAAAAGTTGAAAAACATGACATGCGGCAAAATGACATGTATGCCAAGATTTTTGCACGACACCTGACGATTACTCATGTAAGATGCAACCGTGTGCATGTGCATGGTATCCATCTTGCACGCAGAAGCAATAGCACAGGAGCATGGCGTGTACACTGTGCAGGACAGTAGCGAAGCTTGAGAACCAAATGAAACATTGATTGTTGAAAGCAATTAGGCAATGGCCTGGAATGCCACACTAAGCAGTCATCATTTGAGTTTACGGTTACATTAGATTCCCCCCTTCTTCACAACAAACCGCACTAAGACACACCACGATTATGCTTCGACACCCTGTAAGTGGGTCAGTTGAGCTAGCCTCAAGTCTCGAGACAGATATCAGCAGCTTATTTCTCACAAAGGCAACACATCTTGACCGCGTTACAGCATTCAGTTGACAAGAGTTCATCAGAAGAAAGTTTCTAAACACTAAGTTCCTTAACACCTATTATGCAGTGACATAACCGAATTTTTCGCTCTTTTCATCGGCCGGGTGAGAATGGCAGACGCATAGCAGAAGTGGGTTGAGTTGGTACTGATGGATGATCAGTAGGTGAAAGCTTGCCCAGTACATTCAGAATTTTCATATTCTGCAGCTCCTTCCCTGAAGGGAATAAGAAAATAAATAGTCAAGCACTCAACCAAAAGCTCTAGCTTTCACAAACAGATACAAGATGATTGATAGGCGAAAATACAAATACCAAAACTGAACTCATATTGAATCGCAAGTTCAAAGATGTAAGCAAAAATCAGAATGAAGAATACCTTCTTCGATCAAGAGACTGACTGCTCGGTTCTCCAGCTCAATGGCATGCTTGCTTCGGTCAACAGATGACAAAGACCGAAGCACTACAGTTTAACCATAGGACAAAATGTATTAGATAGCAATTACAGTAAATTGTATTCAAATAAGATAAAACTTACTGCAAATATATTCTTCCTGTCCTGATTGCTCGTTATTTCTCAAGAATGTCTGCAGCCGTATAAACCTCTCTTTCCAATCTTCATTGTTTGATCTTTGCAAATCAGCCAGATTACGTGCTGGAGTAGTAACTACAGCATCACGAGATACTGTACTAGTAGCCACAAGATTACAAGGTGCTACATTAGCAGTTACAAAATTCTGAGGCACCGCAGTAGTAGACGCCACATTGCGTGGTGGCGGAGTAGCAGTCACAACAATGCTTGGCTGAACAGCAACCTTTCCTGGAGATTGCTTTCCGAAAGAATGGTGAGCCGTCAATCCTCCAGATGGCAAAGCAGGGGAGGCAGAAGCTGCAGCAGGAGATGCAAAAACACAAGCTGCCTGAGTATGAGGCCCATTGTTCTGATGCTTCAAACTTTGTTCCTGCGGTCCACCTATAACAGTTTTCTTCGAGCTTAGAGAACTTACACTTCCTGCAGTAGCAGAAGTGCCTCCTTTGCTTTGATCAGTTTCAAGCCTCCTGCGCACATATACAAGATGGCCATTTGCCCCTGGATTGCCTAGCACATGACTGTTGGTTGGACTCAAGGGGCCATTACGTTGTGGCCTCTTGACGCCAACTATCTCAGCAGCTTTGCCTTTAGGAAAAGGAGAAGTTCTGTGTTGCTGATTAACAACATTCTTAGATTCTTTAGGCGACTCCCTCAATGCTGCCTTTTTTTCTGAGATTGAGTGTGGGTTGTCACCAGCAGGCATGGTGCCCCTTTAGCTAAGCAGGCTGGATTGAAATATCTACTCATCAGTGTGATGAACTTGCAAAGTATATACTGAAGGATATTAGAAACCAAGTTACCAAGACATATCCACTTGTCAGGTCATTTACACCATTTAGGTTTTGTGATTTGAGTTACATTTGATGTGCAGTTTTCAGTTACGATCTGATGTGCATTACACAGTTACAGGCTGTGGCTGTGTACCTTTGCTTATGTTGTTTTCTAGAAAACGCTAGTGATAGTTCAAGTGCAGAGTACAAAGCCTCCAAACAGTACAACATCAACACAAAAAATACAATACAAACCTGGGGACAGAAGCCAATGGCTCCTTCTATCTACTTGGAACTAGGAATTCCAGATCTATCAAGCAAATAAACCTTGCAGACCAGTGGAAATGAATAGCTGATGAATTAGGATATAGGTACAGTACTGCAAGCAGCGATCCAAGTACCCAAATAATAATAGGCTGTAGAAGAGAATGTTTGCGAGTTATATAACATATACTATAGTAGCATGGCAACAGTTACATATCTTCCATAGTTTATTGTGGACTCAAACATCTTCATCCCTAACAACAACAGAGCCATACCTGACAATCAATTCAATACACACTTCCAGTTTTCAGACAATGAGTAGAATTTTTTATATAAAAAATACTTTTGGTTACCAAAGTGAAAAAGGTCACAGCTAACAATAAGATGTCCACTCTGCAGTCAAATTAATTTGTGCAGTAGCAAGATTGATACCACATATCTAACAAATAAAATTCACCTCAGTGAGAGCGTGAGACAACGACGACACAAACCACCCTTCCTAGAAGACCAACACATAGAAGAGAGCATGCCCTAGCTGATAAAATTTACCAAGCAAACTTAGTGAACAACTTTTTTTAGAACCCCAAAATCACTACCATTTCTGAGACAATTGCGTGGAGATCGGACTAAAACCATGTAGATACAAGCCTAAAATGACAGGAATTATTTTAAGATGCCCATGAACAACCGCTCCAATCCACCTTTAAAGGTATTAAAAACCAAGTTTATATGTTCCCTCACTCAAAGATCAAGAACCTCAAAGTAGCCTCATCGAGCATTTCAAGAACCAATCAAACGCACATTGGCAATCGAGCCGGAGCTAAGGTCAGAGAAAAAAGAGAAAGAGATTAGGTAGTCAGTCACCTGGTAACCCGTCGGGGGAGCCGAGTTGGGAGGAGGCTAGGGTTTATCGGTGGGGTGGAGGTATCACACCGGAGCTCACAGCTGGGGAGGGGGGAGTGGAGCTGGGGGGAGTGAGAAGGAATGGCTAGTAGTAAGCTAGTCTAGTCGGCTGCAAGCCCCGATGGGGCAATGGACTAGCGAGGACGGTGCGGCGCTGGCCTCTTGGGCTTTCAGGGATTAGCACTACATTTCTCGGCCCAGACGATTTTGCCACTTCAGAGCAGAGCACCCAGTTGTGAGGTAAGGCTAGCCATTTTTTTTTTGTTTTTTGGTCTTATGAAATAATAGCCGAGGATTGTTCCTAAAAATCACCAGCCCAACTGAGTGGTTAACGTCACGTGGACTACTAATACATTCCTGGATTTGTTTTGGTTTCTCTTGTTGCATGCGTTGATACCTTAGGTTAGAGACATATCTCGAACAAGGTAGACTTTAACTTAAGGTGTAAAAAATATCTAGTGTACAGCTCGGATAAATTTAGTTCAGTTTAGATAACATTTTTGTGATCCAGCACAGATATCCTAGATTATTTTACCACTGAGTTCGAGATGTAACCAAATCCTAGCTCGTCACTGTTGGTACCGAGAGCTACGTGCCTGCAACAATTCGACCAGTCCGTCGATTTGCGGTTGTTGGGGCCGTCCGATGTCGGCAGCGATCCACCAGGCAGTCACACCCGTAGCCTTCCATTCCTCGGCGTACGGCAAGTCGGCAGTGGCCAGGATGCACGGCAGCCTGACCACGCCGCACCTGGCCGCGCCCCCGCTGCCGATCACACGCCCAGGGAGAACGCGCCACCTGCCCGTGCGGCCGTGCCGCGTATGTGTGTGGTGTATTCTTCCTAGATTTTCACCATGGACGACTCGTGAAGATCCCGGTCGACCCGACCCGAGATGCATGAGTGCTGCCATGCCATGACGAAAGCTTCCTGACCATTCTCCAAGTCCGCTTCTTTCCGATCGCGGTACGAACAAGATTAAAATGCTCCAACCATTGTGTTGTATATCTAACCGAATTTGGCAGAAAGAGTAGGTACATGCATGCCGCGGTGTGCCAGGGCCCATGAAAGGGCTGTGTGTGATTTGTTCGTCATTTATGTCTGCCCACAACTTGTATCATAGACTAGGGTCTATTTGATATGACTGTACTTTATAGTTTTTGGTTAAAATTTTTGAATTTTAGCTGTTTACGATAGATATTATATAAAGAGATGATCGCTTGCGATTTTAGTTGATATAGATGTTAGGCTTGTAACGTGTACTATAATTAATTTGTAGACTCCGTCTCGATAAAATACCCCGTTTGAAAGTTAGGTACTGTAGCAAAAGTTAAAAGCCACTTTTAAAAACCGTAAAGATCTTGGCGTGGCTAGTTTGCAGCATTCCGGGATCGCGACGCGTAGAAGTGCAACGAATTACGAAGAACTCATAGTGGGGTATGGAGTGTATGTACAGATGTACCTGAATTTGGAGTACGTAGTACATGTACTATTCATCATAGTGTAGATGGAGTATGAAGTATATGTACACAGTAAGTTCCCATATTTTAATATTTATAGTGTTTGGGAGTATGGAGTATGAAGTATATGTAAAAAGTAAGTTCCCTACCGTCATGTGTATATAACCATATACCATGTAGTGCCAGGTTTTCATTCAGAACTTCTAGTAGGGTATGGAGTATATGTACAGATGTACCTGTATTTAGAGTAGTAACTCCCAGTAATATTTATAGTGGGTTGGTAGTATGGAGTGAAAGTATATGTATAAATTAGATTGCTTTTAGATGCGTGCTAGTGTGATTGAGACTTTTCATCCATGATTAAGACTTTCAATCTATGATTGATATATATATATATATATATATAGTGCTAATAGCTATTTCAGTGTTAAGGTGCTAATGGCGATGTGGACCGTCCGATCTAGATTGTGTGGGTCAGATAGCGGTGGGTGGAAACTCCATCCCACTTAAACGCTTTTACAGAAAATCCACTGCGCTTTTAACAAAACACATTAAACCCACCATTGTTGTTGTATATTGTATATATATAATATACCTAATTTGAGTATGATCAAGTAGTGCACGGAGCAGGAGTATTATATTTATCGAGGTGCGTGCCTTGTGTTTCTAAAATGGTCGGGACATTATATTAGTAGTGTACCTTCGAATTAAGCATCGATCACTCACACTGCTCAAACACACTCCAAGGAGGACCACCGCACCGCGGCATCGATGGATCACAAGACGAAGTGGGTGGCCATCGTGGGCGCCGGCACGAGCGGCGTGCAAGCACCTCCTCGCGAGGGGCTTCCGGCGGGTGGTCTTCGAGGCGGGCGCGTCCATCGGCGGCCTGTGGACGCGCACGCTGTTGGAAATTAATGTTGATTTGAGCTTGTTTAGTCGGTGCATATTTAGATGGTTGGATGTGTACGTGCGTTAGAGGAGTTATGCACGGCAAGTTTGATAGCTTGCTCGTAGTTTTGCATTAGCGCGGTTAAGTTTGTTAATTAGCACAAGACTAGGAGCTAGAGGAAAGTATGTGTGAGTTTTCTTCTAAGACTATGCTAACAATTGGTATCAGAACGGGGTTCAGCATGGAAGAAGCGAAGATGGTGTTATCCGGTGCTACATCTAGGTTAGCAGCAAGAGGCCACGACGACGCCGAGGCTGCATGCGAGGTTCAGGCCAGCGGCATGTCATGGTGCTACGGTGGTAGCACGTCAAAGATCAATAGTTCGAAGCTATTGGTGTTGGCCATGTTCATCGTATTAAGTCGAGTGGTAGTGCAAGCCGTCGTAGGAACATGCATGAACGATGGTGCGAAGCCGTTGGGAGATGATTCAGCATGAAGCCGATAGTGCTGGTAGAGGCTATCGTCACAAGAAGAGTCATCGTGAAACTGTTGTTGATCATTGCGAGACATCTCGATGTGAAGCCAATGGCGATCACAAAGTGATTCGGTGCGAGACCGACAACGATGATAGCGTGATGCCGCTATAGGAGATGGCAGTGCGATGCCGCTAGGTGAACATCGGTGTGAGGCCGACAACAACGATTGTGTGATGCCACTGAGAGATGAGTCCGAGATGTTGAGGAGACATGTTCGTCGTCCTGAGTCAAGTCGTGGAGTTAAATCCAGGATATTAAGAAGATGTGTTCATTGTCCTATACTGAGTATGAGTTGGGTAAATCGTAGTTGAGACAGAGATACGTCAAGATTAAGAGGAAGAATGTTGAAAATTAATATTGACTTGAAGTTTATTTAGTTAGTGCACATTTAGACAGTTGGATGTGCATGTGCATTAGATGAGTTATGCACGGCAAGTTTGATATTTTGCTTGTAGCTTTGCATTAGCGCGGTTAAGAAGTTTGCTAATTAGCGCAAGACTAGGATCTAGTGTGTTGATTGTTGTGCGGAAGGAGTGTTGTTAGGCGTGCGCGTGTATCACGATGCATGACAGGAGTTGGTTTGTGCTTAGCATTTGTATTTAAGTGGCTCGTGGAGCCTTGTACGAGCAATGGAAGAATAATAGAAGAGAGAACCAGAAAATGTGCTAGACAGTTGCGGCACAACAAACGTGTTCCATCTTCTGCGTGTGTCCAGCTAGAGAATGTTGGGAAACCTGGGTTTAGATCTGCAAGTTCAATCTATTGGTAGGTATATTTTACTTAGTCTATAAATAAGGGGTCTCAATGTTATTATATATACCTTGTGTAAAAGAAATAAAGGCAATAAAGAAGAAGGAGCCCCATCTCTCTGTGTTCAATTTTTGCATTCTTTTGTGATTCTTCTGTGTTTGATCTATCTACTTTGGCATAGGAGGAATCGATCGGACTGGACTTGCCAGCGACGGTTCATCAACACGTTATCAGCACGAATCGCTTTGGTGGATCGCAAAGTAATCACTCGTAGATTGAATTGTCTAATCTAGATGACTTTAAATTCTGCAAAATTTCGCTTTCTAGATTAATCTTCCACGGTGCAAATTCGCTCTAAATCAACCGCGAGCAGACTTGAAGTCACCGGCCAAGCCGATCGGTAGATTTGTGCAAAAGAGTATATATTGATTGCATTGTAGATTGAAAAGAAAGGCATGCGCGTCGATCGTAAGCGCCGCACGAACCACCGGCCGGCCACCCGCACGGCCGCCCAAGCCGTTGCGCCGCCCGCACGTGGCCGAACACGCTGATGACCGTCGCGCTGCCCATCTGTGCCGCCTGCACGCGGCCACCTGAGCACTGTCCACATGGCCGAGCAGTCGCCAACTTCGAGATGGGCCACCGTCGGCCCCGCATGGCCGAGCTGCCTCAGAAGAGCGCCATCGTCGGCTTTGCACGGTTGGCACCACGATTGGGCGCCCGCATGCGCCGCCGAACCGCCATGCGCCTCGTCGTCGCGCCGTTCAGCCACCGCACCGCCATGCGTGCCCCCGCACAAGGCCGCGCTGCTGGCCCCTCCGCGCCATGTCAAGCCTCTGCCGCCACCACCGCTTGGCCTCGGGCCACCGCGCCGCCACTCCTGCATGAGCCCCAGCCGCATGCATCGACGCACGAGCCGCCGCCCGCCCGCGCGATGCCATCGCTCCCGCATGAGTTGCCGTCTAGTCACCGTCTTCCTGCGCGCCGTTGCTACTCCCGCACGAGTTGCCGTCCGGTCACCGTCTTCCGGCCGCCGTTTCATTGAACCCTTTTGTTTTTGCTATATACACTTTTCCATATATAAAAGGAGTACATACACAAATTATACTACAAATAGTGTACTTTGATAAAAAAAATTCATAGAACTCACTTTAAAGGATTTTATAATCATTATTAAAGTATAATCAAATAGTAAAGAGGTATAACCACACCACTAAAGGGGTATATTAGAAGTTGGAGTACGTACTCCCGACAAAGCACAGAGGGTTTTCTATATAAGCGTTTAAATGTGATGGGGTTCTCACCTACCTCTATCTGAGCCACACAATCTAGATCGAACGGTCCACATCACCATTAGCACCATAACACTGAAATAGCCATTAATACTAGATATATTCATGAGAGTACATACTCCCACTTCTAATATACCTATTTAATAGTGTTTTTATATCTCTTTATCTATTTGAGTATACTCTAATAATGATTGTAAAATACTCCAAAGTGAGTTCCACAAAAAATTTCAAAAAAAACCCCAATTTTATAGCATAATTTGTGTATGTATTCCTTTTATACATGAAAAATGTATATAGCAAAGATACAAGATTTCGATGAAAAATTTTCAACCTATTTTAGAATTAGTAGTTAAGTATACCGAAAGTGATAAAGAGGTATAAAATAATCGTTTAAGTTGTATGCTGAAAGTAAGAGTATACATTCGAGCTTAAATACCAACGATACCCTAATTAACCTCAGCTAATGTGTAACACTGAGTAGTTTTTAATCCACATTAAATCAATGGGACCTAGTAGTCCGACGGTGCTTCGCAATAAATTGCATAACCAAAAGAATTACTATCCAGACTTTGAAAGGTGTTTCTATATTTTTCTTAACAGTAATTTATATAATTTTTAAAGCATAATAAATAATAGATAGATATTATTTACTTTTTTATGTTATTTAAAATTAGTGTTATTTTTATTAGAGAAGAAAGAATAGAAGCACTTCTTCTAGAGTTTACGGTCGAGTTAGACATTGACTAAATCAATTATACTACCTTATCAATAATTAATATGAGTCCACGGGTTAATGAAAGATTACTACATTATCTAGATTATTTTACTAATGTGGGATCCGTAATCCAACTAAAAATTAATGGCACACAATTATTAGCATCTATCACTAATTAACTCTAATTATCATCTAATTAACATGTAATTAACACATTAAGTATGGGCCATCTCTCATTTGGGGAGAACAGCGGAGGCAGAGCAGGGGAGAACAGAGGAGGCGACGCGCTCGGCTCTGGAGGCGGCGGCGAGCGGCGGCCTGGAAATGACGGCGGGACCATGGGTTGCTTGCTTAGAGGGAGCGAGTGGTTAGGGAGAGGTGCCGTTCCCTTCATCCAGGCCATCCAAGTAAAATCCAACCGTGTGTGCATCAACGGCAAGAAATCCCCAACGGAGACATCCAGATCCCACCCAAATCAGTACGAATCCATCAAGCTCTCATCTCCATCCAGCCATGGCGACATAGCGCCGCCGCGCGCCGTCATCGCCCGACGGCTATGCGCAGCCTCGTCGACCTAGCCTGTCTTCCCGGCGGCACGTGCAGCTCCGCCGCAGCGCGCCCTCGTCTCGGGGGCTCGTACGCGCTGGCTGCCCCGTCTCTCAACCTTGTCGACCTAGCTCGCTTTCCCGGCAGCACGTGCAGCTCCGTCGCTCGCCGTCGTCGACATGGCTTGCCGCGCAGCTCCGTTGACCTCGATTCTTCCCGGCGGCATGCGCAGCTGCGTTCGTCGGCCTCGATTCTTCCCGGTGTCATGCGCAGCTGCTTTCGTCGGCCTCGATTCTTCCCGGTGTCATGCGCAGCTGCTTTCGTCGGCCTCGATTCTTCCCGGTGTCATGCGCAGCTGCTTTCGTCGGCCTCGATTCTTCAGGCAATGGCAAATCTTGTGAAAAGATGTCATGCTGTTTCCTGTGTATTAGAAGAGAACAGCATTTTTTTTTTTGCTGTATACGTCGACAGGGCAACCAGAACATAAATGAACGGATTCACTGTTTTATCTTACATATATAATTTTATCTCTTACTTACAACAAAGTAGATAGACATTCTATTTTCTAAAAACCCAAATCAAAACACTAATTTCAAACCCTATAATTTTCTTTGTGTTTATTACTATTTTTCTTTATTTTTCTTTAATTATATACCTAGGAAAAAACTATCAACTGTCGCCATTTCAGCCGAAAAAACTCAAAAATTAACAACCACACCTATTTGAAGCAGTACCTGAGTTGCGCGATGCCATGTGCAACCATTCAATGACCTGAACAACCAAGTAGTACTGCTACGAATACCCGCGATTGAATGGCACATTTGCTTTCACGGTGCCAAAGGTGGTGGGAAGTCCAATCAGCTCACTAGACTCTTATAACATACGTGATCTGTCATGTGACATTGCGACATCGGAGCTCTTGAATGAAACGGAAAATATCATCTGAGAGATTGTGGTTGACTACTGTGCCAACAGAACATCCTAGAATAAAGCTCTTTAGTAGAAACTAGATTTGGTGCGCTGTTCCTAAAAACAGGTGCAGAAAGTCAGCAGTGAACTCATATTCCTCCTGTTACCGGTCTTCCAGGACACTTTTCATGGGTGAACCATTCTCGGTGTCAGTTTCGGGAAGATGCAATGGTACGCTTCATGTTAATTTCCTCATGCACTAAGCGCACATCAACAAGATAGACACGTCAAATTCAAAATTGTAGAGCAGCTCTTCAGAATTAACAACTGGAGAACAACAAGGGTACGCGGTATGAACTCAGATCTTCAGCTACTCTACTGTGACCAAAAAATGCCGCTTTCGACCAAGTGTAACTACCACCGACAAATATGGCATTCATCTGTAAAAAGATGGTAATGGATCCAAACGACTACCCTACAAATATTAGCTGTCCAGCTAGATGATGCTCACCTCTCAAACAAACCCACTTCTCATAAAAATGTCATCAAAATGCCCCCTTTCCACAAAAGAATGCATATTGAACTAACACAGATGGGCAACTAAAAGCTTCTTTACTCAACCTATTTGTCTCAAACAAGGGAAGGTTTAACTTTTGATGTGCCCCACTTACAAGTGGGGCAGCATTATGTGATAATGTATCATTGCGTCAGCAAACTAGATGCTCAAACTTATGGCTGGAAGTGACTTGCTTTGGGTGAACTGGGACAATCCTACTCCTAAATATCGGAAGGTTGTAAGGGATGCAACATCACCTCCACAACACTAGATAGTTTCCGCATGCCAAGTTGATATCGATGTAAATTTGAAAGAGACATATAAATTAGCAAGCATTTAAAAACTCATCGATCAGCTATTTCTTCACGGATTCCCAATTTCACACTGAACACAAAAAATAACTGACAGCAAATAAAACGGGGCACTGGGTCGGAGGCTGACAGGAACAAACCAGAAAAAAAACCAAATATACCAAGCAAGTGGTGGTTGTTTGGCTCCATCCAGTCACTCAAAAGATCCAGCAACTTAAAAAAATCTAACTTATCCAAAGAATCAAACGTGAACGTTGTATAAAAGACACGCCCACCACTCCCTCCTTCCTTCCAAGAACTGGGAGGCAGAGCAAGAAAATGGACAGGACGAGGGTGGGCATTGTTGGTGCTGGTGTCAGCGGCCTAGCAGCCTGCAAGCACGCACTCGACAAGGGGTTTAGCCCAGTAGTATTTGAGGCTGATGGCACCATTGGTGGAGTGTGGGCGCATACCTTGGAGTCAACAAGGCTTCAGGCGCCAACAACAGCATTCCGGTTCTCAGATATGGCATGGCCAGCAAGCGTGACAGAGACATACCCAAGCCACCGAAAGGTCATGGAGTACTTACGGTCATATGCATGCAAATTTGACCTCCTCAAATGCATCAAGTTCAATAGCCAGGTGCTCGGTGTTGAATACCTTGGTGCGACTGAGGAAGAGATAATGGGGTGGGAGCTCTGGTCTGGCAATGGGAAGGCGTTCGGAGTTGGGAAGGATGGAGGGTGGCGCCTCACAGTGAAGGACTTAAAAATTGGTAACGTTGAGGTACGTACAGCCCCTTGGATATCTATCTTGTTCCGAGTTCCGACATACACATTTGCAAATGCGCACACACAGAGCTAAGATTGCAGGGTTGTGCCTAAATGGATAGTGTGCTTCAATTTTATTTGAATTATGGATGTATAGATTGGTAGTAGATAGCAAAGCAATTAGCGAAGCTGAGCCCTAAATATGGACTTCACATAGATGCCTAGGAAGAGAGGAGAATCAGATGAGAAAGAAATTGTCTAGTGGCAACTAGAGAAACGTCATCTTGAACACGAAAAATCACAACTCAGTAAATCTGCTTGAACAATATAATGCATTTCACCTTATATATGGAATAAATTTGTAGGCTATACTGCAACCTGTATAAGTGATCTCCTGTTGCAGGTTTTTCTAGTGGATTTTCTCATCCTGTGCATTGGAAGGCACAGTGGGGCCCCGAATATCCCAGAATTTCCAGCCAACAAAGGGCTTGAATTGTTCAAAGGGAAAATATTGCACTCTATAGACTACTCTTACATGGATAATGTGGCTGAATTCGTTAAAGGGAAGAAAGTGACAATAGTTGGCTCTGGAAAATCAGCATTTGACATTGCTGCAGAGGTTGCCAGGGTGAACGGTGAGTCCAAGGGAATCAACACCGCACTATCTATCAATAATCAGTCGCAGGAATATATGGCTGACACTTCTATTCAAATGCAGGTGCGGCTCAGCCATGCACCATGATATATAGAACGAAGCATTGGCTGGTACACAAGTCTAGCATATGGGGAGTTGACCTTAGTTACTTCTTTCTTAACCGCATCTCGCAGCTACTAGTTCATAAACCCGGCGAAGGATTTTTGCACTATATTTTGGCCACTGCACTCTCTCCCTTGGTAAATAATTACTTCAACTTAAATAGAGTTTTGAAAACGATAAATGGACAATTTATTTTCAAATAAAGAATTTCTTCAGACAATGAGCTAACGAATCCATAAAACTGAAAGTATATCTGCTGTTTCAGAGATGGGCGATTTCAAAAGTAATTGAAACTTACTTCAAGCAGAGCATTCCTTTACAAAAGCATGGGATGGTACCTGACTACAGCTTCTCCTTTGCTATGTCTTCTTGCTTGATTGCAATGCTGCCAGAAGGGTTTTATGACCGGGTTGATGAAGGCAGCATTATTCTCAAGAAATCCAAGAGGTTCAGCTTCTCTAATGATGGAATTATCCTGGAGGATGGAAATGAATGCATAAAGAGTGATATTGTAATTCTAGCAACGGGATTTAGAGGAGACCAGAAACTTAGGGACATCTTCACAGCAAACTGGTGTAGAAAGATAGTGGCAGGGTCATCAGATACAACAGTTCCTCTATACAGGTACATGTTGGTCAGTTATTTTTCTTTTTTGCATATTTGGATAACAGTCAACACTACATTTCGTAGAATAGCTGCCAGGGACTAGGGAGAACATTTTCTCTACAAGAATGGACACCACTTAACAATTTTAACACAAAATATAAGGAAAAGGAACAATGAATTAGTATCGCAGTGAGAAAGTAGGAAACCACACTGCAAATGTTTCCTAAAATGAAGCCTGCATATAAGATGATAATTATTCACCAAATAAACAAATATGTTGTGCATTATTGCAATATTTCCATGAAATGGATCTTAGCAAAGTATATATCAACAACATGTATCCACTGTTGATGCTATTAGCTAGTTTTTGTGTAGAGTGCCTCTAAAACCATGACCAGCACAGTAGGTATCCTTAGCGTTGGTTTGATAAAAATGAACCAGTGGTTAGCATAACTGGAGATAATGACAACCTTAATAAATTCGAAATATTAAGTTGGATGAAAATAAAATTTGAATGTTTACTTGTTAAAGCCTGTATGTTGGTTTTTAGTAATCTCATTTATCAAAATGATTGATATTAACAGAGAATGCATCCATCCCCGGATTCCTCAGTTAGCAATAGTTGGATACTCTGAGAGTCTTACCAACATATATGCCTCGGAAAGGATGGCCAATTGGGTAGCCCATTTCCTGGCCGGTGGCTTCCAATTGCCAAGCATAAGATGCATGGACGAGAATGTAGCAGAGTGGGCGAAGTACAAGGATATTTACAATGGAAAGTATTTTCGCAGGTCCTGTATAAGCACCATTAACATTTGGTTTAACGATCTGTTGTGCCAAGATATCGGGTGCAACCCTAAAAGGAAGAAAGGATTCCTGGCTGAATGGTTCCAGCCATATGGACCTGGTGATTACGCAGGTCCTCGATGAAGACAATAGCATCTTCCTCACTAGTATATTCATAGAAAAGAAGAGACAAGTGTTACTACCTCCAGGGCTCCATGGATGATTTTTAGAAAGGCTTTATCTTTGCAAATTTATTGTTACCATTACTAGCAGAAAAATAGTTTTAAAATGTTGGGCATATATTTTTAATTTCGAGCGAGGAAAGAAGAAAGTGAAATGAACAGTTACCAGTTATGCCATACCTACAAGCAAACTTCATCTGATGTATATTTACTCTTGATCTTTAAGTTCTAAATCTACCAAATCTATCTGCTAGTCCAAATTCATAGAAATCAACATAATGCTAAAAACACAGACTTCAACTTGGTTTGTTGAGTATATTGCACCTTTTATCACTTCCCTTCTCCATCCTATCTTGCCGTTTGGCTTACTCACTTCCTGACATCAACATGATCTTGAGTGTAGCCTGCATAAAAGTGTTGAAAACCTTCATAAATGTATTATTGTTGTTAGTCACTACAAAATATGCTAAGTGTAATATAGAGAAAACCTGATTCTGATGGAGAGAGATCATTGCTTTGCTTCAAGCCGTCGCCAGTTTGGTTTTGGCGTCAAATCTCTGTCAGAGTCGACGCAAGATGAAAGGGAGAGTGATGACGCTCTTGCTTCTGATCTGATGTGGATGGAAATTTGACTTCTAGCTGGCTCCAAGCCTGTAGTTGCTTCCATGTCTGATGTTGCTGCAAGTGGTGGATACTATATGGCAATGGTTGCATCAGCTATTGTTGCTGAGAAACTTACTCTAACAGGATCAATTGGAGTTGTTACAAGGAAGTTCTACCTTCAAAAGCTGTATGAGAGGATTGACTTCAAAAGCATTTCTGGTTTCAATCCATTTTTGGGGGTGAAGCATCTGGCACGAGATGATTTATATGAAGCCAAGTCTAACTGCTGCACTCTAAAAGGGGGGCAGGTTGTTCAAATTCTTGGGATGAACTCAAATGCTTCAAATATGCAGCGTCTTTACCTTCCCATATTAGAGTAGCAGAAGTGTGGCAGTGGACTCGTGATTGAATGGACAAGTGGCGGAAGAGTCATAGGATACTATGGGATCCCGGCGGCCTTCGACGCATAGAGTCGGCTTAGGGACAAGCCGAAATTCATCGGGGGAGGAATGTCACGAACCAGACCCTTGGCTGTTGGGCTGTTGGGCTGGACAAACGAGTGGGCTAGCCCCATGGCCCAATCGGCTGAGAAGGCATGCTACATAAGAACAATCGGCAGTAGCAGGAAGGGTATCATCGAAGAACAGAGAGAACAACGGCCACACTTCGCTCCTCCTTCCCCTGCTGCTTCCTTCCCCTAACTCATATCTTTCCCCATCCCTGTCTCCTATCCCCGTCTTCTCCTTCCTTCCTCCCAGTTCCTCAAATTCCCTTGCACAATCTGTAGCTGAACTCTGTAACTGACTTCCATCTGTGTTGAATTAGTGAAGTGGTGAGTTGGATTGTAATTTGTAACATATGTTGAAAAGCTTTGACATAATGTTGAAGACTGACACACCAACGGCAGCTGAAGCCAGCTTCATAGGACCTATCAGGTTCAGGGTTCAGACAAACAACAGCAAAATATATGAGAAACGAAAGCACACCTGATTCCTTTTTTTTTTCAGATACTTCAATGCTGTTATTGAATTCACAAGCGAGCATCGCGCTAGCAAATGATTCAGCTGAAGGAAATAAATATATTTCTAAACGAGCCAGATGAGACATTTACCTAAACGACTAATACATGCAGTCTACAGTAGCTGCGCAGGAGGATCGATTGCTTGCCCAATTATGGCCGGTAACGCCAGATTCACGAGTTCCTTCCTGATTCCTCCAGGATGATCCCCAACTAAATTTCTGAGAAAGAGAACGCAACAAACACAAAACGCTGATCACTCGATCAGTCGCCATACGCGAGGCACACAAAAACTAGAGACTTCTGAATCACTAGAACAACAAGCACACAAGGTTACGGACTTACTGTGCAGTAGTAGCATCCTTCGCGTCATCCGAGGGAGCCGCACGCGTCAGAAACGACTGGTCGCTCGCAGCATCCTCGCTACGGAATTCCCCATCGCCGCCGCCCGAGCGAACGACGTGCTTGGGAAGGAAGTGGCCGCTCCCGGCAGAGGCCGCTCGTTTCGTGATGGGAGACAGCGAGAGCCTCGGCGCGGTGGCGCGACGGGCCCCGCCGATCCCTCCGCTCGCACTCCGATTGCGGCTGGGAAGTCCCGGCGGCGAATTCCATCGCGGGGTTCAACCGCCGCGACGCGACGCGTCGGATCAGAGCACCAGAGCGGAGCGATCAGGAATTCAGCGGCGCCCGGGAGCAGGTGGGGCAGCGTAGCGCTGCGAGGAGGGCGCAGGGCGGGGCCGCGCGGCCGTCGTGCGCGACGAATTGATGACGCCCAGCACGGGAGGAGGCAGGCAGGAGGCCCAGAGGGAAAGAAGTGGCGGTTTTGCCGGTGGCGCCCGGGGTTTTGGTCACGCGCGGCGCGCGCCCACGGGACGGGGCGGCCGTGGCGTGCTCGCGTCGGGGTTCCTGCTTGCGCGTCCGTGTGCGGGCTTACGCCGCGGCCCACGCGTGCAAACATCCGGGCGTTTTTCCGAAACGCTCGCGGAAACTCGCCAAATTTTTGCGCGTTTTGCTGTGATAATACAGCATGCAAAACGATAATCTACAGGTACATGGGCATCGCTCCTACGTTTTCTACCTGTGTACAGATGGCATACATCATCCAAGCATGGAATGATTCGGGTATAGCCGTCTAGACGTTGGTACTATGCCTAAAAAACGGCCATGCGCAGCAATCAACCAACGTATCAGATCCCCTGAAACGAGACATAGGGCTTGTTTTTTGCGGCTTCGATCCTTCTACCAGTTTATGAAAGCAGACAACCAACTTTCAATGGAAGAAGCTATAGGGCTTGTTTTTTGCGGCTTCTAAAAATGATTTTTATTATAGTACCTAACTTTGAAACGGAGTATATTTTTAAGATGGTGTCTACAAGTTAATTGTAGTATACGTTAAAAGACTAACATCTGTACCAGCCAAAATCGCAAGTAAAAATCTCTTTCTCCGTAATATCTATCGTAAACAACCAAAATTTAAAAATTTCAGCCAAAAGCTACAGACATAAAGAACAGACCATATAGCCTGTAGACCAAGGTCATCCGAGTTCCGAAAGAGCTAAACACAGCCTGTCAAGAAGGATAAAATAATCCATTATCCAAATGTATTCAGACATGTAGTGTGAAACCTGTTATATGTATATTAGGCCGTTCTGCAGCGAAAAGGCCCAAAACAGCACATTAGTGTTACTCCTTCCAAAGCAATTTAGCACCATTCGATTGAGCTGAAAAGCTATGACTTAAAGCTAAAATTACACTGTAACGGCTGAAATTTTACTGTAGCTGAAGATGACTTATTTAGCGTAATTAAATTTTAAAAAATTTAAAAATAGAATATCATGCTAGCTCATCACGGACAACACAAACAAATACAGGAAAAAAGAACCGACAAAATAACTCAAAAAAGCCAAAAGTTCAGAAAAAGACAAAATTTATGAATAGTGAAAAATAACCCCTGCTGTTCCTGTTTATTATTGGTTGGTCAACAAACCAAAACTACCACAAAATTATGGTTTTTTAAAAAAGAAACTACCACGAAATTATTGTATGATGCAGTAGAGACTACAAAAATCCATACATCGGTACGTCTCAGGCAAAACTAAATTTGATCCTCCCTAGAACAATCCTAACAAAAGGCTAAAACCAAAAACTCAGAAGTACCTTTGCAAAAGTTTGACAGTACAAATGTGTCCTGATATACCTTCTAACACAAAAGAAGTGTTCCCCTCGTGTCTGCACTTATACATCCAGCCAACTACAGATTAAAGCCACATAGGCACTGCCCAGATTGCTCAAAAGCATAAAACTACGAATTAGAAGTCCAGACACTAAGAAAGTAAGAATGTGAATGCTACTCAATCATGATGCAGAGATCCTAGACACAGCAACACGACATGAAGACAAACAACCAGCTCTGTCCATCTCAACCACGTCGATTCCAACCTAAACGCCGAAGAGTGAGCCGGCTGCGCAGTTGGAGACATCCCAGCAGCTGCCAATTACAATCAACAAGGGGTCAATGACAAGCAAGGCCATTGCACACAACACGATAGCTATTGGTTACAACCGACATAATATATACTCACCATTGCACACGGAGCTGGTGGTAAGATTGGCAAGGATGGTGAAAGATGTGCTGTTGGTGTACCCAGCGTACGAGCATGCCGTGCTCTCGCAAGATGAGGTGGAGGACGTGGACGTGTTCCCCAGGAACAAATCTCCACATTTCACAGCAGGGCAGAAGGATGAGCTTATTCCTTGCGTTGGTTGACAGTCCAGCCTGAAGATTTTGCAGCATTGTTAAGTTAAGATTTGGTTACATAGACTGACGTTTCAACAGCATGTATGAGAATAAGTTGAATAAGCACTCACTGCCAAGTAGAGGAGCTGCAGCCACACATGATGCAGTTGTTGGCGGTGAGGATGTAGCTTCCATTTGGAACACGAAGGTTGCGGTCTATGGCTGTATTGCTAATGGCAGAAGAGCAGGCTGCACATATATGTAAACCATTAATCTCAAACGGAACTGACTAAATGTATGATGATGGGATCAAAATGTCATCTAATATAATGTGGGGCAGCACTACACTTGCTGAAGCATTTAAACTTCAAATCCATTACAGGCTTGCTTGATGCAGTAGTTCAGTTCAAATCAGAAAATTAAAGAATAGTAGAAAGTAAAGGAGAACAAGCATTTTACATGCAGAATACTGGCATTACCACGATTCCAACCACAAATTAACCATGGGGACATATAAATAAACTTCCAACGAGGTACAGGTTAGAATCTTATCTCAATCGTCCTGTCCTGCTAACATTCATTTAACTTGGCTAATATTATAACTGCATTGGTCCAAAATTTTCCTCAAAGAGAAGGAAGCTTAAATTCTTTTGGAATTTACCATATGACAAATGGAAATGTTCAGAACTTCAGATCCAAATTTCAGCAGACATATCCATTAGCTTATCCTGTACTATGACCAACAGCAGTACTTCGAGAGTTATATTGGCGATATCAATTCATTTTTCCCTCTTACCAATTTACTCATCATTGTACAGGCAAGACAAAGCCCTCCCTTGATTCTAAGCCAAGGTACGATGTGCAGTGCAGCTTGAAAGCTGGCAAAAGCAACAAGAGGAGACACGCTGAAAGGCTGAAACAACTAGTTGTATCGATCTTTATTGCCTCCTTTTTTGCCCATTCACAAGCAAAAATTTTCAAGCAAACAATCTGAAAAGCTAACGATGTTGGATGGGGCAAGAGAAGTACTAAAATACACAGAGGAGCAAAAAGAAGATAGAACTTTGTATTCGCCCCACGGCAAAGCATCTCTATGTCATCTACAACTTTTATCAACAGACAGAACCTAAATGGAGTTCAAAAAACATTGTGATGCTACACATCAGCAGCTGCCGTTGCAACCTATGCTTTGTTGGATGCGCCAACGAAAAGCTCGAAAATGCACAATGTACTAACAAGTAGCAAAAGAACACAAAAGGTTGTGAACGGTTTGTTGAATCAGAAAAGGAGCTCCACAAAAGTATAAGCAAAAAAAATGCACTTGCAAAAAGGTTGAATACTTCACGAGCCATCTTGGAAGCAATTTGCAGTAATAATAATAATAACTTTTTCCTTATCTTTTTGTCCTACCTCGGAGCGGCACATCAAGAGCCTGCCCGGCGAGAAGGCTCTTGGCATCGGGCATCCGGTTCAGCGCAAGAATCGTCGCCTCCGTCGTGCCGAAGTCCTGCGCGATGCCGGCGACGGAGCTCCCAGGCGGCACGACGTACGTGTAGTGCACCACCGGCTCGCCGCCCACGGGGTCGCAGCTGCAGGGCACGGGGATCCAGAGCTCCTGCCCCACGGCTATCTTGTTGGGGTCGGACACGTTGTTGGCGGCGGCGATGTCCTGGTAGGTGGCGAGCCCCGCGAAGACGCCGCGCGCGATGGCGTCGAGGGTGTCCCCGGCGCGGATGCGGTAGGTGGGGCGCTGGAAGGTGGCCCCGGCGCCACCGGAGCAGAGGCAGGGGAGGCGGATGCGGAGCGGCGAGGGCGCCTGCGCGGAGGGAGGCGTGGAGAGCGGGAGGTCATTGGCGGCGAGCAGCGCGCGGTGGGAGCGGAGCTGGAAGAGCGCGCGCACGGCGGCGAGCGTGGTGGCGTTGGGCGGCGCGTAGGCCACCAGCGCCTGGCACGTGGACGCGCGCGGCGCCGTGGCGTTGCATGCGAACCGCGCCGCCCCCGCCGCCGGCGAGAAAGCGGCGACGCAGAGGAGGATGGAGAGGAAGAGCAACGCCATTGCCACGGTGAGCGAGCTTAGCTAGTACAGTAGCCAGTGAGAGTGTGTGCGCTGCTACTGTGCAGTGTTTGGGGAGATTTGTTTGGATTGTCCATTGGGGAGACGCATTGGCGCGGAGGCAGAGGAGTGGGGCAGTGTGCAGCGAGGTGGGCGGTGCGGTTGGCGCATGCGCTCTCCATTGCCGCGCGGCCAATGCCGGCTTCCACGAGAGATCACCACTGTTCGTTGCTCGCCGTATGGTCTGGATCTCGAGACGAGGGCTCCGGTGTCCGCACGGCACTGGAGAACGAAGATGATGTGGCCTAGTGGGGGTGGTGCAGTGGAGGGAGAAGCCAAAGCGTGCGCGCTGGCTCACTCGCCTGCCTGCAGCCCTCCTTGCTGGAAGGAAACGATGGGGACGGATCTTCTGTGCCCAGTGCTCCTTCTGGCCTCGTGTCTTCTTCACAAGCAACGACGCGAAATTTGACCTTACCAAAACGGCACCATCCGCCAATACTAACGTCTGATTTTTTTTTGAAGGGTTTGTTCATACATTATTTAACTATTTTTTCATAAAAAATCAGTTAAAATTTTATACCGTCAGATATAGATCTAACGCCCCAAATCTACCCACCTAAATCATTTTTAAACCTAACCTTATCCCTATCCCCGTCGCCTTCCACCCCGCGTACGCTCGCCTCCCATGCACCCTGACCCCGCTACCCCCTTCACCCCGCCTCTCCTCATCGCCCTCCACGCCGCCCTCTCCTCGTCATCGACGCCGCCACCTCCTCGTCACTGGAGCAGCTCCGCGCGCCTTCCCCCGCCCCTCCTCCACCACTTGCGGCCAGTAGCCCCCCGCCTCGCATCGCCGCCCCCTACCCCTCCGCGCCGTGCTGCCTCCGGCCAATTGTAAGATCGAGGAGGCCGACTAGAGGGGTTGAATAAACTGTTTTAAAAATTCTTTTAGGTTACTACTAAATTTATAATGCGGAAGAGTGAATTATTTGGTTTTTACAAGTAAGACCTAAAACATCTAAGCTTGACTAAATGCATCAACAAAATAATCCCAGATCAATATAAGCAATCATAGGAAGACAAGTATTCTAATCAATTCAATAAATATAAATGCTTGAATATGAATTGCTAAAAGGTAAATTGAGCGCAAGATGACAAACCATAATGACACTTGATGTTTTTACCATGGTGTTCGGAAACTTACCGGTTTCCCCTAATCCACATTAAGGTTAACACAAATGAATTGGACCGGCTCTACGAATTAAACCGAAACACTTCAAATTCACTAGTGATAGCTCTTTCCTGCTCCGGGTAGGTGAGCTCCAACCTTCACAACTTTTTCGAGTCTTCTCACAACCTTCTTTGAGAAGATCAACGCGCACGATGCCTCCAACGCCGTCTAGGAGTCGGCAAACTCCAAGAGTAACAAGTCGAAGACCCTCGCTTGAACGAATCAAAAATCGCAGCTCAATAGACACAAAGTTCACCACCAAGTGGAACACATGCACCAGGTTATGCTCTCCTCACTCTCTAAGTGCAACACATAGGCATAGGAGGAGAAACTTGCTCTTAGCTCAAGGAATAGAAGAATAGCACCAACAACCTTCTCTCAACAGCCCTTGAGGAGGTATTTATACACTTCCCTCAAAAACTAGCCGTTAGAGAGAAGAAAAGGCAGGAATCAGCCTGAGGGCTAGAACGACCGCCAACATATGGCCGATGCTTAGCTCTCTCAGACTACAAAACTAGTCGTTAGTCTCGAAGCCGATCGCATCGCCCACAGGGGACCGGTCGACTACCAGTCCGGTCGACCGCAAATGCCGGTCGGACCGCCGAAAAATCAACAAAGTCACTCTCTGGAAAAAAAAGTACCGCGAGAAGGAACGGTAGTTTCGCGGACCGGTCAGGTCTGACCGCCGGGCGCATGCTGGTCTGACCGCTCCACGGTCCGACTGCCTTTTTGGCCCAGGTTAAACTGATTAGGCCGGTCTGACCGCATGAAAAAGGCTGGTCAGACCACCACCTTGAAGACAGTTTCCGAAGATTACAATACAATGCATATTTCTTAGCCACTTTGCACAAAAGCATTGCAAATAATAGAAATACATTTAAGATTAACAAATGACTTCTAATAGATCATAGAACTTATCCGCAAGTATCTTTTGGAATCACATCACCGGAAGACGACATGGACTTAACCAAATTCAAATTTACGTTTTCAAACTTGAGTCACATGTAGCAACAACATTTACATGAGCTACAATCATTTGAGAGACACATCTCAATTATTAGCATCATGCCTTAAGGAGGGGAAATAATATGGACTTCGACATGTTCCAAAACACATTCACAAGCATTAAGTCACATGTCGCAAAGGACTTATGCATGAGCTACAACATTTTCAAATCACATTCAAAAATATTAGCATCATGCAATTAAGAGAGAGAGCTAGAGCAATCAAGCAAGATATCAACACTTGTTACGTTCAAGCTACTAGTCACGACATCTCTTAATAGTGTGACATCCTATACTAACAACACAATCTTCTAACCAGACACCAAGACCGATAAAAGACTAGGAACACATCTTTAGCCCTAGCTAGTCATACCTTTGGCTTACACATCCACTTGAAGCTTAACAACGTATATTTCAAATCCAAATTTGGGTCATGACTTTTCAACACATGTGAAGTCTTTACATTGCTTGAGAATAATCAACCGTGTGAACTCATCTTAAGTCAACCATCACCGTGAGACATATCCTGTTCATTCATCTCAATGAAATTATTAGCCCTACAATTCGATTGTCATTAATTACCAAAACATGTCATTAACTCATAATGACGGGTCTAGATTTTTCACCAACTTAATAGCTAGTACATTCCGTCGCTGTCGCCCTTCGGCACCGCTCACCACCCTCCTACCCCGTCCGTCGCCCCACCACCACTCACCGCCGGGCCACCGCCCCCGCCTCCCTCTATGCCTAGGCGCAGGGGGTAGAATTTTCCTCTCGGGTTCGCCGGCGATGAGGAAGAAGGGCTCACCAGAGGGCTTGCCGAAGAAGAAGGTGTAGGTGGCGGCGCACAAATCTTCACACCCATCCAATGGTGAGAAATTCAACTGATTTCTCCTAAAAATCATATGAATGTTGCATAGCACCTCCGTTTTTTAAAACGACTTCCACACATCTTCCATTCTTGTTTTGTTCTTGGAATAAAGCAGGAAGTTATAGACGCATCACGCACCTTATTTCTCTTGCTTTCGTGCGCATGCATCTCTTTTTATTTTTTCTAACACCTGCTCTCTCCTTTTAAACACCATTTTTTTGTCGATACTATTTATTTTCAAATAAAAATCGTAATATACAGTTGAAAACCATAAATCATCACTGTTAATATGAACCGGCCCTGCGAATCGTCCACTACACCGGAGCACTTGCCGTGCGTCGCGGTGGCACCTCACGTCTGAACTCCTTGCTCCTGCTTGAAAGCCCGTATTTATGCCTTTTGTCTGTTGTCTGGTCCCGTCCCCGGACCGGCACCTCCCATGGGCCGCGCGCGCCCTCGTCCGCGTGCGTCTGCCGCCCGTTCCACGGAGCAGAGATGCCACCAAAGCAGCGCGGAAATGTACAATCGAACATCACTATTCGCTGTGAGACCGTGGCAGTGACGCGAGAGCTACCTGTCTTTGCTAATCAGAATATGAGAGAGAGAGATCACAGGACGAGAATGAGAGATGGAAATGGGTTCTTAACCAACTTCTCGTCGTCTTATTGTTGCTGTAGAGGCCTTGATGTTTTTTTAGCGATCACAGAGGCCTTGATGTTTGAACTCACCCGTCGACCGTCGTGGTGATGCCTCCATGCCTCCATGGATGATTTTCTTGTCGCTTAACGGGTTTTTTTTTGTGAAGCGGTGGTTTAAATCAATAACATGATTTCTTCGAACTGATCAGTTAGCATTTTGCGACATGTAGTGTTTCTTTTTGACTTTTAACCGGTTATATTTATACTATCTATAATAATTAGTTTTTAAATAGTGCGATTTTTAAAGTGAGATCAACAGAAAGATTGTAGTATGTTAGAGTTGGTAATCTTATTTTTAGAGTTGTTAGTCGTAGTCGAGTATTGGTAGTCGTGTACGAGTACGCTCGTAGTTGTGTACGAGTACGAGTTCGAGTCAGTTCATTGAGTTCGTGTCGGAGTCGTAAAAGCCGTAGTTGTAGTCGAAGTCGAGTCCGTCTCAGAGTCGTAGCAAGTCTCCAAGACGTAGTCGTAGAGCTAGGTATAAAAGGGCAGAGCAATGTAGCGAGAGAGGGTAAGCAAGAGAGAAAGCAATCGGTGTGATCGATGAGAGAGAAATAAAGAAGAGAAGAAGGAGCGGTTTTGGCTCCAGAAAATCTATCGAGTATCGAGTTCTACGTATTCGCAGACGTGGTCGTAAACGAAGTTACGACCACGGCTATCGAGCGGAGGTGTCCGCGGGAGCTGAAGACGTGGTCGTAAACAAGTTACAACCACAGTAGTAGAGTAGAAGACGTAGTCGTAAGGGTTACGGTCATAAAAGTTGATAGAGCCTTCAACGTGGTCGTAAGTCACAGCGTGGTCGTAATCGAGTTACGACTACGGTGATCAACCGTGGTCGAAGGAGCGGTTACGAGGAGCGCAACGTAACATAACGTGGTCGTAAATTTCTCAACAGAAGTTACGAGTACGCAGTCGGAGCTGGGAGACGTGGTCGGAGTAGCTACAACGTGGTCGTAGCCGACAGCAGAGTGGTCGTAATGATTTCAGACGTGGTCGTAATGACTGCCTGACCGATCGTAGACTGTAATATAGTAAAATGTATATCGAGTTTAGTCGTATTGGACAAAATCATATGTAACTATTTTCTATATATACTATCTCTCATAAATAGTTAAAATTTAAATATTTAATCTAAAAACTATAAGGTATCAACAAAAAAACCGACCCATAGACAGACGCCGTCGCTGAGGCGTACTGAAAAAAAATGCCTTGAAAACTAAAGCACACAGAAGGTGCAAAGCAGAACATTAGCGACCACAGTTCCTCATCTGAGCTCAGGCCTGCACCAGCAACACGTGCACAACACGTCGATGGTCAATGGTTCTCCGTTTTTCAACCTGCAAATGCACAGGATCCGAGCACATAAACACACACACACTGGGCGCACTTGGCACTATGAACACACGCTCCCAAGAACAGGATTCGGGCCCTGTTGTTTTTTATAATAAATAAATTTTATAGTATTTAATTTTTAAATAAATTGTTTTTTAAAATGAAGTTTATTAAGTTGATTATAGTATATACTATAATAATTTTATTTATATCAATTAAAATTACTCATGATGTCTTTTTTATAAATTTTTTTATAAACTATTACTATCTATAAATTTAAAGTAAAAAAACTATGTGAGCTGTCTGTCCGGCAAAGATTCCTGTCCATATGGACCGTCCAAGTCTCAAGTTGAATAACGTTGGAGCAGTAACTCTCTTGTTTTTACCACTACTTCATCCAACTCACAGTCGCAGCCTCGCAGCATCGATAATGTTAGTACGAAGCTCGGTCCTTGAAGAACGAAAGCCTGCACGTGACGGGTGCCGACGAGCTCGACGTCGGGATCTAGGATGGCCCAACTCCACCGGATTTGGGTCAGGTCTGGGCTCGGAAGTTTTTAGACGGATGCATCTGGATTCCGGATTCAGGGCTAAGGGGCGGATCTAGGATCAAGTTTAGGAGAGGTTAATAAGATTTACTGATCAGTTTACTGAATGCTGAGTTGTCAGTCTACGATAGCCTATTGCAATACCGTGAGAGATAGAAAAATGATATTATGGTTATTACGGATTATCTTGAAAACTATGATATACGTCATATTTTGTCGAAGGAGGGTAGCGGTGCTAACTCCACGGTGCGGAGGAGAAAACGGCGGCCGTTACGCAGATAGAACTGGACGGTGACCACCTGGAACGAGACGTTGACTAGTAATTGAAACTAATTTTTGGTAAACATATATTAAAATAGGAAATTATTTATTGAATAATGCAGTTAAATATTCATTTTTGTGAAAAAAATTAGTTACAAAAATATTTTCAGAAATATTACCTTTTCGCCTAACAGATTATCGTTAGTATTGCCATATAACCATTATTTAAATCTGTATTTGATTTATTCTACACAACTCTGATCTAGTATGAAATAATTGCACATACGCCTATGACCCATTACATAATCCATGTCAATAGCTATTAGTATTGACTTGCAACATGCGAAATGCCTTAACCATTGGGATTTCTTTATTTTCGGAGGTCAACTATCGTCCATCGATATTTGAGTATTGAGGTTGACTGAATCCCTGAAATTAGCAGCCAGTACTCGAAGCTCGTGCTCGACCCTTGTAGAGTTGTAGACTCATAGACATGAGAGGGAGAGAGGCTCCACATCAAGAGCTAAGATGTCGTTTGTGGCTTGTAATCACCGCTACAAATACAATCTTCATAGTGCAAAGGCTTTTTAAACCTAACAAAATCATTTATATGGCTAGCGTAGAGCTATAAGGGATGAGTGAGATACACACAACTGACCGGCAGTAGAGAGGCTGACGCCCCACTTGACCTACTGCTGGGTCCGCCCCTGTCAGGGCTAGTTTACTCACCAAATTCGGGACCGCAAAGGCGGCAAAGACTGACCAACTCATGAAGTCCTTCCTGATCAGGTGGAGTTGAGCACTCAGATGTCAGATCCGGTCTAGTTTTTTTTGACTTATGGTTTCTCCTAAATTAATAAATGAGATGATTTTTCGTTATTATTTTGAAGCGGTTTATCGAGATAATTTTTTTAAAATAGTTTATCGGTATTTAGCTCATTTACATAAATATTCATAATAAAATCAAAAACTATAAACCACAAATATAAGGTGTAACCGAAAAGAACCCACCCTCTACACTTAGGCCCCGCTCATTTCGGCTTCAACTTCTGGCTTCTGACTTATTTTTTACTATTCATAAATTTTGTCTTTTTTTGAACTTTTAGCTTTTTTGAGCTTTTTTGCCGGTTCTTTTTTTTCTCGTATTTGTTTGTACTATACGTAATGGGATAACATATTTTTTATATTTTTTAATTTTTTTAAATTTGATTATGTTAAATAAGCATCCGTCATTCTGATGTTTTTTCACCACTCTGATGCTTTTTAGCCATAAGACACTAAAAATAAGCCCAAATGATCACCACCTTATGCTACTTTTGATCCGACAAACGAAAAGGCTGCATCTCCATTTGGGCACTTTCTGGAGCCGGAGCGGGAATCCTAGCTAGTAGTAGCTCTCAAAGCATGTAAATAACCAGTGAGGGCGAGTGAATTCAAGCAGCCTTCTCGTAAAGCCGGCCAAGCGTTTCGTTACAGGCCCTGTTCTTTTCAGCTTCTAAAAGCTGCTTTTCGGCTTTTCTACAGTAACTAACTTCTAAATAGAGTACTTTTTTCAAGATAGCGCCTACTAGTTAATTGTAGTACATACTTTACTGACTTCATTTATATCGGCAAAAACCGCACGTGAATTTCTATTACTCCGTAATCTCTTGTATAAACAGCCCAAAAGTCACAAGTCATGACCAAAAGCCACAAGCCATGACCAAAAAGAACAGACCCACAACTTGGCCAGTTTTGGTGGAGCTCACCGGGACCAGAAACTGTCGACCGGACAAGGGCCTACAGTACGTACAGCTTATCGCTCATCATACATTCATACTCTCCTTATGAACACAAAATAGTAAAAATTACAAAACTATAACTTTTATGAAAAAAAATTATATAAAACTATAAATTTAAAATTTTTATTTCTTATAACTTCTCTTGAAGGGCCCATAGGCCAGGGCTGCTGTCAACCACGTACTCCTCCCTCCTCCCTTATTTTAAGTGAAAACCATTCACCACAGTTAATATGAACAGGCTCGTCAGCCAAACATGTTTTGTTTGGGCTTTCTATATGGCCCAAACGGCCCAACCCGTGTTGAATTAGTGCTCTGCTCGGGAACCATCTGACGGATCAAAGAAACCTCGAGCTGGACGCCTATCTTGCTCTCACTTTTATACACGGGCCTCATGAGATGTCATCGAATCCCATTCTTTCTCTATACTTTGCTCTATAAGCACGAATTTTGATTTCTTTTTTCCTTTTTTCCTTTTTGCGAACGGGGGGCGATTGGCCTTTAGCCACATGGCACAATGTCACGGTTAGACGAGCCATTTTTTGGCTTGCACTTTTTTTCACAAATAGCAATAGTATCTTATGCTTTTGATCAGGGTTTCGAAAGGTTATGATTTGTTTCGTTCTCAGTTCGTACATTGATCATGTCATCAATTGAGTTACTATCGCTTAATACAAGCCTTGATAACGAAAATAACTAATCACGGACGTCAGTAACTACGAATGATAGTGCTAGGTGGTCATGAGCGAACACCTCCTATCGAATCTTGACACGTTAGCGTGGCATTTCTTGAGCCATTTCGCCGGTACGTAGCTAGCCAAGCTTAATCTGGGAACGTAGGCACATGCGCCCTACGAAAGCCAATGATTCTCTCCGATCGAGCGAATGGCACAAGGACGGCCGGGTCCATGTCCGTCCATATACTAAAGCCAGGACCATGCTGTACAAATATAGATAGAAATGAACAAATTATTAACACGTATGTTATAAATGAGGTCATGTTTTGGAGTGACCTTAGAAGCCATGCAAGCGTGAGGGAGGAAGGTCGATCGCTTCTGATTGTTTGGCATGATAATTGGTACTTGCTGAGAGTCTGTTTACACGTGGCAATATGGGCAGTGGAGAGAACAAAAGAGCGGATTAGGAGGCCGGGGCCATTCAGGCACGCACGGATGGAAGATTCCTGCATGGAGTAGGACACCGTATGCTGTAAGCGCAACTTCAACCGTTTGTTAGTTATGCTACATCAGCAAAATGCTATGTGAAGAAGAGAGGAGGAGAGAGAGCATAAGTCATCGTTTCCTGAAGCGCTACGTGGAAGACAGAGAGAGCATAAGTTGTTATTTCCTAAAGCATCGATTGTGCATACTATTGTGGGGTGGTCTAACCCTCCGTAAATATACCAATATATCATCATCTTTTGTAAGTATTAAGGGGTAGAATGGAGATTTTCCACTCTACCACACTCATGTATATAAACCCCTAAGAGAGGCAGGAGGGGGGTATCCTCTCATTCTTACCAACTCTCCCACAAATCTGTCTCTCATCTTCCTCATCTACGAGTCCTCTTCTTTACTGTTTGTCTCGTAACCACAACACATACGAAACTAGATGTGATGTGACGACCACGTATACTGTTGGGACAGAGCCGTCCTCTCCCTATACAGTTTGTGGGGGCCACGCGGTGGCACGACCACGGCCATGTGGAGACTGGCTCGACTTCGGCGACAAACGAGAGGACGACCGGCTTGACAACAGTGACAACGCCTGAAGGATGCGACGGCGAACGGTTGGTGATGGCAATGAACGTGAGGGCAATTGGTGCTCAATTTGGCTAGACTCAGCTCGATGGAGTCTAGATCTGATCGAATACTGCCGGATCCCGACGCCGGCAAGTCGAATTTGGTCGAGTCGACGGCGACGAGCTCGAGGAATGTGGTGGCCAGAAACGGTGGGGAGAGGGCAAAGGGGGAGGGTGAGAGTGGGCAACAGGGTGGGAAAGAGATGGCATCAGGAGGGAGAGAGAGGGTGGCGGGGAGAGAGATTGGACGATAGGGAGGAGAGAGCGGCCCAGGAGGATGGCAGGGAGGCAAAGATCGACATGGCAGGAGGGGGAGGCAGATAATGAGGTAGGAGGCGAAGGGGAGGCGTAGACCGACGACTGGTGGTGGTGAGGGAGGACGGTGCCGATGGTCGATGGTGGAAGGAGCTCAGTGAGAGTGGGGGAGGTGCGGTGAAGTGGAGGGAGGCGTGAGGCAGACATGTAGACTGTGAGTTGGTGAAATTATAAAATAATATTATATTTTATGCCAAAAGATAACTGTTAAAATTATTGTTTCTTATACTGCTGATAGGTAATATAAACTAGTTTAAAGACAATCTAAT
Organism: Bonia amplexicaulis; assembly: GCA_036346245.1. Classification (NCBI taxonomy): domain Eukaryota; kingdom Viridiplantae; phylum Streptophyta; class Magnoliopsida; order Poales; family Poaceae; genus Bonia; species Bonia amplexicaulis. The sequence goes on along the minus strand of CM070761.1, from coordinate 13,609,200 downwards.
GACCGGACCATTGAAGATGCCCTAGTGTACCTGTGCACCGTGCAGTAGTCCGTCCGACCCCGTCTTTCCGGGCATTAAGTCCTAGCTAGTCCAGCGCATGTCTAGCTTGGCCAGAAGGCTAGTAGCCCACTATTCACATCCGAAGCCAGCGTACGTGCCCACTGCACGCAGCCAACCTAATGCGTACGGGAGTATGTGTGAACCCCACGCATGCATGGTGACAGTAGAAAGCTCTCCTGCCCCGGCCGGCCGTCCATTCGCGCGCGTACGTACTGCGGCCGGCCGGGGAGAAATTCGCTGTATACTAAAATTTCGCCGCACGTTACTCTCTAATCAGCTCCTCACACCGACCGATTTGTATCACTGTTACGTGCTAAAATTTCTCCCGGCCACGGCAAGCGCGACCGCGAGCGCGATCTGGATCGGATGCGCGTGGCCGTGCCTCGCCTGCTCCGGGCAACCTCGCGCGCGCGCATCTGGTCCCCTCCCACCCGGCCCGGGCCCACAAGTCTATGAGATGGGGTCACACAGTCACAGCGCACTACCACGGCAAGATTCTCTCTCTTTTTCACACTGCGGCCATACCAGCGAAAATATCTGGATGCATCATTACACAAATCCAACCATGTGTAACATTCAGATCATTTTTAGTACATTTCAATTGAAGTATTTTTTTTAAAGCAAATGATAGCCTGGAAGGGCCTAAAAACTCTGGAGTAAAGCTTAAATATTGAAGTGCAATACCAACAAGCAAGTGGGAACGCTAGCACGTGAGCAACTTCGACACAACATGCACTCAACATGACGTGCTACGAACGGCAGTAAACTTCTTTGGGCGTAATCTAGATGCATGTAGTAAGTGCTACATCATGCTTTGCATCCATGCACGGTCCAGTATATATATACATATACATACATACATATATATATACACACACATATATACACATATATATACATACACATACATACATATATACACATACATACATACATATATACACACACACACATATACATATACACATACACACACACACATACACACACACACATGTACATATATACACATGTACATATATATACATACACATGTATATACATATACAAACACACATGTCTATATATATATATATATATAGGACACTGAAATTGGGCACCAGGGTGCCCGGGCACCTTGATTTCAAATGCACGAATTCAACCCAAATTCGGGTATATTTTTTGAAAATATCAATTTTAGGGTATGTACCCATCTATAATAATTAAAATGAAACATATACCTTTGAAAAAATATACTTGAATCCAAAGTTTTGAACGAATTTAGATCACATACTTTGCTGATTTTTATATATAATCAGCATATACCTAGAATCAAACTATCAAAAAAAAAGGCAACTACAGTTCAAATTTCAGTTTGAACTTGTTTGAACTAGTTAGTAAACTAGTTAAACTTGATATCTAAGAAATTTTAAAATTTTTCGCACGCGATACATACCTATTTTAGACTATGGTGCCCAGACACCAAGGAGCACTTGTTATTTTTACTATATATATATATATATATATATATATATATATATATATATATATATATATAAAGCCTCTTTTATACTCCCGGGTGTAATTACACCTTATGTCGTACCTCATAATATAGGAAGTATCTCGTGTAACGGAGTGTATGTACGTGTAGTATATAAGTATTTAAGACCATCTAGATGATATAAACAATTTTTTAGATGTGGTATGTATATTTTTTTGACATATTTCTTTTTATATGCATATATGAAGGTATTTACAAAATACGCTAAAAACTATGGACCCCTTTGCAATATTTTCGTGTGGTTCATATTAAAGTATATTATAATCAGTATACCTAAAGTGATAAAAGAGTATTTAAAGTTTGTTTAGGTGGTATATTGGAGGTGGGTGTAATTACACCCGGAAGTAAAATGTATTTTTCCTATATATATTGAGAAGGATTGTAGCTAGTTTTGTAAGAAGAAAAGTAAAGCAAGAAAAAAGAGGAGTAAGTAAGAGAATAGAGAAATTCAGAAATTCTCATATGTTCTCTCAGTTTATTTGCGATGTGTGCGTTTTCCCCTGGAACAAAGTTAACAAGTGGTATCAAAGCCTAGCCAAGAATCGAGACGCTGGAAAAATTGTCTTGGCGATTCCATTTCAGCGTGTCTCATGTGGCGCTCCTGAGGGGCACGTAGCTCTCTTGGGAAAAAGACGTGTGCGGCACGTCCTTCTGTTTTCTCGGTCCAGAGAAAGTCAAGCAGCAGAACCAGGCTTCCTTTCGGGTATCGGTCAGCACACGAGACAGGTAGCAGTGCTCCCGAGGCGAAGCACAATTTCCGTGCTAAGAGAGAAAACCCTAAACCGAGGATGAAGAAAGCGTTTCTTGCTAAAGCGTTCAGCGATGATGAATCAACAGTGCTCTGAAGATGAGTTGAGTCAGAAACGTTGAGAAGATGTGTCGTCGTCCAAACTCAAGTAATGTGAAAAGAAATCGAAACGTTGAGGAGATGGGTTACCGTTCTGTGTCAAGTATGAGTTTAGTAAGTCATAATTGAGTCCGACTGTCTCAATGTTTTAGAATCTTTGCATCTGAATGGACCCATACCAATTGAGTTGAGTCTCTACATTTAGCTTGCATATAGAACGCTTCATGTGGAGGCGTGACTGATAGTTCATAATGCATTAAGATTAAAACTAGAGTATGTCAAATTAAGATTATAGGGGAGATTGTTAGAAATAATCTTAACTTATAGTTCAAGATGTAATAGAGTCCGTCTCCGTGTGTAACTCAAGTTGAAGTTGTGTCCAACTTGAAGTCCGAATACGTATACTAGTAGGAGATTATTAGCTTATATATTGAGAAGACCTGTAGCCAGTTTTGTAAGAAGAAAAGTAAAGTAAGGAAAAAGGAGAGTAAGAGAATAGAGAAATTCAGAAATTTTTCAATTTTTTTTAATTTATTTACGATTTATACATTTTCTTTTAGAACAAAGTTAACTGTACTATGTAGATCCATAGCTACATAGTATAGGGTACCCAGATGACGATCGATACGCAATGACAAAATATTCACCGAATTATTCCACCCGTGCGTGTCCCAGTATGTACCTATACGGGAGGCATGCACTGATGCGTCTGTCTACTTTTCTGTGTTGTCTGCTCCCCGCTAAGTTCTTACTGTCTTCTTTTTTTACGATAAAACCTTTTATGATTTTTTTTGTCTTTTTTATCCCTTTTTATTGTCCGTAATAATATAACTTTTTTATTATTTTTTTATGTTTTAAATTTAGTTACACTAAAAAAGATACCAACAAGTATAATATATTTTCAGCTACTATATAGCAAAAATAAATCATAAGCAAAGATATTTAAGCCTAAATAAGCACCACCATCTCTCCTCTGATCTGGCAGCAATCATCACGCATAAGTTGCGCGCACTGGTGCAGAGAGGTACATAGTATTAGAAAATCTGGACCTAGCCTTGAAGCCTTGACCTATGGTAGGTATTTCACTACTAGATTATAAATAGAAAGTGTTATTGGCTATATTGTACACACATACGTATGAGAATGAAAAGCAATAAAGAAAGACCAGGAGTTCTCTCTATCTCTGTGTTTCAATCTACTATTTGCGTCTTCTGTAATTGATCTGTTTTTGCATAGCAGAGGAATCGATCGGACTGGTCGCTAGCGATGGTTCTTCAACACGTTATCAGCACGAATCGCTCCGATGAATTGAAAGAACGCGTGTGTCGCCCTATGGAGAAAGTGTGCTTAGCCGGCAACGGCAGAACGAATACCATGTTAATATAGATAAAGTACTTTCAATCGACTAGTAGGAATGCTGGCAGCCTAACAATATCGCCGGTAGCGATGCTTGTATAATAGGTTCAGAAAGAGCCATAAGTATACTCCCAACAGACACAAGTTTGATCATTGAAGAAACCTTATTGTACCCAGAATTGACTAGAACTCTCTTAAGTTTCAAGGATATTCACGCCAACGGTTTCCATGATGAGATTGAAGAGGAATATGGTAAGGAATACCTGCTCATTACGAAGCGTGAAGAAAATAGAAAAAGGGTATTAGAAAAACTTCATTAATTAGAAACTGGGCAATACTACACCAACATCAAGGCACCTACAGCTTATACTGTCCTGAAAATAGTATTTAGAAGGTCTGAATTTTTCTGTCTCTGTCCTGATAGATTAGGCCACCCAGGTCCTAGCATGATGAGAAATATAATTAACAATTCGCAGAAGCATAATATTAATATAAAGAATTTCCCGAATCATTAAGATTTTGTGTGCCCTGCATGTGCCACCGGTAAATTAATTACTAGACATTCTACTCTGAAAGTAAAGGATGAAGTCCCTACATTCCTATAACGCATCCAAGGAATTATTTGTGGTCCCATACAGCCACTATCGGGGCCATTTAAATATTTTATGGTGCTTATCGATACTTCTTCGAAATGGTCGCACGTATATTTATTGTCTACGAGAAATCATGTTTTTGCAAAGCTGATCTCCTTGTCCACCTTATAGGGCATAAGTGGGTATTTATTCGAAAGAGAAATAAAAAAATGAAGTTGTAAGATATAAAGCAAGGTTTGTTGCACAATGTTTCGCTCAACGTCCAGGAGTTGATTATGAAGAAATCTACTCGCTAGTCATGAGTGGAATCAACTTTAGATATTTATTCTCAATGGCAGCAAACCTGAATTGATGAATGTGGTAACTGCATACCTTTATGGAAACTTGTATTCAGAAATTTATATGAAGGTACCTAAAGGTATCCCTGTCCCGAACCAAGACAGTAAATAAAAATCAGTACAGTACAAAACTGAGAAAATCGCTGTACGGACTCAAGCAATCAGGCAGGATGTGGTATAATCGCTTAAGTGACTTTTTATACAAGAAAGGCTATACGAACAATGAAGATTGTCTCTGTGTATTTATACGACGATCCCAGAATGGATTTTTATATAATCTCAGTATATATAGATGATCTAAATATCATCAGGGACATGAAAGATATAAAAGAAGTAAGTTCTTAACTGGAGTCAGAATTTGAAATGAAAGATTTGGGTAAAATCAAATACTACTTAGGCCTGCAGCTCGAGTACGCCCCCGAAGGAATATTAGTACATCAGTCAGCCTACGCCCAGATGGTGTTAGAAATGTTCGGCTTTGAGAAGGTATGCCCATCAAAAGTACCGATGATCGGGAGATCTTTACAGCAAGAAAAATATCCAAACCAACCCTGGGAAGAGGGGAGTAAGTCTTGGGACCGAAATTTCCATACTTAAGTGTAGTATGAGCACTTATGTATTTAACGAACTGCACTAGACTAGACATTGTATTTGCTATAAACCTATTAGAAAGGCATAGGGCAGAACGTACCAAAAGGCATTGACAGGGAGTATAGGACATCTTCTGATATATCTAAGGAAGCAAGGACCTTGGATTATTCTGCAGAAAAAATCAAGACTTGAACATAATTGACTATGCAGATGCTGGGTTCCTGTCGGACCCGCATACCGTAAGGTTACAAACAGGCTACGTATTCCTGTGTGGTGGAATTGCAATTTCATAGAAATCATCAAAGCAAAATCTTATAGCGACTTTGACGAACAACTCAGAAATTATAGCGCTGTACGAAGCCGCACGAGAATGTCCTTGGCTCAGACGAATAATTCACCACAACCAGTAGTCATGTGAGATGAATATTATGCAAGCTTCCACAATTATCTATAAAGATAATGCAGCTTGTGTTGCACAAGTGTAGACAGACTACGTGAAGAGTCATCTCACAAAGCATGTCAACCCTAAGTTCTTCTATGCTAATGAATTGCAACAGATGGACGAATTAAGGTATTGCATGCTAAGTCATGTAAAAATCTTGCAGATTTATTCATTAAGTCATTTCCATCATCTAGTTTTGAAAGATACGTACGAGAAATTGGAATGATGAGACTTAGAGAAGTGCAGAATATATGGGGAGATTTTCCTCAAGCTCGTTATTAAAACTTGGTGATGAAGATCAAGTACCCAAAGAATAAATCCTGAAGATTATATAAAATCAGATAGATTGTACTCTTTTTTCCTTGACGAGTTTTCCTGAAATTTCTCGGCCAAGATTTTTAATGAGTTAATTCGTGCAACGCAGCGTAACATGCATCATGTACTCTTTTATCAAATTTTTTTCCCACTGAGTTTTTATGAAGTTTTGATGAGGTATGAATGTGTCGGAGAGTGACCAAGAGAGGGTGTTAGGAAATCTGGGCGTGGCCTTGAAGCCTTGGGCCATGATGGACACCTCATCACTAGGCTATAAATAGGGAGTACTATTGGATATTTTGTATACACGTGCATGAGAAAGAAAGTAATAAAGAAAGATCAGAAGTTCTCTTTATCTCTATATTTAATCTACTATTTACGTATTATGTGAATGGTCTATTTTTACATAGCAGACAAATCGATGGGACTGACCGTCAGCGACGGTTACGCAACTCATGTACGCAGCAGTTGCGACTGGCAAGTGGCAGCAACGACCCACTGTGCAGCGTACGGTACGGTAGTTTTCCCTCCCAACGTGACTGGACTGAACCCCTCGAGAAGGTCCGAGCTACAGAGACCTGCACGTCCCGGCTGCGACCGACTCGATCGATCGGACGCGCAGGTGCGCAAGCTGCATGCAGGTTAGGTCGCCAACAGAAACGAGTCAAGTGAGGTGATGAGTTGTGACAGGTCGAGGCCGGAGTTGCTGGGCCGGGAGCCGAGTAATGGCAGCTACGGCTGCCGCTGCAGCCAGCCACAGGGGCGGCTTGAATTCGTTAGGACGATCAGATTCGGAGGTCAAGGCCATGATTGCCTGCCTCGCGGTCGCGGTCGCAGCGCCCTGATGTCTGGGGAGAAGAGGTGAACTGCTGCTGCCGGAGCTAGCTAGCTGGTGGGCACGAAGTGAAGAAACGAAGCCAAGAAAGGCAGAGGAAAAGCTAGCTAGCCTGCAACCTAGCGTGCCGCAGCGACGGTAAAGACCCTGGCTGCAGGGCAGGCAGGCAGGCGCCGGAAGAATTGAAGGGAAATTGAAGCCCCAAAAAGCAGCACCCCATCGCATCGGTACTTGCTTATCGCCGCTGCCTGCGTCTGGAGCGAGCTAGCGGAGGCGGGGGCCGGCCCGGCTCCGGAAGGCGCAGTGAGTACGCGCGTACCCTCACATCACACAACCACCGGGCTCGGGAGGGTACCACGGCTCGCTACCGATCGAGTGGCGGTCAGTGCCACACGGCGGGCCTGCGCTCGCGGCCACTGCTCACGTACGTGGATGGACTCGGGGCACGCGCGAGAGGAACAAGCGACGCGCGCACGTACAGATAGTACATCCGGCCCGGCCGTCTGCTGCTTTTCAACTCTCTCTGCACGCACGTGTGCGCGCACCGCGAATAATCGGCGTTCTTTCCCATGGCGTACGTACGGATGGGGCCCGGGCGTTCTGTACGTGTATATCCTACTTGCCAACTCGTGTTTCATTGACACATTCCATTGGTGGTACGTACGTACGTGCATCTCGTTCGCTCGTAGTGCCCTTTCTTTTTTTTAAAACAAGATCGTTCGGAGCTCGTCACAAGAAAGAAATAAAGCTAGTGGTACAAGTTAGACTAGCTGCTGAAACAGAGACGAAGAGCACGCAGCAAAGCAAATGCTTGGTGGGTAATTATATTACCACTGTTCTAGTACATCAACATGGACACACTTGAGCGCGTGCGGTACTTCATCGATCGGGGTCAGCTAACTAACACAGACGGATCGAACGGAACGTATATATAGTTCCGTTGCATGCAGGACAAGGAGCAAAACAACACACGCACACCCCAAAAAATGTTTCCTCCGTCCGTTTTGCTCGTGCATGCCGGCTTGCCAGGTAGCCAATCATCCTGTGTGCGGTAGATCGATCGACGCGCGCTGGCCTTGCGTGCTGCTAACTACTAGCTGGTACTAACTAACAAAGCATGCAACTAATTAACGGTCGATCTCGGCCTGGAGCGACGAGTTGTAGCCGACCTGCGTGATCTCCCACCGCAGCTTGGGGTCCTCGACCTGCACCGGCACGTACTCCTGCACGCACGCACAAATTAGGCACACACTTGGAACAGTTCATGTGAACCAGACAATTGGATCGAACCACGCCAACAATCACAGTGACAAATTAATTAACTTCTCTCAGCATAAACAAAGCCCGGCCCGTTTATTAATTCGAAGCAAGCGTCGTTAACCGTCAAACTTACTGTACAATTTAAGCAACCCATGGAGAAAGTTTCAACTTCCAATTCAACATTCGTGGGTAGAAGTAGCTCGGAACTTGGAAGAAATCGACGCCGTTGTGCATAGGAAAAGGCAGAGCAGTGCGTATGAGTGTGACTAGACCAGACAACAAAGAAGTCAGGTCAGGTTCGAGAACAATTGCTCAAGCCATGGACTAAGGCCTCCCTCATTTTGATTTGATTTGAACTTCTTATTTCTGACTTGTTTTTTTTACTATTTATAGATTTCTTTTTTTTCCTGATTTTATTTTGAGCTTTTTTTGCTGATTTTTTTCTCATATTCGCTTGCATTGTTCGTGATGGGCTAATATATATTTTTTATTTTTTTTTAATTTTGTTATACCAAATAAACGTCTATCAGATACAGTGTAATTTTAGTTGACTACAGTATAATTTCAACTATAAACAAACTTATTTTAGCCTAACCGAACAACACTAAGTCAAGAGCTTTTACCTCGAGCTCGGGCAGGCGGGCAACGGCACTACACTGCTAGACTAGTGGAAGAAGAATAGTATTTTTACCTACCTCGAGCTTTTGGAAGAGGTCCCTGGCGTCCGGGGCGCTGACGAAGATGTGCCGCTGCCCGGGCTTGATGAAGCCGTCGTCCACCGCCTTGTCGATGAACGCCAGAAGAAAGTTGTAGTACCCGTCCACGTTAAGCACCCCCACCTGCGGCACGAACCTAGTGTCACCAACAAACCGCTCAAGTCGATCCGATCATAAGCTGTTCAACTTAGCGGCCAGCATGAGGTTTTGCGGTGCGATCGATCAAGTCTTTACTGGTTTGCTGTGGATGCCAAGCTGGGCCCACGCGATCACCTCCAGCAGCTCGTCCAGGGTCCCGTACCCGCCTGCGCGAAACCCAATCGAATTGCGTGGATACCATGCTATTTGAGTACACGATAAAAATCTAATATCTGTATTAACCAAAATCATAAATAAGTATCTCTCTATAATCTCTGTCGTAAACAGTTAAAATTCAAAATTTTGAGCCAAAAATCGCAGCCGCGCCAAACAGTAGCTTAATCACGAGCGCGCGCCCGTGGGCTTATGGAACAGGGAGTAGCCAGCGCGCGCGCGTTGCTTACCAGGTAGCGCGATGAAGGCGTCGCAGTTGCGCGCCATCTCGGCCTTGCGTTGGTGCATGCTCGCCACGGCGCGCACCTCGCCCACGGTCTCCCCGGTGATCTGCTCCGGCACAACCGCACGCGCGTCGATTAACATGAGATATTCGAGCGCAAGGTGGAATAACTCGCGCCACACGCGTGTGTGCATGGCCCTGTGGTTCTTAATCAGTTCTTGCTTACCTCCTTGCCCATGAGAGTGGTGGGTATGACGCTGCAGCAAGAAAAAGCAAAGGCAAACAGCCGTGAGCAACTTTGCGAGCGACCTGGAAATTTCGGTCTCGACAAAAAAGCGAAAAAAAGGCGGCAATAATGCTTGCTGCGAGATGAAACGGGCGTACCCAATGACGTGGCCTCCGCCCTTGTGCACGCCCTCGGAAACCTCCCCCATGAGCCCCAGGCTGCCTCCTCCGTACACCAAATCCACCTTCCTCGCCACCTAACATGATCCGCTCCAAGCACCAAGCAAACAGCACAAGCAGCTTAACTAACGAACTCATGAACATGCAAAAAAAAACCCGAATTTGCGTGCGTGCGCTTGTCAATTAGTTAACTAGACGAGCATGCATGCAAATGAGTAGCTAGTCAAATCAGCGTGTTATTACCAGCTCCCTGCCGAGCTCGACGGCGGCGTCCCGGTAGCTGCTCCGCTTGCCCGAGCTGCTCCCGCAGAAGACGCACACCCGCCGGAACCTGGACGGCTCCACGCCCTTGCCGCCCCCGCCGCCGCCGTTCTTGGCCGTCTCTTCCATTCCTTGCATGGATGCTCTGCGTCTTCTACTGCGCGCGTCGTGCCCGGTCGGCTTGCTGCTGTGCCGTGGCGTGCAGCGTGCTCTCTCTGCTTCTCTCTCTCGGTTGGAGAAAGCGTGGTGCGCTGTAGTGGTGGGGGCGATGGAATAAGCGAGCGAGCTGCAAGCGGCCGGGCCGGGGGATATATAAAAACCTGCGGTCTTTGGGTGGGGGCCGCGCGAATAGGAGTTCTTGATGAATCCACGCAATTTCCCAGATGACGATATCTACTACTGCAACTCACTTTGTTACCGCGATTAATCAATCGGTGGCCATGGCCCACGTGGGATAATCTGTTTAATTTAAGACCATTCATATAGACTTTTGATTTTAACTTTAATTTATAAATAGTAATCGTTTTTAGAGAAGTTTGCAGAAAGAAACACTCGCGTATAATTTTGATCTGTATAAATAAAATCGCTGCTATACTATAATTGACTAGTAGAATCTGTTATAAAAAGACATTTTATTTGAAATATATTAAAGAAACTATTTACTCTAAAAATAGCTTTTCAAGTTAATATAAACAGACTGTTAACCAATCCGTCCAATCAAGAGCAATAGCTGCTGCAAGTAGGTGTAGGAGTATTGAATGCCTTCTTAATTAACTTGTGATCCTTCGTCTTTAGGGCGAAGTGGTAGTGCAAGGCTACTAGCTACTCACTAGTCTTTGCATCTTGCAGAGGCTGAGAACTGATCGATGACATGCTCTCTGTCTCATGAATCTGTCAGTGGAGTTCTCTTTCTCTGGACAAAATAAAAAAAATAGAGACTCAAATCGCAGAAGAAAGCTGTGAGGATTAATTGCTACCACTCCGTTTGCAGATACTAGAGATTAATTCATGGATGATTTGACATGATTTTTATGGGCTTGCGCGGGCCGAGCATGGTTGGGTGAGAGCGTGAACCTGGGGATGTTGCTCCCGTGCCACTAAGGGCATGTTCTTTTTAGCTGCGGTTTATGTCTTTTGACTGCGACTTGTGACTTTTAGGCTGTTTATATGAGAGATTACAGAGTAACAGAAATTCACGTGCGGTTTTTACTGATATAAATGAAGTCAGTAAAGTATGTACTACAATTAACTAGTAGACCCTGTCTTGAAAAAAATACTCTATTTAGAAGCTACTTACTGTAGAAAAGCCGAAAAGCAGCTTTTAGAAGCTAAAAAGAACAGAGCCTAAAGATGGCTATACATGGATCGTCTGGCATGACCTGACATAGATCTATATAGACATGATTTGTTTAGATATGAACCTTATTCTTTTTGGTTTTTTATTTCTGATTTTGGTTTTTGGTTTTTTCGGAGATCAAAAAAACCAAAAGTCGAAATGGAGCGATCTCTTGAAGCGAATTCTTCACACGGTTTTTCGAGTATAAAATCATATGCGCTATCTGCATCAGCGTCTTTGTCATCCGATGTATAAAAAATACAGATAAAAACCATCAGCCGTAACCCAAAAGAACATCCCACGGCCTGGTTGCCCCATTTAAATAATCGGGTAATGCCGTGCTGGCTTACACGTTAAGCCTTGGACTCAGACATGGCCCAACGAGATCATGGGTCATGCGTGCTGGCCCAGGCATGTTAAGCCTACCAGCCAGCCATCCATCGCCCGCCTGCCTTGGTGCCCTCACCGGCTTCCACACACTGAGACTGAACCGTATAGGCACGATCCGTTTAGACACAGCCCCGTTGGCCCATTTAACTAAATGGGTCATGCCATGCCAGCTCACGGGATAAGCCTTGGGCCTAAACACGGTCCAACGAGGTTATGGGTCGTGCCATACTGGCCCAGGCACAATAAGCTTAGCAGACAACCCTGGCCTGCCCACCTCGGCGCCCCCACCGGCCTCCACGCACTGAGATCGTTGGATTCAGATCCAACAAGCCACTAGTCTTCTCCCACTCTTAAATTACCACCATCGCCAACCCTAGCGCCACACTTCATGCCTCCCCTTCCCCCTCTGCCATGTATTTATAATTTCCTAAAGGCACGCATATACCGTCCTTGCTTCGTTAGCCTGCGTGCCATGTAACCCCATTGTCAGATCAACTATCATGTTGTTATCGTTACACCATTTATCCAAGTTCTTCGTGTATGAATTCCCTAATGTATCGCAATATCACTTACATTCATACTTATGAATCGTTACTACCTCAATCATCCTCACAAAATTCTTCAGAAAATTGATTGCACTATAACAACATACGACAATCACAAAATGTTATTGTGAATCTAACAAATTTTGTACCGTTCAGAATCTACGAAAATCACAAACAGACCAACCGACATTGTCAGCCCTTTTATTTGAAAAACAACCTACAAACAAGATTTGTTAAATGTATTATCTATAAAAATTATCATTTACTTCCCCATAATTATTTATATCATATTAATAAAATAATTAATTATTATTTTAAATCACTCAACCATTGGGTAACTTGGACTGGTTGCTTACCAGGTTGGGCGACCAGGGGTTTTTCACCCAACTATTGGGTGGCAGGGACTAGTTGCCCAACGGTTGGGCGACTTGGCCACGTGTCGTCCAATGGTTGGGTGACTAATCTAAATCGTCCAACCGTGGAGCGACAGATGGTCAAAGCTGTAACAAAAAACATAGGTATAATACTATAATTCGAAATAAAAAAAGATTATTTAAAAAGTCGGCTTACCCTGTCCAATAAAAAGTGATAGTATTCAATTAAGGGGTTGTCTATTGACCGAAATTCTGCTAGGTTTATGGATGAAAATCTAATCACTCTGGTCACACCCTTCACTTCCTAGGTCCCACATATAACCCCCTCTCACTTCTAGGACAAAGAATGAAACAAAGAACTATTCTAATCTAGAAAAAATTTTAAGTTTGGTGAACCCGTACAAAATACAAAACAAAAAAATATCTGACCTAGATAAAAAATAAAGTAAATCTAGGTGAACCCTATATATACAAAAACAAATAGAATTAGAAAAGTATAATAAATCTTTACTAAAATTGCACATTTTTAGCACACCAATTTTAAGCTTAATATCATGCAATTTTAGGTGACTAGCCTTGCTCTATCCGGCTTAAGTTTTTAGCTTCCGGGTGTGGCTATTGTGTTTGGGCTGAAATTGCATAATAGCAGTTGTTAGCCTTTTCTGAGTCATTCAATTAATAAAAAATAAAAAAATAAAAACACCGTTATATCTTCATAGACAATATAAATGAACGAGGCAAAAAAGCTAGAAAAAATAAAAAAATTAAAATTAAAAGTCGACGTATTCTAAGTGGCTTCTGATTTCTAGAAACCCGAAGCTAGTTGAACCAGGCCTAAAAGATAAAAAAATTCTGACGACTAAGAATTAACAAAACCCTTAAATAAAAGCCATGTGTGACTCTGAGCCGATCAGTAGTGGGTATCTTCCTTTTAGCTTGTAAAAATTATTTTTTAACTTCTCTACAGTAATTAGCTTTTAAACATTATGTCTTTTTAAGATAGGATCTACAATTTAATTATAGTATATACTGTAACGACTTTATTTTTATCGGTTAAAATCACATATAAATTTATGCTATTCTATAATCTCTTTTTTAAAAACAAAAAAACACATGTGTTCATACTTCATAGGCAATGTGCCCTTGCTCGTAAGGGCATCACAGTGTATAAAAACAGAGGATCTTAAGCCACCTTAAGGTCGACCTTATACATTACAGGGGTGACCTTGAGCAGATCATAAGCAAAAAAATCTTAAGATCAATCCTCAAGCTAAAGACCTGACCATAAGCATTAAAATACATTTTTCTTTATCTGACAAGTAGGACCATCTTAAGGCCTAGTGGGTTATATACATTACAGCATTGGCCTTAAGGTTTAGATGTGATCCACCTTAAGACCTCTTAGATTATATACACTATGGATGCCCTAAGTACTATCAAATTTTTACTGGCTCCATTTCCCAACGAGTAAAATCAAATCGGTAAGTCGGAATCAATCGATCGATCAGAGGAGGTAGTAAATGCACTTGTGATGATTGCTCCTACATACTCCTAGTACGTTAGCTGAGAACGTAGGAAACGATTTGACGCTGAAGTGCCATGCATGCATGTATCTTTGCGAACGAGGCGATCTCGGTCATCCGATGGGCAATGAATACGTGTACATCGGTGTGCAATACGGATACATTTACGAATAAACTTCTCCGCAAGCAAGCTACTGCTAGTTTCAATGCTGAATCTGTCGCCAACACTGCTCTGGTAGATCAGAAGGGCGGTGAACATTTAATTTGTGCATGTTTAGGAGGGAACTTATAAATATCTTGTGCAATTTGGGTTTTGGAACTTCCCTTGATGATTTTTTTTTGCGTCGATTTACGTGGTTTACACTTTATACTCACGCTCAAGCCGGCAGGTAGTTTGCGTTGGACATTCCATCCCTCCTTTTTCCCCCTTTGAAATCAGATGTTGTCATGTTAACTACCATGCAATCAAGCATGCAAATTGAGATGATCGACGTTAATTGCTACATATACATATGAATTTTTTGTATAAATAATTTATTTTTTATTCAAAATAACAGAAATATACATACGCGAACATTCTTTTTACAAAAATAGGCTCTAGTCGCCTAACCGTTAGGCGACTAGAGCCTATCACCGAATGGACGCACGACACGAAAGCTGTCCATGGGCTGTTGGGCGACAGGTTGCAGTCACCCAACGCTTCGGTGACTGCAGCTTGTCACCCAACGGCTAGGCGACTGCAATTGCAATCGCTCGGCTGTGCAGCGACTGCAAACAAGAGGCAAATATTATAGTTATCACTTTGGTATCTTTACTTGAATATACATTCTCATCTTGGATGGTCCTCAAAATTCAAGTTAGATAATCTCATTTTACATTATCGTATATCTTTTGACTTATTACATGCATTAAACTAGTGTTTCATCATAATGACTTGTTGTCCGGGTTCAATAATAACATGCCATTTACTTGAGGACAAATAAAAGTTTAAATCTTGGGGTATGACATGTGTCATTTTTACATATATTTACATGTCATTTTACCCTCATATTTTTTGTATTTCGAGATCATTTATCATCATTTACACGTTTTTCTATAATTAATTGCTCAATTTGGATCATTTTGCATTTTTTTTGTGGTTTTCCGCAGGCTGGCACGATCGAGACGCATAAATAACAAATCTGGACTTTCGGGACTGCTCCGTACAAATATACGCGTCATCACATATGCATAGGATCAAATTACGAAGAAAATGGAGCTCAGAAGGGCTAGAACAGAAGAGATCACATCGGGGAAAGACTTGATTGGCAGAAAATTGAGAAGACCCTATCCACCTTCCACCCCAATACAGTGCAGTCTACACGTAATTATCGTCAAGACGGCTACAAGGAGTATGCTGAATTGACCGATATGATGCAAGTTGCAGAGGCTCATGACAAAGTTCTCTGCAAGAACTATGTCACACAACCACCTGGGAGCTCCGCTGACCGTGAAGGTAATGCCGGGAGCTACAAGGTGGGAGAGCCCATAATGAAGAAAAGGAGAAGAAAGGGTAAGGCCGTAGAGCCCAAAAGGGCAAGTCAGATGCTCCATGTGAAAATAAAGCAAGCAAGCCAAAGCGGGACAACAAGTCCTTTGGTCAGCAAGACCAATCTTACTACAAGTATGGCAAGTGGGGGCATTGGTCCTTTGGCACGTGCAGTGTAGCATAACTTGTATCATGTACTCTTTCTTTAAATTTTTCCACCGGGTTTTTATGGAGTTTTGATGATGCATGAACTTGTCGGATGAGTGCCCAAGGGGGGTGTTAGGAAATCTGGGCCTGAGTTTGAAGCCTTGGGCTATGGTGGACACCTCACCACTAAGCTATAAATAGGGAGTGTTATTGACTATATTGTACACACATACGCATGAGAAAGGAAAACAATAAAGAAAGACCAGTAGTTCTCTTGATCTCTGTGTTTTAGTCTCCTATTTATGTCTTCTATGATTGATCTATTTTTGTATAGCAGAGAGATGATCAGACTGATCAGACGAAGTGCCATTGCCATCCCTACGCACGGGCAACGAAATCGTGTACGTGGTTTGTTCCAGACGAGATGGGCTAAGGACAATGTCGCAGGCTTGCAGCCCAACGATAGGGCAACACCGCGCACTTGCAAGCGGCCCCGCGTCAATCTCGCAGGCTGGCCCGGATAGGGAGCTTGGCGGCGCGGGAGCCCGTGCCGGTTCGAAGGTTTGGGTCTCGCCAACGCGCGGCCGCGCCGCGCGGGCTGGGGAGCTGGAGGCACGCGTGGCACGAGCGATGCTCGGCGACCAGTAGCGCAGCGTTGCGCGTGATACGCGCGCCGCGCCGAGCCGAAGCCCCACGGTGCGGACGCGCGGCGATCGACCTGGGTGCCGGCCGCCGGCCGAACCACCCCCGCGCGGCTGCGTTTTGGCAAAGTTTCCGCGGGGTTTGGACCATAGCGTGAACTGGAACAGGTCCAAAGCTCCACCATTGAGCATCGCTAACCACCGTGCTAACCAAACGCTACACCAATGTCGTTTGGAAAAAAAAAAAGAAGAGAAAGGGCCGACAATGGAAGTTGTCCCAACGACTACGGTGACGACCTCACCACAGAAGTACTCTACCGGAGTCGCTGCACCCGTTACACCAATCACGGACAGCTTCAGCAGCTCATGAGCACTGCGAAGTGCAAACCGAGCCGAGTTGGGAAAAAATAGAATAAATATGACATAAAAAAAGGTTTTGAGTTGGCCGACAGCTGTACAACGATACAAATGAATTAATATGTATAAATAAACAAAAACCAAAAAAAAATTTGATGATGGCCTGACAGTTTGCGGATTGCAGAACGGGCCAGGACTCAAGGACATCTATCCTACAGGCTCATCAGCATCGGGTAAACCCTACGAGTCTTCCCGGTGAGAAGCTGCTGTCCCAACTCTACAGAGAAAGCATCACATATGTGATGTGTCCCAGCATCAGGGATCAGCTTCGATTCATCCCACATCGCCTTGTCTCGGTCTGTACACGGAGAAGCCAGCATCACTCTCTTGTACCAACACCTCCCAAATCTGACAGCACGATCACTATTGTCTATTTCACATGGATGGAAACGACATCGTGAATCTTGGATTCATGACCCAAACATCTTGTTGCTCCATGCTTAGATCGGGCATTTACCTTACGCAGCTTACATCTTCCAACTATTTACTGGGATTTTCCAATGAACTGGAAACCATTATTGTGCTGCTGAGATGCACATGTACCTCTTCTCACTTGCCACTTCACTTTCTTCCCCCCTACCAGCAATATGACTGGCGATTCACCTATTTCTAAAATTGTGTTTCTCTAGTATGTCTTCAGCAGGAGATGGCTGATCATCCAATCCCGAGAATGCAGGGCTGTTCTCAATTCAAGAACACATCTATCAAGTCTCCATCTTACAACATCTAAACTTTACTGAGCGTCTGAGACTGCTGCAGACCTATCCCGCAGCCCTGAAACCCAAATGTGGGGAGAAGCAGATCGCAAGAAAGTTGCATCAGCTGACACTATAGTTGTGCCACTGCCATGCACGCTACAGTGCTGATCTGAACCGCTGGGGCCAGTTCCTTTGAACTGATCAAGACTCATGCCCTCATTTAACAACAAAACCCCGAGGAGAGCTAGGTAACTCTGCCACCCTCTTGGGCAACTCGAGCTTTCTCTTCTTCAGCACGAAGATGGAGATCCTTATAAGTATTTGCAGAGGCAGCAGTGAAGTTCTCCATTGCTTCAAAAATATTCTTCAAACTTGACTGTAAACTACCAATTTCGGCACGGGGGCTTCCGTCATGTAACACTTGTGCAGATAAGGATACACCGCTCTGATTAGAAATGAGTACAAGCTTCTTGTTTTGTGCTTCCAGAGCCTTACGCATAGACTGTTCATCCCTTTCCATCACCCTAAGGTCCCTGTCCATACCTTTATTAGCCATCAGACCCTGCCTTTGCTCTGACCGGTGCCTCTCCCAGAGGTTGAGAACATTGGATGCAAAGGCCTGCATTGCCTGGACTACTTCCTTCTCGGATATCCTCCCCACACTGGCTGCCCAGTTATTACATATGACAAAAATCGGTGGTGCACCCAACCGTCCAGGAGAAAAAGGAGGGACACCATCATCAGTTTCCTCAGGTACATAGATAACTCCCTTCATCAGCCACTGATTCAAAGTATTAACATAGCTCTTTTGAGCGTTAACCCATGCAGCAAAACAGGCAATCCAATCCAATAGCTGAAGTTCTAGATGCTTGATCAAGTCCATATGAGCTTCACCAAACTTCGCAGCATCTATCATGGAGTCTATGTTTTTTGCTTGAGATATGGCATGCAACTGGATTTGATGGCATTCTAACATAATGCTCCACATCTGCATCAACCTGAAAAGGTATGTTTATATCTTTTTCAGTCGAGGAATGATCCATAGCAAATATCAAAGCCAACATTAAAATAACAAATACTTCAGGGTGTAAATATAGATGCATAGGTACCAACTTAACTACACACAACCCACTGTGAATAAAATTTTGAATCTTAAAATGTACTTCCAAATTGCTAAGAATAGAATAGAACAGAATATTAATGATCAGACAAAACATGAATTCAAATAGCCAACTACAGCAACACGAAACAAATGGTAGACGATTTTTTTTGACACCAAATAATCACGAGATAGGTTATCCTAGCAATCTAGTTGACCAGGTGTTGGATTGTAAGGACCTTCTCACTCCAAAAGCTAGCCAATGAGGTGAGGGATTCCCCCACTTTTAAGTTAGATCCCTTGCCCTTTCACAACCAATGTGGCATTATTCCAACAATCTCCCCCTTCACACATTGGTGTCCTTCAGCACTTCACCGCCCCTTCGCCGTACACCGACGGTCCCTCAGGGTCCTTTCACCGTACACCGATGGTCCCTCAGGGTCACAGTCCATTAAGCATTCACACACTAGTGTCCATTGCGCCAGAGATATTAGAATCGGGCTCTGATACCACTTGTTGGATCGTAAGAGCCTTCTCACCCCAAAATCTAGCCAATGAGATGAGGAACTCCCCCTCTTTTAAGTTAGGTCCTTTGCCCTTCCACAACCAATGTGGGACTATTCCAACACCAGGTTATCCTAGCAATCTAGTTGACCACTAGGTGTCTATCTGCAGTCAAGTTAGTTTCATACAATTGCAATTTTCCTTGGTAGATTAGACAAAATGATAGGTATCATACAAATCCACACTTTATTTACATCCATTGTGTCAGGGTCATGCCTACTCCCAGAATGCACCCTTATATAAATTACATCTGCAATCGGTATCTCTACAGAAAATTCACTGTGCATGACTCATTTAGGCAAGTGATGAGCATATGATATGGAATAAGCTGTTTCCTGTTTTTCCAAAAATTTAGTTGCCAAAAAAAATTACTACTTTAAAAAATTCCATGACTAAAACATTTCGGTCACAACAAAACTTTGGGCAACTTATTTTTTCCGACTGCAAACTACTCACTTTAAATTGTATGCCTCAATTGCACTAACAATATACAAAGATACCAAAAAGACAAAAGCATGCAATAAATTTGCAGAAGTGAATATCCAAATCAATGTAGTTGGACAAATTTGGAATATGATACGTCAAGAAAGCAGAATACAGATAGAGCAACTTTTGCTTTACTATTGGTGCTTGTGTGATGATATATTAAAGTCATTGTTGTTTTAAGGGGGAGCTACATACCCTTGAATGAGCTCACATGTTTGTGGCCATAACTCTTCATCCCTCAGTTTACTGATCTTGTCTGAGATAGTATTCACGACCTGAATAGCTATGCTTATCTTTGTCGATAGCTTCCTGATGTAAATTTCAGTGGCCTCAAGCTTATGAGCTTCCGCACCTTTCTCATCTAGTATTTTCAGCTCCTCACGTTTCCTGTCGTACAACACCCGCATCTTCTCCTCAGTCTGTAATGCGCAGCCAAAAAAAACCTGAGTCCAGCCAATCTAAAATTGGAGAAATAGAAACCGCAGAAATGTGAAAAAACCATGGACCATAAGTATGGCAAAATAAAAGCATTGTGTTACATGTCAGAGCGAAGCTCTAGAAACAATAAAGCCAAAACGCTCCAAACATAGGGCTGTTCTTTTCGACCGAAGCTAACGGCTTTTGGCTTTTGCTACAGTACCTAACTTTCAAACGGGGTATTTTCTCAAGACGGGGTCTATAAGTTAATTGTAGTACATCTTAAAAGCCCAACATCTGTATCAACCAAAATCGCAAGCGAGTATCTCTCTCCATAATCTCTGTCGCAAACAACTAAAATTCAAAAATTTCAGCCAAAAGCCATAAGCCGCAGCCACGCCAAACAGGATAAACCCATAAAGTATAAAATCAAAGACAATCATTTCTTGTAGAAGCCATTTCCTAAAAAAGAATAAAATGGTAGCACAATTTCAAAGGTCATAAAAAGGACCAAACACTTCCTTATCGTATGGAGGAATTCAAAATTATGAATTAGAGTGGACACATTCATAGCCTACAATACAAAAATAAAATATAACTGTTTACTATTAGCTACTTGATCCGTAACTGATGTCACAAAGTCAAAACCTAAACATGTGTTATTCCTTAAAAATAGTTGGAAACTCCTAACTAGCATCAGCCAATAGCATAGAGAATGGATAAATCCAGAACTTTCACATACTGGATTTGGACCCTGCAGTCTGAATTAGGATCTACAAGCATGCTGGTCCAAACAGGGAAGATCACATGCCCAAAAAGCAATCTCATGAATCACATCGTTCCCGACAAATTCAAAGATGTAAAAGCGCATTCTATACCTTGACTTCCTCAAGAAGCTTCTTTTCCCACATGTACAGTTTCTGCAGCGTTGACGAAAGGTTGCCGCATCCCATAGCCTTGTCCTCTTCAAACCGCAGGAACTCGTCCAATGTTGGTATCCCACAAATCATCATTGCAGACACTGCATCGGCACTCAGCAGTTGGGTCAAATTAGCACTCACATTTGTAAAATGCAAAAGAACAAGACTGAAACTTTTGATAACAGATCTGCAACAAACTTCACCAACCTTTGAAACCTGAACTCTTCTGGTAGTATGGCATCTTCCCGACCTCAAGCATCTTGGACACCTCACCAGCTGAATCTGAGGCACGCTCAAACTGAGTCCTGATCTCCATCACCACCTCAGTGTCATCAATGTATGTCTTCTCCGATCCTGTGGGTGGCAGGCCAGCGACATGCTGGCGTGGTTCCGACCGCTGCACCTGTTCTCCCACAACACTCTTCTCCACTACATGGACGTCATGCTCCAAGCTGCTCCAACTACTACTCGCCTCCGATGACTTGGACTCACGGGGCAGTTCATCCCCAGTACTGCTCCTACCTTCCTCCTTTGCCGCCTTCCCTTTCCCAGTGTAACCCTTCACTGCGTGCTTCTCATCACCGTAAGCTTCCTTGACTACCTCCATGTCCTCGTCCTCCAAGTCTGGGATGCCCTCCTCCTCACGCACATCCTTTAAAGTCCTGCTGGGAGTGTATGGTGCTTGAGCAGCAGTTCGCTGCTCATAGTAGCTCTCGTAGGTCTCAAACGGGTTCAGGAAGTCCCAAGTAGACACCCTCGGTGGAGATGGGGGCGGTGGTGGCGTGGCCTCCACGCGGGATGTTGATGGCATGTCGGCCGGAGGCGGAGGAGAAGCACCGCTGTAGTATCCACCGTAGGCATACTGGTTATTAGAGCTCGAGCTCTGCGGAGGGTAGGGATACCCGCCGCCGTAGCCGCGCGGGGGTGGCTGCGCGCCACCGTCGCCAGAGTAGTAGTGGACCCTGCCATCGGTGGCCTGCGGGCGATGCTCGTACGAGACGGACGGCGGCGGGGGCTGGCTGCGCGCGTAGCTAATGTTGAAGAAGCTCTGGCCGTAGTCGGCGCCGCCCATGCCACCATAGCCCGGGTCATTGCCGCCGCCGCCCCCTCCCATGTCTCCATAGCCTGGACCATAGCCGCCGCCGTCGCCGCCGCCCCCTCCCATGCCGCCATAGCCTGGTCCATAGCCGCCGCCCATACCGCCGTAGCCTGGTTCGTAGCCGCTGCTGCCCCCGCCCATGGCGCCGTAATCGGGCGCAGGGCCGTATCCATACCCGTAGCTCGAACCATACGGCGGGGGTGGACCATAGCTGGAGCCGTACGGTGGTCTCGTCTGTGGCGGCGGAGGAGCGGGCGCCCCGGCGGACCGGACGAGCTCTGGCCGGCGCTGAGGCGGCTCGGGCTCGTCGTCTGAGTGGAACTTGATGTGCCCATCCTCTGAATCGGTGTCCTCGTCGGAGTGGAAGTGGATGTGCTCGTCATCGGGGGCGATTCGGACATGCTTGGCGACCGGCGGCGGCTGCCCGGCTGAGGAGGAGGCGATTGCGGGGGCGGGGGAGGGCGACGCGGCCGGGAGGTTGTCGCCCTTGCGGTGAGTCGGGAGGTGGAGCGTGGGCTCGGGCGGCGGCGGGGGCAGCGTCTGGACGCCGCGGAGGAAGTCGTGCAGCACGGCGCCGACGTTCCGCAGCGACTCGGCGTAGGCGCGGTGCGCGTCAGCGAGCGTGTAGCGGTGGCGGATGGCGAGGGCCAGCAGCTCGGAGCGCTCCCGGCAGTGCCGCACCGCGTACTCCTCCTCCAGCTTCGACTGCCCGCAACCCATCGGCCGAGGAGAGGGGAACAAAAAAACCGACTTTTCCCCCCTCTTATTATCCCCTTGCTCTGTCACAGCCGCCGCAGCAGCAACCGCATGGCGGCGGCGAATCTAGGCGAGGCCGCGCGCGGGGGCGAGCAGATCTGGGCTACGGGAGGGGGAGGAGGTGGTGGGGGGGACGGGAGGCGAGCGCGAGAATATTCACTTTTTGGTGTGCGGGTGCGGGTGCCAGCGGGGAGCGGCTCGTCGCGATGCACGCAGAACTTCCTCCAACCCGCGGTGAAAACCCAATCGCATACTCCGCGCCGCGTCGCTCGTACGTCGGCGCGAGCCGAATGGGAGGGAGTGCGGATGGAGACGGAGACCAACGGCGGCGGGGGATTCCGAGGGGGGTAGGAAAGGAAAGGGAAGGGGCGGTGGGAACGGACTACGCAGGAGCAGGAGCACGAGGCATCCAGGCTCGCTCGCTCTTTTAATTTTGACGCGGAGGGAGAGAGGAGAAGAGAAGGGAGGGGTGGAGGTGGGGCTAGTGACCGGAGACATCCGTACAATGACGCCTGTCGCCGGCGTGGTGGGGATCAGTCCAGTGTTCACCCCCCCGCGCTCCTCTGCTCTCGACGGCTGTTTTTGTTTCCCTTTTCTTTTTTTTTCTTTTCTGCATGTATTTGTTCTCTCCCATGTATTTCCTGCTTTCGGTTTTCGTTTTCTTGGCTGTTTCTTTTCTCTTGGCTGGGTGACTGACGTGGAATTTGTTCTGGGGCGGTTGAGTGGCGTGGGGGTGATTTAGAGTAAACGTATGAGCTAGTGGTGCAGTTCTGTGTGATCATGGGTCACTCAGGTGTGTGTGTTGTGGACATGAATCAGGGTGCCGGGGTTGTGATCTGTTAGCGGTTTTTGTTTCCATGCTTGACAATCAGGAAAGCTCATACGCAGATGCAGATGTAGCAATGTTTGCTAATTGTTTTTCGTCGTTGTGTATTTAGGTGTTTGGATGAACAAATCTTCTATAAGAGGAGTTTATGAAATTCTATAAATAAGAAAATTGCTCAAAGAGAGGAAAAAAGAGAGTACCTTCTTTGTAACCCGATGAAAAGCAACCACGGTGGTACATCAACAATGGCCAACAACGAGAGACGAGGGATAGAGCACGAAGCCTTTATAGGTTCACCCATCCACTCGACCCTAAATCTCATCGATCAAAAGGGTTTTGGTGGTTGGTGGTGACAAAGGGATGACGAAGGCTGCTATGAAAGGTAGTGAGTGGTGATGCGAGGCGATGTTGGAACCACGATAGCCATAAATAAAATATATAAAAGGGAATTGTGAAATTCCATAAAAAAATTGCTAAAAGAAAAAAGAGTACCTTCTTTAAGATCTGATGGGACAGCAACCACGGCGATGATGGCCAAACTATGAGCGACGAGGTCTAGAGAATAGAACCTTTACAGATTCGTCCATCTGGTTGGCCCTAGATCTTGTAGATCAAAGAGTGTTGGCGGTGAGGGGCGGTGACGACTACGATAGGAAGTAGTAGGTGGCCATGGGGGAGATGATGACCATGGTGATGGTTGCTACCGAAGGAAGCGGGAGGTGAGGCAAGGGAGGAAGGTAGCGCATGGAGTTACAGTTAGCACTGCAAAGATAATAGTGGGAGGAGGGGAAAGAAGATCGCGGTGCTAGGGAGAGAAGTGGATGGGGAAATGAGCCGCATGAGAGGGCAAACAAACAAATAGGTGGAGTGAGGATAATTTCAGCCATTGGATGTGTACCCCCAATCCAATAGCTTATAGTTACCCGGTGAGAAGAGGAAAATACAATGTTCGATTTTTTATTTTGTCATCTGCTTCTTATAACACAATACAACCTGATTACGTGCATGGTTTAGTACATCATACTTGAAACTATATACATTAAATCGTCTGATTACTCAATATTTTAGATCCTTGTTGTTATGTGAGATAGCAAAGTTTTAGTTTATGGCAGGTAGACCTTATAAAAGTATCCTTAATCGTGGTCTGATTGCTCAATATTTTAGATCCTTGTTGTTATATGAGATAGCAAAGTTTTAGTTTATGGCAGGTAAAACCTTATAAAAGTATCCTTAGTCATCTATATTCAACTAGTTTCCAAATTTCAGTACTATATATACTGTCATTGGTGCTTGTTCTTGCTACGCCTCAGAAATTCGTTGGCTGGTTGGCTAAACAAGTACGAGCATGAGAACTACAGGGCACGTTCCGGCAAGTTGTTTGAATATAATATAATCAATAATTGCAAATAGAGTAGTACATGCATGTAAACTGTGTTGGCAATTAGCTTTGCTGTCGCGGTACCTTTTTGTTTCCTTGAAAAGGCAATTTTTACAACCAAGGATCAGCTATTCGTCAGTGTCACTCACCACCTGTTTTGTTCAGGCTAAGAATCACATTTCAAAAGGCAGGTAGGTACATCCTAGCACAGTACGTTACAATGATTAAGGTGTCAACAATCAAATACGGATCGAATAGTAGTTTTTTTCATATTTATATTTGTATTTTTAAATGAATACGAATACAAATTTAAATATGCTCGAATATAAATATGAATCAAATATTGTAATAAATATGAATCGAATACTTACTCAATTTGCTCAGATGCGAATATCCTTGGAGTTGCGGCAAAGCTTGGTCAAATTGGAGGCGGCTCAAGCATCTAGGAGGTGAGGGGAGCTCGGTGGTGGTGATGGCTTGGCTCGAGGAGGTATGTGAAAGGCTAGAGACAGTGGTCATGGTTGGTGAAGCGATGGTGCACGTCAACAATGAGCTAGGGGTGACGAGGCTTGATTGGAAGCTTGGGATAGCTTTGTGTGGTGTTGAGGTGATCCTGATGATGCAGCCAATTGGATTAAAGAGGAGGCAGCGGCAAGAAATCGGATTTGGGCTCACCGACAAAAAATTAAGTGTCTGCGATTGTGGCACGGCTTGGCCGGAGAGGAGGAAGAAAGGGTTGTGATTGTTGTGGGGTAGTGCGAAAAGTGGTTAAGGATTCGTCGAGCTTGGCTTGATAGATGGCAAAGGCGGTGGCGCAAGGAGCGGTGCGTTGGTGCTCTCGTAGTGTGGACGACGACATGAATCGACCAGCGGCTCCTGCGCTGTAGCGGCGGAGCTGGCGAGTATGCTGATGACGTGAGAAGCTCTACCTCTCACTGGCATGGGCGTGCAAGTTGACGCGGTAAGTAGCGGCGTCGTAGTGCGTGTCAAGTGGCTGGCGGCGAGAGATTGCAGGTTTATGGTGGAGCGGTGTGCCGTGTGGTCAGCAGTGGTGTTAAGGCGGGGAATGGCCGGTCAGCGAGGTAGCGTAGACGATGTGCAACTTTTGACGTGGCTGCTAGCGGCGGGGGAGCGAGGTGACTCTGGCGAGTGTGAATGGTGTCTCGGCGCGTGGCAGGGGAAACATGGGTGATGGTATAGCGTCTAAGGGCGTTTTAGCGAGTGAAAAGCGGATTTCCTGAAAGAGAAAGCAGAAATTGGTTCGAGTTTCCGGATTTGGTAAAAACATCAAATTCAAATGAAATTCACTCAAATTAATTTTTTTTGAAATTTTTTGAGCTGTCATACTGGGTGCAGTCAAATTGTCAAAATTGGCTTACTGTATGTGCGGTCCCAGACTCGCAGGTACAGTATGGGAAATGCAGCGGGAGGAGAGAGCACCACGGCCACCCATAAATAGGCAGCAGTCAGTGCTGCAATCATAGCCTCCAGCTTGCGAGCTGGTCGAGCCATACACACGCTGCTGGCGATGCAGACGCAGTAGAAAGAAGTAACGGCCTCACTGACTCGGTGAAAGAGACGAAGCGTTTCAACTCAAACTCCATCGACAGGGACGGTAACTCGAGGGGGTTAATGGATGGGTCGCATCGCACCAGCCGCTGGCTCTGGCGCACGGTCTAAGGCCGGTTGGGCCCTCCTGCCCACGAGCGCAGTGAATACTGAATGCTCGCGCACATTGAATCGTTGAATCGTGTTTGTTAGTGCTGCTGGTACTGTTTCTCACTTTTTTTTCTTCACCGTGGGTCGGTCGACTCGTCGTCTCTGCAGCCAGTGTTGCAGTACATCTCGTCCTAAATGTATGGTCAGGTCTGGTTTCATGTCGTCCCAGAAATAGGACCGCCTATTCAGCAGCAGGACCAGTTGGCTTTCATGGAGGAGTACTTGCGTCGCGTTGGCTCTCGAACTTTGGTGAAATGGAGACGAAAACGAAACGAAACGAAACGATCTCTTGAGTCCCGGACCCGTAAAAAAGTAAGTTTTATACGGTAAATCCTTCTCTGGCTAGCTGTTCGATTCAGATCCAACGCTCCGTTTGATACGCCTATCGGGTGAACGTTCACCTCGAGTAATTAAACTCATCCAGGGACCCAATCTGGTGGTCTTTGCTGCTGCTACTAACTTGAGGGAAAAATTGTAGCCCATAAACGATTGCTCAACCAGGTGGAAAAGCCTGCAGCCCTGCACAGGCGTCCATGTATGCGCAGATAGATGTTCTGGAACTTTTTACGGCGGTGGCGGCCGGCGAGGATGGCGACGGGGATGAACCCCGTGTCACGGCCATCTCTGCACGAGCCCCGGCCCATGCCGGCCGGCCGGCTAGCTCCCCTGTCCAACAAGGTGATGGTACGTAGTACTTACAAGCAGTAACCTCATAGCTAGCTATATATGTATATACTACTACTACGTACATGCTATATGTGATTGTAAAATGCGCGCAAAATGCACGGGTGGTCGGTGACAGGAGGAAGAAAACGGCGGTGCCGCGCGTGGCGTCCGGTATTTGCTCTGTGTTGGAGTTGGGAGTACGTGCGTACGTATGTACTTAGTCCCAATGCTATTATATACTACCAACGAGCTGAGATGGATGCTGTACGTACGCCTGTGCGTACTCAACCGTCTCCGGTTATCATGCACGTACGAGCAGAGCTAACGGAAGGAGAGAAAGAGTTCATTTGTTTAGCTGTTGGTGTCTTGTGTTACTCCGTAGAGTACTTCAATTTTAGGATATCTTCAGTAATATTATTTTAGCTTAGCTATTTTTTAGCTATATTAAATAAGTAAAATTCTATGTGAAAGAGAGAAGAGATAAGAAGAGATAATATGCTGTCTCTAATGCCACAGATGATTTAAACCTGTAAACTAATGTAAAGAGTGATAGGGTGTGAGATAGAGAGCTATGATAAAAATAATATAAAATAATTGATAAATAATTTACTGTTGAAGATATTGTTGCTAATACTATCTTTATGTAAAACAAAAAAATTATAGACAATATTAAAAGTATACTATTATGAATGCTGCAGTACGCTTTTTGTTCCTGCGATCACGAGAGGCGCAGACGCGCTGCATTTACTCGGCCAAACTCACCTGTCAGAGAAACAGTGTCCCGGTTCTATCAGCGTATCCAATGCTAGTCAAGCTGGCCAAAAATAATTCCAGTTTCAACAGTCAACCTACGCACGTAGCCGTGGAAACGTACGCAGAGAGGAGAAGAAAAAAAGGTGTTTTTTTTTTCGTTTCCGGGTCTAACAAGATCCGCTTCCTCGTGGTCAGGGTCAAATCGGACTCGTGGCCAGTCGCATGCGTGGATCAAATCATTTGAAGGAACAGGCTAACTAACATTCTTATATTCCCGCTGCATCACGTGACCACGAATCCTCCGGGCTCGGGCCGAGTAAAATATTACGAAAAGAAAGAAAAATTTTAAGGCTGCAAGGCAAGATCGGAGCCGAATTGCCTCGTCCTTGCAGTTAACTTCTCTTCTCTGCTGATCAGTGGTAGTAATATTTAAAGAACCACTGCCGCTTCATTTTCACTCGCT
Organism: Bonia amplexicaulis; assembly: GCA_036346245.1. Classification (NCBI taxonomy): domain Eukaryota; kingdom Viridiplantae; phylum Streptophyta; class Magnoliopsida; order Poales; family Poaceae; genus Bonia; species Bonia amplexicaulis. The sequence goes on along the minus strand of CM070761.1, from coordinate 13,580,361 downwards.
TTCTGTGCTGATCGGTGGTAATATTGGCTGGTAAATTTTGAGTTTGATAATGCAGACTAATTCTTGACACTGGCAACATAGAGTACGCGATAAAAACATACTGTGAGGGCCTGTTTCGAACAGAAATTCTACCTATATTTACTGGATTTTACACGAGACAGTTTAGTTTCTGCAGAAATGAATCACAAAAGTTTGCATGGCCGGTGCAAGTGGCAGTTGTCCAATCGACCTCACATAGGTCGCTAGATAGCTGTTGCCGGGAGCGTCTCTTCTCCCTCTAGGCCTAACACGAGTTCAGTTGGTGAGAAATTATTGGCAGGTGGAGAAAGAATGAGATCCCAAGGTTCCTGTCATGGATTCCACTTTGGACAAAGAATCGTCGAGCAATTCTAATATTCTCTGCCTTCGAATTTTCTTTCCTCCAGTCAAATCAAACCGATCCAGCAAATACCTTGCGCAGAGAATTCCGCGCGCACGCGCATGCAGACGCGCTCGTTGAAGTTTCTTCTCACCAAAAGTTTTTTTTATTCATAGTATCAAGGTTCAATTTCATAGCAACATATACATGTTGCAAGTTTTTTTAGAAGATGTTTTATGCTTTCTTCAACAGTGATTTACATAATTTTTAAAACACGATAAATAGTGGATAGATATTACTTATCTCTTCATATATTTTAATATTAGTTTTCAAACGGAGTATTTTCTCAAGACATGATCTACAAGTTAATTGTAGTACACGTTAAAAGCCCAACATCTATATCAACCAAAATCGCAAGCGAGTATCTCTCTCCGTAATGTCTATCGCAAACAGCTAAAATTCAAAAATTTCAGCCAAAAGCCATAAGCCGCAGGCATATCAAACAGGCCCCTACTCTACTCACTCCTCCCCTACGTCTCGACCTCTCTTCCCCTTCCCTCTACTTGCGTTGCCCGCGTGATCTATCGATGTCGGGGACTACCGCCGTCGACCTTTCTTCTTCGCCCTGCCTTCACCGGCATTAGCAAGCACGGGCTTGCCGACTCCCTTTCCTAACGGTGACCTTCAAGAAATTCTGCTCCAGTTTGAATATCCGATCTGCTCCCATTCCGACTATGGGGGCGTTAGCCTACCATCCCGTTTTCACTGTGACGCCTCGGTTCAAGATGACGCATGTATTCATATTAGCAGTTGCTGCATGTATTCACATTAACGTTAGGGTGTAGTTACACCCTATATCGTATCTCGTAATGTAGGGAGTATCTCGCGTAACGGAGGGTATGTACGTGTAGTATACAAGTATTTAAGACCATCTAAGTGGTATGAACAATTTTTCAGAAGTGGTATGTATATTTTTTCGACATACTCCTTTTTATGCGCGTATATAAGGGTATTTACAAAATACGCTAAAAACTATGAACTCCTTTACAAGTTTTTCGTGTGGTTCACATTGGAGTATCTTATAATTAGTATACAAATGTACCTAAAGTGATAAAGGAGTATTTCAAGTTTGTTTAGGTGGTATATTAGAGGTGGGTGTAACTACACCCGGGTGTAGAATGTATTTTCCTATATATATATATATATATATATATATATATATATATATATATATATATATATAGGGTTAGGTATACACTTGTGCCAAGAGGTGAAACATATGAGCTTGTTGAAAAATAAGACCAGTTGCCTGATCTAGTGTTGTGCAATTAGATATTAGGCTTTCGAGGTCAATCAGGAGAAAGTTAGTTGTCTATATGTCTGGCTAATGGCTATCTTCTGGAAGTGAAGTGTCTATACTAATTACGTAATGGTCAAACATCTGATGCGTTTTAATTATATGGTTTCTCAGTTCTCACATTAACCAGTAGCCTCTAGGAACAATAACACTCGAGAGATCTAAAGAAGGTACAAGCACCTGAATGTTTTAGCCTTATCTGGAACCATTTCCCCCTTTGTTGAAGCAAAGCTTTTATCTGGAAATTGATATACCTTACTCGATCGATCGACCTTTATAGCTCGGCTGAACAATCATCCAAACTGTTGAAGTATAAGTGAATTGTCTATCTTTCCTCATAAGCTTAAGCTTTTGGGTGAACTGGCTGGTGCATGAAATTTAATATGGTATCAGAGCCAAGAGATCTCGAGTTCAAGACCTGACTGACACAATTAAAAAAATTTAATTACAGTCCACTTCTATTCCACGTATTAGGCCTAAGGGAGCCTACACGTGAGGGGGAATATTGAAGTATAAGTGAATTGTCCATCTTTCCTCATCAGCTTAAGCTTTTGGGTGAATTAGTTGGTGCATGAAACTCAATACAAACTATCTAGATAAGATGTCCATCACCGAATTTATCTGTTCGTCAAAAAAAGAAAACAAAAACAAAAGTAAAGGAAACCAGAAAGCACAAGCTAGCAGTCAAGCACTGATGATCTTACTCGTACATGCAGAAACAAAAAGAAGTACTACTGAATATGACCTGAAGCTGATCCTCTACGTGTCCCCCGGTTCCGTGCACTGACAAAAACTTCTTCATGCATCCAGTGTATACAAAATCATGCATAGGATATGTTCTTTTTGGCTGAAGCTTATGGTATTTGACTACAATTTGTGGTTTTTGGGCTGTTCGTAGGAGAAATTACAGAGTAATAGAAACTCTTGTGCTGTTTTTACCGATATAAATAAAGTCGGTACAATATGTACTATAATTAGCTAATAGACTCTATCTTGAAAAGATACTCCGTTTAAAAGCTAATTATTGTAGAAAATCCAAAAAACAGCTTTTAGAAGTTAAAAAGAACAGACACATAATCTGTCCATGTAAAGTAGAATGCTAGCTACTCCAAGCATGATAAAGTAATAAATACATTGATCTACCCCATGCCATGTACGTACCACAAGCCAGCAATGACTCCAGTCTACACACATGTACAGTCACAGACGGGTCTTTTTCGGCTGTGCAATGTGCATCCACTGGATTAAATGCATCCATCTGCAGGGTGCATTTGTGCAAATGAGTGAAGAAGGGGACCCTTCCTTTTCTTGTTAGCGTGGCGTGGTCCTGAGCCCAATAAATTTGCGCCAAGATGGGGCGGATCCGGCCGTCGGACCGCACACCGACGGCAGCGATCCATGCCGGTAGGGGATGATGCAGACTTTTCATCAGATCCACAGGGCTTGACTCTGCATATACATGTATGTACGTACATACATATATATACTTTCAAAAGTACAGAATCATTTATATATATATATATATATATATATATATATATATATATATATATATATATATATATATATATATATATATATATATATGTGCAGCATATACATGTATATACATACATACACACAAATACGCACATACATATGGGAGCATATCTAGTGCTAATGCACTATTCAATGCTAACATGCTATGCGAACGTTGGCATTTGATATGTCTGGAACAGTTCAGATCTGGGCAGGTGGGATGTACTACCTCACTTATGCATTTTGCACTTAACCCCCCGCCTCCCCTTTAGTGTTTTGCTAAAAGCTTAATATCTGTACCAGCCAAAATCTTAAGCGAGTATCTCTCTCTACGTAATCTCTATTGTGAACAGCCAAAATTCAAAAATTTCAGTCAAAAGTCATAAGCTGCATCTATAAAGAATAGGCCCATAGGTACCTTTCAACTGTACTACATGCCACTTGCTTATACACTCTTCCAAGGTATTTGGTGTTTGTGCACATGACTCCTCAAGACCTTCTCATGTTTTCATTTGCTTTACCAGCAAAAAGAGGGGAAAACACATGTTCCCTTGAAAGAACCAACTCATGCTCTGCTCGGTTAGGCTGAAAAATAGTAGTTTATGGCTGAAATTGTACTGTAGCTGACTGAAATTACACTGTAGATGAAGATGACTTATTTGATGTAATTAAATTAAAAAAAATGTAAAAATAGAAAAAATATGTTAGCTCATAACAGACAACGCAAACGAATACGGGAAAAAAACAACTGGCAAAAAAGCTAAAAGTTCAGAAAAATACGAAATTTATGAATAGTAAAAAATAAGCTAGAAACCAGAAGCTCAAGCCGAAATGAGCGGATGTCAATATTTAATTAATTGGCTTGCCTGGAGTGTACGATAACACTGAATCAACCACAATTCACAAAAACCGTCACATATGGAACTTGCCATGGTTGCTGATCTCCACTGGAAACAAACCATTTATTTGGACCAACTCTTCCTTCACAATTACACCAAAGGCGTCGTCCTGAAGTGTTTTTGGTGGATCTGATGGGACTACTTAAATTAGCACCTCGAAAAGGGGCACTAAACAAGAGGAAAATGACATATTATACTACTATCATTAGCATTTCAAACATCTTCCTTTTGGCCGGGCATCCAGGTAGATGAGTATTTCCAGAAATATCAGTAGTAAGAAGCACTTGAGCAACACACTGGCTTTTGGACTGTCCTGGTTAAAATTACTTATTTGGTGGGCAATTACATCATGGGAAGGGAACAGCTCCTGTGGCTTGTCCATACATGAACTTGCACGGATGGAAAGGATAGGCTATGACTGGACTTTGATTTTACATCTATGCAAATCCACTGCCTCTTTTCCCCTTTCCTTTCTGATTTCTTGATTTGGCTTGTGTTGTTCTACATGGGAAGAAAGGGATGTCGTGGTTTTTTGGGTGGTTCATCTACTATATCTACTTGCGCAAGAAAACTCGACAAGCTGATTTGTCTATGTAATTTTTTTAGGGCAATTGACCCACTTTTTGATGGAAGAAAAGCGATTTCTTCTATACTTTTCGACATGCCTTTTTGTCAACAAGACAAATGGTTTCGTGATTAATTTTTATCTGGCGTGTTCTTATGTTGGGGAGATGACATGGCGTTGATGTACATGTCATGGTAACTATGACGTAAGAAAAGAGGAGTTAGATGTTCTTCCACACCCTGTTCTCTGTTGCATATTCCAAGTGCCGTCAGCATGAGAGAATAAACGGAGATAACATAATGAGCCTGGGTCTTTTTCAGCTTTTGGTTTCGGTTTTTAGCTTTTTTTATAATAATTAGCTTTTTAACAAAGTATCTTTTTAAGATAGGATCTACTAGTTAATTATAGTACATACTGTACCGACTTCATTTATATTGGTAAAACCATATGTGAGTTTCAGTTATTCTGTAATATCTCATACAAACAGCTCAAAAGCTACAAGTCACAGCCAAAAGTCACAAGCCGCAACAAAAAAGTACAGGTTTGAGATATGTCCTCGTGTAAAAACATTATTGAGATAGGAAATACAATTGCATAAAAAAAAGAAAACTGTTTAATTAAGTGGCTCATTGTCCTGTGTGAATCTATCTAGTTTCCGTTCGCGTTGTCTTGTTGCGAATAGATCGACGTGCTTTTGGCTTCCACGACCAGCGATTTCCATGCACTTGAGATCCATGCGTTTGACACTCCCATCGCTTCGTGTCAAAAGATTACTACATGCAAACGGAAGACAAGAGCAGGCTACTCTATGTTTGGATGGATCACTCATGGCTAGTGTGTAGGACTATAAATTTTATAACTTTTTTCTAAATATTTATAGATCTTCACTCCAATAACCATAAAAAGCTAAGAATATCAGAGATCAATCACCATATGAAAAAACTCCAAGTGAAAACTAATCCAAACAACTTTCATTGTGTCTGGCAGTCACACTGCTATAGTAACTTCGGGTTAGATCATGAACAGTAGCAGGTAGGATCGCTGCAATGTTTTCATCATGGGAATAGTGATTTCAGCATTATTTTAAAACAAAAATAAATCCAAGAACATTTTGATCCGCAGATCCAATAACATGAAATTTGGTATGCACATTCTCTATGATATTACAAACCTATTCTAACCAACGATAGTGAAAATCGTTGTTAAAGTTGCGATATTTTTCTGTTTAAAGGAAGGTTACACTAAATACGGGAAAAAACAAAAAACGATGAGTATAACTTGCTCGTGGACGGATGATGGCTAAGATGATTTTAGATATATTCTAACATGTCATAGAAAGTAAGAATACAAAAGAAATCGAGTCAAAACTCAATTCAAGAAATCATTCGTGATAGTCAAATCCAACCAAAATTAGGTTTCTTTATAAACTTGCCAATCAAGTGACTAGATGAGTAGAGATTGATTTTCAAAAGTTATCTCTATTTCTCACACGTCCTTGGCACATCAAGAGCAAGAAGGGAAGAGAGAAGAGTAAAACCAATTAAGTCAAGAGCAAATCAATCAACACAAGAGGGATCCGTGGAGATGAACAAAATTGATGTATTGCTACTTGAGGATGAATGTTCTACAACCACTTCACCTGGAAGACAAGTGAGCACACCACAGCAACCAACTTTTCTCAAACTTTAACCCTAGAACACTTGGTCACAATGAGAGAGCGGTTGGACAGTTAACTACAAGTCTTCATCCTAACCCGTTAAATACATAGGCTAACCAGTCCCACCTAACTCTTAATGAATACTATCTACTTAGCATATATGGGAAAACATGATAATCCCCACACATGGGTTTTAACTCACACACTATAATTATGCACATTTTTCAAAGCATATAAGTCTGAATCCGCTAAGTCCTTAGCTTTGATCCAAATTGATCTTCTCAGTTTCTCCTTAACCTAAACCACTCTCCCAAGTGTCGCGGTTTCGATTAAAGGTAGTTTTTAGTATTTTGGTACAACTAACAAAATACCCTTTCTTAACCTAGTCTTCTCCTTTCGTTGCAAGCAATCATCATGCTTGCCATGTATAGGTGTACCACTGGCTTACCACGCGTTGACAAGTCTCTCTCGTTTTGATTCCATCGAACCACGTCTCACTTAGACCGATCAAGCCACATGCTGCAACCCGTCACTCGAACTTCCCTTCAATATTTCATGACTTTCTCATGATATACTTGAACTCAGCTATCTCACTCAGCATCCTTGTTCTAGGCCTCAGCTCCTCCATGAGCATAATTCTGATCCTTGTCGTTGATCATGATTGATTTCAAACGTTCCTGCACATCCAAGATAAAAGAAATTATTTTCGGGCACAAGTTCTTTATATTGACTGTTATCGAGTTTACTAGAGCCGAGCTCGAACTCAAAAAATTTTTTATTGAAAAATAGTACATAATAAATTATTTTTATTGTTGTCGAGTTTCAGCGAGTCGAGCTCGAGCCTACTCGAGCTTAGACCGAGCCGAGTTCGAGCCCAAGACCAGACTCGAACCCTAACTTGAGCTCGGCTTGAATTTTTATCCAGCTCAAGTCTGAAAGATCAAACTCGCTCGAGTTGGATTGTTTACTGCCCTAATTCCAGGTCAAAAGCGCTATGGCTTAGGGGTGCACGGGGCGGTCCGGTTCGGCCCGTTACATAGCCCCCTGTCCCGCTAGAAAATCCTATAAAGGATTGGCTCGACCCACGTTTTGGTGGAACTCGTGTTTCCCGTTCGGTCCGAGGGTCCGACCCATTTAGCTGAGTCTATGTGATCAGACCAAATGATGAGGGTTGCCTTCGAGCGATTCAGTGAAGATTTATGTGTACTTTAAATTTTCATTGCTTGTTGCTTGGCTCACTAAAAGGCATCGACTAAGGAACTGATGTAAGTACTCTTAATGCAACGTATGAGATATTCAATAATACATATTCTTGAGCAAATAGTGTACATCTTAACGAGAAAATATTATAAATATCCATGAATGGTGACAAAGTACGAAACTACGCAGCTAATAGGACTGGCTATCCAATCAATAAAAGTATCCACTAAGCAACCATCTAAGCAACTAAATTTGACCACATGAAAGTTGTGTAGTCATCGTGGCAGGGTTAAATAACAAAAAAAAAGTCACTTGATGAGGATTAAATAATCTATTAAAAAGTCACTTTAATACGTAATCACAGTTATTGGACGAGTAACCTCCACTTTGGCTCATTCAGTCTACTGCATCAAGAGGTCCATTAAGTGTATAACTATATGGCAAGCCCAAAATGACTAAAATTTTGCTTAGAAACATAACGACTCCTTTTCCCAATCTCAATGGTAAAGTCTCGCGCTAGAGAAGGCGGTCCGCAATAGAGTCGGTCCTTGTCAAGCACCTGCCTAGATAAACACAATAACCGACAAGGCATGCATAAAAATCAAATAAATGATAAGTCGAAGCCCCAAAATACTACTCCACTAGAAGCGTAGAGAGCACCCACCGCCGTCCTAAAAGGCAACAGAAATAAGAATGAAAAGGAACAAAAGTTGCATCAATATGCATCCTCTACTTATGAATCGGTCTGCAATGTTGCGTCACTTCTGACACTATCTTTATATTATTTTGTGTAGGTACATACAGGTCTAACAAAAATTTGTACACAAACACACACAAAGTGAAGAGCTTACCTCAATCGGGTTGTCTCTTCCTTGTCATGGCTGATGCAACATACTTTAGTTTGGCATATTTTTAAATTGCAGTATTCTGCTACCATTATGAAATAAAACACATCCTTCAGAGTTGAGACAGCACCTCTGAAAAGTTACACTTCAAACCGTAGCCTACGTCTACTCACAGACCTCTCTTCGTGCTGACATGAACGGATATAAATTTCTTTGATCATGGTGTTCTCTTGTCACTATGTATGATGACATCCAACAGAAGTAAGCACCTGCCTACTCCTTCACAGCAAAACCAATTTCTTGATCATGGTGTTCTCTTGTCAGTTGCTAGCTCGTGTCGAACCGGCCGGGCAGCTGGTCAGATTAATTTCCGGTTGCCTTTTCGGGCGGCCGGCGTGGGCGCGCGCCCGCCGGCAGGTCCATGGAAAACCGTTCAATGCCAACGACCCAACGTACGCTTCAATTACACGTCAGGGATTCATGCAGTTACAGGCACGGACCGTGCGCCGGTCCGGTGCGTGCGTACGGGCAGGCGCATGCAACAAACCGGCGGCCATGTATGCTATGCATGTAGGTGCGGTGCGGCATGAGCCTGTGTCCAGCCTTGCTCCGAATGTTTTCTGAAATGCCCAAATGCAATTCAGTGCGGCAAGCACTGTTCCACTCCTTATAATATTATTGGCCTATAGGAACATTTTCTCGTACAAACAACGTGCACAACATCAAAATACATAAAAAGGTTGTGTTTGAGAGACACACTACCTTGGTGTAGGTTTCCTCATAATAGGTTCTTTTAGACTGATAGCTTATGATTTAAATATTTAAATTTTGACTGTTAGTGAGAGATAGTACGTATAGAAAAATAGTTGCATACGATTTTGATAGGTATAGTTGAACTCAGTACATTTTTTACTATAATTTTTCTATGGATCCCGTCTTAAAAAAATATCGTTTAAAAACTAGTTGCAGTAAACATGAGCCAGCTTTTGAACCCAGCCTAAATAATATAGGTCTTGCAATGCAAAGTAGCAGCTTTATCATTTCATTTTAAGGTGCCGCTTGGTTGGGCTTAAATAAACTGGCTTATGGCTAAAATTGCACTATAGCTAGTTGAAATTATAATGTAACTGATGATGGCTTATTGGCGTAACTAAATTTTAAAAAAATAAAAATAGAACAAAATAAGTTAACCCATCACGGACAATACAAACGAATACAAGAAAAAAAGAACCGAAAAAAAAGATTAAAAAAAGCTAAAAAACTTAAACTAGACAAAATTCAAGAATAGTTAAACATAAATCAGAAGTACCACCGCAAGGCCAACAACTCTGAAAAATGCCATCCCGTCACATTTTCATCCGTTAACATCCGTTTACGTGAGAGAAAAAAAATCATAAATGTCCTTTTGCACTGTGGCCTTCTTCAGTGTCTCTCTCTCCGTCGTTCCTTAATTCTGAGGATGTCGCAGGCCGCCGGCACCGTCATGCCCACACCACACTCCGCCCAGCTCGTGTCATCGTCATGCCCGCGTCGCCCGGACGCTCCCCGCCCGTCGCCGGGCTCGTCGATGTCTCAAGTCTGAGAAGGGAACAGGGATCTCCATGTCCATGGCCTAGGCTTGAGTAACTCAACTCCTAAGGACGAGCTAGTAGAGGTTGACAGTACAGTAACTTAGCTTCTACATAGCTTTAAGGTCTTATAAGTTCATTGTGATTCAGCTTCAGTCAAATTAGACGACTAATCATGGAGCTTACTCTACTAGACAAAGTTAAGTGCCCTCCCGTTCTGCCTATTCCATCACGAGCCTTGCATGTCGCGTCAGAGCAGAAAAATCACAGCTGAATGCAAGTAAAAAAAAAACTGAAAAACGAAAGGAGTGTAAGAAACATGGAAACGGAGGCCCAACTAAGGCCCGTTAAAACTGTCGGGCCTTTTCGTTGGATCAAATCTAGTCCAAGCCGTTCTACTGGTTGGGGCGGACCTTTTTCCTACTATCCAATGACTGGTTGGCCCAACTCACCGTGGATCGTCCTGCATAGAGATGGCAATGGGTACCCGATACCTGAATACCCGACGGGTTTTACCCGATAAAGAGACGGGTATGGAAAATTTTATGTACCCATGGGTATGTTATTGGCGAAATCCTCTACCACGGGTAGAAGTGCGGTGTGGTATATACTACCCATACCCACCTACCCGCGGGTAATGAATACCTGCATTAGACAACTAGACATCCCACTCAAATGTTAATTTTATTATCTACTTGTTGTTGATTGTTTATTTGTTTGTCATATGTTGATATGGTCATGTCAAGTATGTTTATGTGATGTACTAATTTTGATCATTAGACGCTTTTGTGCTTGGCATGTGTGATTAATAAATGTCTAAATTGATGATATTCTTATGTGTTGAACCGGGTATGCTTGCGGGTACGGGTTACCCGTCGGGTAGTAATACCCGTGCGGGTACGGGTATGGGTAAATTTTCCTACCCGCGTGCGGATACGGGTAACCCGACGGGTAAATTTACACCTAGCGGGTACGGGTATGGAATGGCAATACCCGATGGGTATTTACCCGTTGCCATCTCTAGTCCTGCAGAACACCTTCCGTACACGCAGCAATTCCGCGTCCCAACGGGAGGCTCCCCGACCGCACCCCCCGCAGCACGCCTCGAAATCCCCCACCGACATGATGGGCCCACCATAAAAGTGGCCCCACGCGTCAGCTGGTAAGCAAAGCCAACACTAGCCCGGGCAACACGGCAGGCACCACTCTGTCTGCCTGCCACCGCGGGCCCACCGTCACCACCCCAGCGCCTCGTCGAGGAGCATCTTTCCCAGTCAAGGTGACCGTTAGACACAGCACCGACCGGAGCATGAAACGCAACAAAAAAAAACCCCAACTCCGCGCACGCAGCGCACCACACCGAAGACGCCTCCTCCCACCTCGGACTCGGAGACGAGGCGAGCCGAAGATGATGGCCACCGGCGAGTCCAAGTCGCCGGCGCGCGCGCTGAGGAGGCTGGTCGGCGCCGCAGTCGCCTCCGTGCTGCTCCGCAGCTCGTTCAGCGCCTCCAAATGGTTCGTCCCCGACACCGCGCGCCGTGTTTGGTTGATTTTGTGTGTGGTGGTGGTGGCGATACTAAAGTGGGGTTTCCCTTTGCTGCATGGTTTCTGATGCGGCAGCAAGACGGAGGCGAGGATGGCGACGGCGCGGATGAAGCTGCTGCGGAACCGGCGGGAGGCGCAGGTGCGCCAGATGCGCCGCGACATCGCCGCGCTCCTCCGCGACCGCCAGGAGGACACAGCACGCATCCGGGTACGCGTCGCGCATACGCTTCATACTTCGTACTAGCAGTTTCAGTTCGTTTCGTCTGCATCAGACATTATTAGATGGGAGATTGGATCATATACCCTCCCTTTAGTTGGGAAATTGAGGATTTACCCTCTACATCTCAATGACATGTAGGGTCATCATAAGTCACTGACTCGTGGGCCAGGAGGGTAAATCCTCAATTTCCATCTAAATGGAGGGTATATGATCAATTTTTTCTTATTAGATGGTCCGAGAAATGGGGTTGCTCGCTGCTATTTCGATCAGTCATGGGAGCTTTCTTGTGTGGTGTGCTGCGTCTTTAGGGGTGAGTTGAGTTGGGGCGAGAGGTGGGAGTCTCTGAACAGAGGGTTTCTGCAAATTGGTGGCTGTGCTTGTGTGCCATTGCTAATCTCGCAGTAAAGATGCTTATGGATCGTTAGAGCAGCAATGGCAAGGGAAGGGGAAATTGGGGTACAATGACGCATTACTTGGTTGATTTGGACAAAATAGGGGAACGAATTCAGAATTGGAAAACTTTGATGTGGAAGAGATGTACTGCCTTAAATTTGACGTTTCCTGTTTTACTTAGCAGTAAACACGTTTGAAATAAGGGAGCTTCTTAACTATGCTTTAATTTCCTAAACAAAGCAAGATTTTTATTTATATCCAGCCATATTGTGGGGGCGTTGGCTAGGTATGAGCCTGTAGACAACATGCTTAGTGGACATGATCACCTTCCATGTTTACCCTGTAGGTAACTTCCGTGCAGAATCAGATAGGTTAGGTTGTTACTGTTGAGCCTAATCGAACATTGCAATTCTTTCTGTTGACTCTTAACCTTTGTAAAGTGCAATATGCGCATGGTATTTCTTAAAAAAAAGAGAGGTTATGCGCATGGTACATAACAATGGAAAAATTGATGCAGACATCTATTTCTAATCAAGGTACTTGTCATTTTTGCAGGTGGAGCATGTAATTAGAGAACAGAACATTATGGCGGCGAATGAGATCATTGAACTATTCTGTGAGCTGATTGTTACACGCCTTCCCATCATTGCTAAGCAGAAGTTTGTACTTTGCAACCTTTCCTTGCTTCAAATTTATTTATTCTGAGAACTAGATTCTAATCTGGTGCTACTATTTTGGCCAACCTTTTTTTAGGGAATGTCCAGCAGACCTGAAAGAAGGTATCTGCAGTTTGATATTTGCAGCTCCAAGGTGCTCAGAACTCCCAGAACTCAGTCGGATGTGTGACCTTTTTAAAAATAAGTATGGTAAAGATTTTGTTTCAGCTGCAGTTGACCTACGTCCAAATGCTGGTGTCAATAATCTTGTAAGTGTGGATTGTCTTTTAGTCAAAATCATTCACATGTGGCCAGTGCATGTGTGTCCTGCTCACTTCTGAACTTGATGTCCTTCTGAAGCTAATTGAGAAGCTGTCAGTTAAGAAGCCTTCTGGACAAACTAAGCTGAAAGTGCTCAAGGAGATTGCAAAGGAGCATCAGATTGATTGGGATACCACTGAGACTGAGCAGGAGCTTCTCAAACCTCCTGAAGAGTTGATGGTATATGCTACTGAAACTCTCTTGTGCATACTTCTATTTTATATGCTTGATGCCTTGAGCTAATAGGTTTAACTTCTTTGCATTGCAGCAAGGACCAAGCACATTTGTTGAAGCTTCCAAAATGCCCGTTAAAACTACTCTACAAGCACATGTTGTGCAACCAATTCCAGCTAACTTCAGGTTTCAGTTCATTCTAGTCATGTATCCATATAAATGATGCAAACCAACATTGGTTTCTCATCCATGCCTTCTTATTCTCATGTGCAGTTCTGTATATGCTGATGAATATGATAATGGGGGCACTATGCAATTCAAGGATGCTGCTTCAGCTGCTCGAGCAGCTGCAGAGTCTGCTGGGAGAGCAGCATCTGCAGCCAAGGCTGCAGCAGATCTTGCCAATAAGAACACCCATCGATTTGACAAAGTTGAAGATTGCAAACCTTCTGATCATGAATTCACTAATTCTAGCAAGAGACAATCAATGAGCAACTCAAGTAGATCATCCAGGAAAGAAGATGTAGTTGCCTTCGATGAATTAAAACCCTATGGAGGGAAGACTTCCAGCACAGGGAGCTTCAGCGGATCAAACCGCGTAGAAGATAAAGACGCAGATCCAGTGGATTTGGGTACTAGGAAGATACACAAAAGGAACAGCCGTGCTGCACGGAAGGTACACTCAGAGATTAAGTATGATGATTCTGAAGGACTGAATTCAGAGACAGAGGATGAAAGTGATGTGGAGATACGGTCTGTAGAAAGGCCACCTCCTGGAAGAGAACCTTATGCAAGAACTCATCACTCTGAAGAGAAAGAACTAGATCACGATTTGGGTACTGGGAAGATACACAAAAGGAACAGCCGTGCTGCACGGAAGGTACACTCAGAGATTAAGTTTGATGATTCTGAAGGACTGAATTCGGAGACAGAGGATGAAAGTGATGTGGAGATACGGTCTGTAGAAAGGCCACCCCCTAGAAGAGAACCTTATACTAGAACTCATCACTCTGAAGAGAAAGAACTAGATCACGATTTCCCTGATTTGCCAAAGGCAAACCTTGGTAGTCGTGTTCATCCAAATATGCCTCTGGATTACGAAACTCTTACCGCACGCTTCGAGGCACTCAAATCTGGGAAGCTTCCTTAGCACGTAACGTGAAGAGCAGGCACATAATAGTAGTAGAAGGTTATAGTACTTCTCTAGTGCATTTGATTTTACTGAGCGGAAGAATTTGCTGTTCCAAACTGCTACTACATTTGTGTTCTTCAAGTATATAGGTTATTTGAAGTGAGAATTGAACATTTCTGTAATCTGCAGTGGGCTGGAAGTTACTTCTGTACTGCTTGTAAATTGCTTTGTCTCTGAAGAAACATGCCATGCTTTCACATATATTATTGTTGATTTCAACACCCACCTTTTAAGGATCTGGCATGCAATATTTTCAAACAAGGGTCTGCTTATGAAATACATTTCAGTACCTCTGATGTTGCACAGGGTCTGGTAGTCCATTTTACAGTGACTGCTATATATAGGCCGGAGCTGTCAATGACACAAGTCATGTCATATACTGGCATCTCACACAAAACCCAGTCACATATATATTGTAACAGCCCAAAATTAGCTTTCAAATAAAACTTGCATGATTTAAAAAAAACTTTTGGTGTGCCTAAAAGCGTGCAGGCATAGAGAGTGGGAGGCTCGTGAGGAGAAATGTGAGAGAAAGCACGAACTGGTGGCCAAGACCAGGACTGACGGCGAGGACTGCAACGTCGAGTTGGGCTGCAAGGGCAAATGGTCACATTCCACGTTGTAGTTCGACGCTCTTCGTCCATATGATCCATGTATTTCTAATCCCCTAAAAGCATGTATGTACCATTTTTGATTCATTAGCCTACGTTATGATGATATGGGACGTGATGGCAGCGCTGGCTGCTCAGCCATTACGGTCCACATTGCCTATGGCACGTCGTTGCTTGGCCGCACAGAAAAGACTACCACTGGACAGCGGCAACTCTCCTCCTCGGCGAATGCACCGATGGTGCAGCCAAGGGCAGCGCTGCCAGCTGAGGAGGCATTGGTGACGATGGCTGGAGTGGCACTGTTGGTGGTGCTGGTTCTGGAGGTGATAGAAGTGGTGGTGCAACCATATTGGTGACGACATGCGTCACCTCCTTCTGCTCCTCTATCTTGGCCAAGGTCATAGTCGACAGGATTATCGTCAAGGCCCGTCGATTGGTGGAACATTCCTTGCTCCTGGCATAGCTTCTCTTCTCCTCCGGAACACCAAGCATCTTTTCAAGCATCTCAATCATGCGATCTAGCATGTCATGGAATTGAAACCCTCGTCGCCCGACATGGTGAAAGGGGTAACGATTAACTCTGATACCAAATGATATGGTCAGTGGTTGGGTACAGGTCCGAGGACCAAGAGTAGGGTATTTGCCCTCATCTAGTCACCGCCAAGGCTCTTTCTTGACGTGGTAAAGAGGCTCTCAGGCTTGACTTTAGAAGAAGTGGGAGACTAAAGACTTGTTTGATTGTTCATTACTTAATGATAACGATACAATATTATCTATTTTATAGGGATTTCTAGACTTGATCCCTAATAAACATATTTCATAAGAAACCTATCTTTAATACATGAAATAAATCTAAAAATAAACTTAAATAATAATAAAACTAATTATTATATTCGTAATCTGCGATATGCTACTAATGCTATGGTTTTTCACGTCATAACAATATCTCCGGACGAGTTTGGCTTCACAAGTGATGGGAGGATCACCCAGCCATATGACGCAGCGGTGATGGAGT
This sequence comes from Bonia amplexicaulis, assembly GCA_036346245.1. Taxonomy (NCBI): domain Eukaryota; kingdom Viridiplantae; phylum Streptophyta; class Magnoliopsida; order Poales; family Poaceae; genus Bonia; species Bonia amplexicaulis. The sequence goes on along the minus strand of CM070761.1, from coordinate 13,564,267 downwards.
ATGTCATGTGCTTGTTCAGAAGAAGTGCATCAGAAGAGGTGGAGAGGGCTTTCCTAGGCTCTGTGGTGAGGCCTTATCGCTATGGAAATGACTTGGCGCCGTTCATGGGACTTAGGGCCTGTTCTTTTCCTCCAAATTCGGTGGTTTTTAGCTTTTGCTACAGTACCTAACTTTCAAACGGAGTATTTTCTTAAGACGGGGTCTATAGGTTAAGCGATCTACACGTTAAAAGCCCAACATCTGTACCATCCAAAATCACAAGTGAGTATCTGTCTCTTCGTAATCTGTACCGTAAACAGCCAAAATTCAAAAATTTCAGCCAAAAGCCATAAGCCGCAGCCGAAAAGAACATGCCCTTAGCCAGCAAGTAGCTGTTTCTAGCTTCTGAAGATCCACAAAGTGATAGCTTTTTCCCTTTCCCCCTTCTTTTGGATGATGTAAATAGTTCCATGTGGGGTACAGGAAATGGAAGAATCGTATTGCAAGTTGACAGATCTAAGGAACCTTACCATTCTTCTTGTTTACAATAAATTGTGACTCCTGTCCAGACTCCCGACTGCTGAGTTCCGCAGCTAGATCTGGGTGTGTGACAAATTAAGCTAAGGCTCTATTGCATAGCAACACATTGTATATAGTTCAGGGCTTTAAGCTGAAGTTGATAGGTCTGGCATATCGATTCGTGCAAGTACACCAAAGATTTGAACAGGACCTAATACTATTTCAGCAAAATGTTATGGAAGCAAGTCCAAGTAACTAATACTATTTCAGCAAAATGGTATGGAAGCAAGTTCAAGTGAAGTCAACATTTGCAAGAACGGTTAGAACCTCTTGTAGATCATCAGTCTTGTTCTAGGCAGTCAAAACTTTTTTTAATAAAAAGGAACTCCTGTAAAAAAAGCTCATAACAAAACATGTCATTAGCAGCTCTCCAGCTATGTTCCAACGAAAAAAGAATATATGACTATCTCAAGTTTCAACTGAGAAATGTGTTCCAATAGAGCTGCTCGCTTAATAATGATCATCAGTTAGTTGTAATCTTGTAGGTCCATATAGGAAAGTGTAAGAAGAAGAAACGACATGGAGTTCACATGAGGTGCTACTAATCAAACAAACCATCAACTAAAGAGGTGATATGAATTTGTCGAGCAAGTTGTTTGGACCACTTTCAAGACAATTAATCTGCATGCTTCTCATTTCCCTCGCCTATAAATCCATCAGCTTAGCACCCCCACCTCGTCGGTTCATCCACAAGCTAAGCACTACAAGGCCTAGCTAGCTGAATACTACCTTCAGGGCCGGTCCTGGGATTTTAGAGGCTCGGGGCGAAACTAGGAATAGAGGCCCTAGCATAAATATCTAAATATAAATCTACATACACACACACACATAATCTATATATATATAATTTTACCAACAAACACTTAAAATACGTTATGTATTAAAGAAAAATTCATACCAAAGAGTTTATAGATATTATTTTAAAATTTTCTTCTGACATTTCTAGATGCGAAGTCATTGATGATGGTATTGATATCAATCTCATCCAATAATTTCTTCTCAATACATAAAGTTGCCAAACCGTTTAACCTCTCTTGAGACATTGTTGACCTTAAATGATTCTTCAACAATTTCAACTTTGAAAAGCTTCTTTCGGTGATGCCACGATCACGAGCATAGTAAATAAAATCCGATAAGCAATAGAAATATTAGGATAACAATCCGCTTCTCTGACAAACTCAAAGATCTCCATAGCAGACATTGGTTTATCTGATAAAGTCAATTGCATAACACTTAACTCAGAAATTAGATCATTTAACTCAACATCGATGAACCATCTAGAGAAAGTTTCGCAAATTTTGTACAACATTCTTTTAATTGATTCGATCCAATGACTTCAATGTTGTTGAACTCATTAAAATCCAAATATACTTCGAATGTTTGGAGTTCTTGAAAACTACTTTTCAATGAATTGATTGCCATATCAACCATAACAAAAAAATAATTAACTTCAAATTCCTTCTCAGCTTGTAAAACTGCTTCATCACAATCAATTTCATCAAACTGTTTCTTCCTAAGAACACGCCGCTTAACTGGAAATGATGGCTCTACATTCATTTGAGCTGCAATATCTACTGGAAATGGGGGCCCCTGGGTTTTGGGGGCAGGGGCGCCCGCCGCCCCCAAGGCCGGGCCTGACTACCTTACACAAAATCTCTCTGAACTTTCAGCCAAGAAAGAAGGAGAAGCAACCATGATCGGTGTCAAGAGACTTGCTCAAATGGCAAAGAATGGCAGCCCTCGGGAGGAAGAGGCTCACGTGGACGACGGCCGAAGAAGCCGATGAGTGCTGCGCGTCTGTGGCAGTGAAGGGCCACTGCGTCGTGTACACAGCTGACGGCAGGCGGTTAGAGGTGCCATTGGCGTACCTCGGGACGACAGTCTTCGCAGAGCTCCTGAGGATGTCTCAGGAGGAGTTTGGCTTCACAAGCGATGGAAGGATCACACTGCCTTGTGACGCAGCGGTGATGGAGTATGTCGTGTGCTTGCTCAGAAGAAATGCGTCAGAAGAAGTTGTTGGGGCGTTCCTGAGCTCCATTGCGAGGCCTTGCCACTGTTGGAATGGCTTGGCGCCATCCATGGGGCTTGGCCAGCAAGTAGCACTGTAGCAGTTTCTAGCTCCTGGAGTTTTACAGAGCGCGATTGTTTTGCCCTTTTTTGTAAATAGTAAGTGGAAAAAAGATATTGAAAGTTTGCAAATCTTCAGATCAAAGAAACCTGTTCATTCCTTTTTACGGTCAATTGTTCCTGGCTCGTGACACCTGAGTTCTGCAGCTCTGGGTGTGTGACAACAGGGTTCTATGCTGCCATTGATTCGGTTGCATAACAGATATTGTACACCCTTCAGACTAAAATTGAAGAGTATGACATATTGAATCGTGTTAGTAGTCCTAAAATTTCTAGAGAGCCTAATACAATTTAAACAAAAATGATATGGAAGCAAACGGTCCAGTAAAGGTAACCTTTGCAAGAACCGTGGAACCTCTTGCAGATTGTCTATTTTGTCTTAGGCAGTCAAAAGTCAATATAAAACATGTCATGTGCAGAACCATGTAAGGAGGTGTTCTTAGGTTGAATTAAAAGAAAAGAGGAGGAAAACGGCTGGATTTTGTATGTTAAACATTTAGTATGTTCAAAATTGATGATCAGAAACGACCAGGTGTTCTTAGGTTGAATTAAACCGAATATGATTTCAAGATTTGGTTAAGGTACGCAGCCTAATGATTTGATGATAATTCGATCCCATAGTAATCATGGACTAACCGTGATTATGTAGACCGTAGGACCAAATGAAATCCTAACGAAATGGAAGCTCTATTGCTGTGGTAGCCTCTGTATCTCGTCGCGAAATAACTAATGGAATTGGCCCGCATGCCGCTCGGCCACTACGCCGTGGAGTATGCAGTGTCCAGTCCAAGTCCAAGAGCTCGCTCAGCCACTGATACTTGTTAGACGATGCGATGATCGTGTATTTTATTGATGATAAATAATTGATATTTGGTTTTATTAGAATTTGCAATCGCGAAAGTTATGATTGATGTGATTCTGTGCTTGAGTTTTCAGATTGGCAAAACGACCACGTCTAGATTTCGACCACGGACGGTAGTTCGATCGGCGGTAAGTCAACCATTGCAGATTTCGACCACGGCGGACTACAAGCACGTCCGACTTCGACCGAGTCCAGTTTCGACTACAGCAATCTGACCATGATATTTCGACCTCGTCATTCTTCGATCACGATATTTCGACCACGGAACATCGACTACGGCAGAACGACCATACTTGGTTGAAAATGGCAAGTTACAGTGAACCGGTCGTGGCTACAATACTTTTGTCGATCGTCGTAGCTACAATACTTTTCGATAGTTGTAACTATAGTGCTTTATCGATTGTCGTAGCTATAGTACTTTTTTATAGTCGTAGCTACAGTGCTTTATCAATGGTCATAGCTACAACGCCTTGTCTATGGTCGTATCTACAGTAACCGATTGATAGTCGTGGACTTTACTAGTTGGTACTCGATAGTCGATAGTCGTGGATTTTACTGGTCGGTACTCGATAGTCATAAACTTTACTGGTCGGTACTCGATAGTTGTGGCCTTTACTGGTCGGTACTCCATAGTCGTGGATTTTACTGGTCGGTACTCGATAGTCATAAACTTTACTGGTCGGTACTCGATAGTTGTGGCCTTTACTGGTCGGTACTCCATAGTCGTGGATTTTACTGGTCGGTACTCGATAATCGACGACTTTGCAGTCTGTTATCACTGTCTTAGACTTTTCGATCGGTTGTCGTAGACCTCGCGATTGGTAGTTGAAAGCTTTTGCAATCTATTGTCATAGGCTTCACGGTCGATACTCGTAGACTTTATAGTCTGTACGAGTGCTTGAATTCTTGGTATCTTCGAGTACTTCGAGTATTCATGTTAGGCTAGCGGTATGACTGGCTAGTGCATGGTGGTCAGTGATCGATGAATAGTACTCGAAGGATTCGGTACTCGGAAGATAGAAGTACTTGGTGGTCAGATGGTCGTGGTACTTGGTAGTCAGAAGGACTCAATACTTGGTAATCGTAGACTTTGTTGGTTGGTTGTCGGAGGCATAGCAATCGGTACTCGATGGTTCTGTGGTCAGTAGCAATGCTTGTTATTCCCGAGTGTTTTGAGTAGAGCGATGGTAATTCCCGAGTGTTTTGAGTAGAGCGATGGTAATTCCCGAGTACTTGTTGTTTTCAAGAACTCATTGAGCTAGCGGTCGTAATGAGTGGTCTAAGGTTGATTTGTGGAAAACGATGAAATTTATGGTCGTGAACGACCTGTTGGTGTTTGTGATGGTTTGGTTCTTGTCTATGGATAAACAAGGGTGTGTTTCGAGTGTGTGTCCTGATGTCGGTCAAGTTGGAAAGAACTTATGCCGGGAAAACTTTCTTTGGTCTTTGCATGTGCAGGTGGACGTAGAGATGATCATGGTTGGTGACGAGGAGAACTGGTAGTAGGATGGGGAAGTCTGAGATCCAAGCGATTGAGGATATCACACGAGGTGGTCGGGCTCATGCTGGAGTACATGGAGATCAAAAGTGGTGATTCGTCGAGAAGCTACGGGCGATGTGGTCTAGGAGGCTTCGACACGAGCGGTGATTATGCGTGGAGAAGATCCGAGAGGTGCGTCCCTGGAGGCTTCGACACGTGATGATGAGGCGTGATGAAGATACATGAGGTGTTGTCCTGGAGGCTTCGTCACATGATGAGTTAGGAGTTATAGATGGAGTCCATAACTTGGAAGAGGTAGAGATTGGTTAAAACCTGTGTTCGGAAGGGTTTCGGGTCCCTTAATTTTTGGAAGAGATAGAATTACGTGTCCAGGTTGTTATGGACACGGTTTGAGGTGTTCGTATTTGAGGTGAACATGGTTTAGGGTTATAGCATATAAAAGCAGGTAGAGACTAATAATTTTAGCCATGGCCTTGCGAGGCTTTTGTGCTAGAGTTTTTAGGGGTGCCGTGAGGGCACTTTGTAGCCATAGAACATGATCCAGAAATAATAGATAAGATCTATTCCAAAAAAAGTTAGTCGACATCGATGTCATGTTTTTCGAGCATCATTTTTCATGTGGCCTCGACAGCGGTGTGCTAACACATCTTGATCTCGTGTGATATGAGTAAGGTGTTGTCTTCAGCGTGTTCTCGTTTGAGCAGCTGAAGCTTTCGAGTGGAACGAGATTTTGACTACGTGCAAAGGTTATCAAAAAGCGGAGGCAATCATTCACCCTCCGCAACGGAAAGCAGATGAGGACCTCTGTGAGGACGTCGTCGGTAAGGACCAGCAGGTCGGCCATCGACACACACCACCTTCTCCTCCTGTCGATGTGCAGCACTCCTTCACCGCACTCCTCACGCGCAACTCGACCATGCCATCTTTCTCGCGCGCAACCCGACCGCACCACCTCCCTTGTACTCTTCCTAGCAGCAGGCCAGATCAAACAATATACGTGGAAGAGGGTCAAAGACGGCATTGCCGTGCCACAAAGGCAAATTGGCCAACAGTTCGTGAATTTTCAGCCGTGTGCGTCCCACCTGTCAGTGACACGTACCCACACGGCGGCTGCTTCATTTCAGTCTCTCACCGTCTCACGGCGTCCCACCTGTCAGTGACACGTACCCACACGGCGGCTGCTTCATTTCAGTCTCTCACCGTCTCACGGCACGGCTCTTCTCCTATATCGACTCCCGCATCGTCGGCAACCAGACGCAGGGGAGCACGACGACCATGGCGCCGAGCTCCAAAACAGCCGCGGCCGTCGATCCCGACATAGTTCTCGCCCACAAGTTCCCCGAGGTAACCAGCCCCTCCCCTCCCAGCCTCCTCCCTCCCCTTCGCTCTCTCGGGAGTCGCATCTCATCTTCTCTGTCACGCAGGTCTCCTTCGCCTACGACGAGAGGTGCGGGCCGCCCACCACTTTCTCGACGAAACGCCGTGCTCGCTTCTTCCGGTTGACGCGATCGGTTCCCGTGCTTACTTCGTCTCTGTGCTCGGCGCAGGGATGTGGCGCTGTACGCGCTCGGGGTCGGGGCTTGCGGCACGGACGCCATCGACGAGAAGGAGCTCCACTTCGTGTACCACAGGGATGGGCAGCCACACATTAAGGTCCCCCTCGGTCAATCCCCTCTCGTTTTGGTGCGAATTGGTTGTTGTGACGCTCTAATTGTAGCGATTATTCTGTTATTGTATTTGATTTGGGGAGAAATTCGTGTACATGGCTTAATAAAATTGTGCTAGCATTCTGGATAGCCTTTTGGAATTGTGTGTGGTCAGCATGCAGAACATGCTGGGGTGTGATAGGGCTCGTAGTTTACCAAGGGGTAATGGATGCGAGTAATGCTTTCACTTTCTCAATGAAGATGCGCATTTGCATCCAATATTAAGCTGGAACTTGCCAATAGATATTCGTCTTTTACAAAATTTTGGTATATTCTGTATCGTTAACAATCAGCATCTTGTCTTACTTGGGAGCTAGGCTTGAGATTAGTCCTTGAGCTGAACTGTATCCACCTTAGGTTAATCACTTAATTGCTACAAGCTCGAAAGCTCATTCAGGAGCTTATGTTGACCTTTGTTGTAATTAAGGTGCCCGTAATAAACTAGATGAACAAGAAGTTGCATGTTCATGACTGTTGAGAATAACGCTGTGTGCTCTTGCAAGTTATAGTTCAAACCGTTGAGCGTCCAATTGTGTATGAAACTATGGATATGACTTATGATATGATTTTATCTTGTGTAACATTCTTTTTATTCTGGTCCTTGGACTAGCAATCCAGTGGAAATACTATTATTGGGGAAGAGCAACTGTACCCAGGAATTATGTTGAGCCATGCAGGGAATTCATCTGGTTCTCATCTAGTTACAATAAGAAGTCAAAGATGTATCTTCATGTTAATTTTAAACCGACACATTGCACTGGGCACTGGCTATCTGTTTCACATGTCATCCATAAATTCTGCGCCAAATGTTTCAATGATTGAGTCTTAATCACTATGCTGGAAATGGTTCGACACTAATGCCTTGTTCATGTTAATTTTAAACCAACACATTGCACTGAGCACTGGCTATCTGTTTCACATGTCATCCATAAATTCTGCACCAAATGTTTCAATGATCGAGTCTTAATCACTATGCTGGAAAATGGTCCAACACTAATGCCTTGTTCTTTCTATTAAGTTGCAGGTTCTTCCTACTTTTGTTTCTTTATTTCCTAACAAGAACAGCAATGGACTTGGCTTTGTTGATGTGCCTGGCCTTAAGTAAGACTTACATCAAACAGCAGTTTTTTTAGTTTCATTTCCCTTTATTCTGTGTTTTGATAGTCGGTAGTCGGTACCATTCTTCTTCGCTCTTGTTTTTCACTTCTCTATGTTTGTTTTTTAGGTTTTTATTTGCTCCAATATGTGGACATATTTTTGTGGGCATATGTTACAAGTACCTTATCTTGTTTTCTTTTCTCCAGCTTCGATGCAAGCCTTCTATTGCACGGTCAACAGTACATAGAGATCTACAGGCCAATTCCTTCATGCGCCAGTGTAAGTAACTTTACAATCCTTCTTGGAAGATTTTGTTTAAAGATCCTAGTGCTGGGAGACTATACATAACATAGGTGTTGGCCGATTGGCTCAGTATCTAGCAAAGATCTGGTCTAGAAGTGTCTTGAATGATTCCTAGTGATTACATGGCCAAATTGGTTTTTTTCCATGTGGATCAACAAATAGGAGTTTAACTTTCATTGAAAATTGAGCTCTTCTGGTTCAATTTGTGAGTGTGTGCCTGTTAGCTATAACTATATGGATAGGATTACTTACTGTTGAGGTCATTCTCTAAATCAAAAGAGAATATATTCACCTTGCATGTTACATTACTTCACCATTAATGGAAGAACTATTGGTATAATAACGCTTGCTAAAGATTGCTTTAATTTGTATTAGGATGGAACATTCTTGAGAGTCCCATCTCTAGCGTCAACTTATGGAAACAAATGCTTGTTATTTTTCTTTCTTCAGGTTGTAAACAAGGTTAAAGTAGCTGGTTTGCATGACAAAGGTACATATCCCTCCACCCCAAATTGAGCAGTAATTCAATGGTGCATATATATTCGACCTTTTGTGCTTGCTGCCTTTTCTTTTTGAAAAATGATGTGCATGTTTCCTATTTCATCTTTTTAGTTTTGTCATTGATCCATGCTATTGCTAGATCCTAATGATCTGATATTTGGTGGAACTGGGACTAATCTGGCACAGAGGATCTTCCATCATTTTGTTGTAGATCAACAATAGTCTTTACATTCTTGCAGTTGCAGATGAAATAGGTTGCAGCTTTCTTTTCTTGACCTACAACGGGTGAAACAAAAGCATAAACCATTTTCATAAAAACAATGAAGCATAATCAAGCAAAATCCTTTCTGTGGAGCTCCTCATTTAAAGCCTATTATTACGCTCTATTGAGTCTTCAACTTTGTGCTTCTTACAATAGAAGATTTGCTGTTGCAAAATTCATTGTTGTAGGAATTAAGTGCTCTGGGTAAAAAAAAAACACATTCTTTGTCCCTCAGCTGTCAGTGTCCATCAGGAGTGTTTGGTCAGATTACCAGTGACCAATTGGGATCATTTTTGAGTGGCCATCATTGCCATCCTTTGAACCCTTTCACCACTGATTTGGAGCAATGCAAAATTATCCTAAGGGATTATACTCAAATTTGTGAATTGTTTTCACTGAGACACTATTTTAATGTGCAGGGAAAGCAACTATTCTTGAGCTTGAAACTGCCACCTGTCTCAAAGATTCTGGTGAAGCTTTATGTATGAACAGGTTTGTGAGTAGCCATAAGATTTGAGTCCCCCAATTAAGTACAAATAAGCAATGCAGTTAATGCTGAACGCAGGAGTACTATCTACTTGCGTGGTGCTGGAGGCTTTTCAGACTCATCCCGGCCATACTCATATGCTAATTATCCTGCTAACCAGGTTTATCGCATTTCTATTCCAAATTCCGCACCTTCTGCAGTATATGAAGACCAGACACAACAATCCCAGGCATGTTACTCATTCAGCATGTTATTTTATTTGTTTGTGCGCAATTACTCATCCTTGTTGGTAATAAGATGAACCACGTATCTCAGACGGACTATGTTAACTATTTCTGTATGGTCTGTGTTGCGATGAATTACTGTGTTCATCTTACACTAATCATCCGGAGTACAATGATATATGTGCTTTTCAAGTGTTCTTAGTTCAAAGTCTTATCTTTTTGACCAAGAAGACCAGTTCTATTTTTGCAAAAGAAATCAGTTTATCAGTTTGTTAACATGAATATTGTTCTTCACAGCCTGATTCCTTTTTATTTTTGATCCAGGCTCTCTTGTACAGGTTATCTGGGGATTATAATCCATTGCATTCAGACCCTATGATTGCACAGGTTGCAGGGTATGCCACTTCAATTTGTAATCATCATCCTCGTATGTAGTTATATTCATATTCTGACGTAGAGGAAATATTTGGACTCCTGCATCAGGTGAAGTTTTTAGTTTCTAGCAACATATTTGGTAGAGGTACTAATGAGCAGCCAACTATTTTTTAGCTCTTGTTCTAATTAAACAAGTTTATATAGAACTTCAAGAACTAGACGAACGATGTTCCCTCAAAAACAATGTTTATTCCCTAGAAAAAAGGCAATCAATGTTCCACTGTAACAGTAAAAGGAATGAAAACTAGTGTAATAGTAAAAGGAATGAAAACTAGTGGTGGTAGTAAGGAACTCAAGTCCGTGGACTACGGTTATCGCTTATTAGGCACAGTGGCGCACTGACATTGCTTTGGATCTTTTCAACTCAATTCAAGGAATTCTTGCTGCCAGAATAGCTGGCGTAAGTCCTGCTCTTCATTTTGGGATGCTTTAGGTTCGAGTCATCTGTCCCAGTCAAATTTCTCTCTGATCATGCTCACATGATCCGACAAAAGCTCTCAATTTGATGTGTATCAACTGCAAGATCCTCTTTTATTCAGACTCAGCTTTCCATGCATGAACCTTTGGTTCTTTTGTGCAAATTTAATCTGATAAGAACTTTTGTAGGTTCACTCGTCCAATACTGCATGGCCTTTGTACTATTGGGTTCGCTACCCGCGCTGTCATCAAGTCTTTCTGCAATGGGGATCCAGCAGCAGTGAAAAGCATCTTTGGTCGATTTCTTTTGCATGTCTATCCTGGAGAAACTTTAGTCACTGAAATGTGGCTCGATGGCCAGAGGTAACATTCTTCCAGTACAAATTGAATCCTGTGGGTGCTGATACCTTGCTCACAATCCCATGAAATGATTGGCTTTTGTAGGGTGCAGTATCAAACTAAGGTCAAGGAGCGTAACCGTGCCGTGCTTTCTGGATATGTGTTGCTCAAACACATCCCCTCATCATTGTAAGTGCTGTACCATATTCGTGAAAAATACTACTATTTTAATTGGCAACTGCCTGCTGCATGCGTTGGTTTTGTGGTGGTCAGAAAAGCTAAGCTTTAGCAGGAACAAAAATCAGGTAAATGGAGAGCTAAGCTACTGCAAGAGGTGGGTTGCCATTGTAATGATAGCAAGTGTTCTGTACGGATCTGCAAATAATTTATTCCTATTTTATTGATTATATACTTGTTATTTTTCATTTGAAAAACCTAACTCTAAAATGATCTGTATCTGTTAAGTCTACCCAAACGGTTTACGTCCTAAGTCGACCTTTGTATATTGATCTGTTTAGTACCAAAGTTATTTTCAGCGATTCGGTATCTACTGTTGAGTATTACTGTTTTTCAAAACTGACTGTAGTTATGACTAGACACCCTCTAAATCGGACGAATCTACTGGGTCCAGATCATGACTAGTTGTGTGAGTACTAGTAGAAACTGCTAGCTTGTTTAGAAAGTAATAGTAGAATTTTGCTTGGCTAAGGTTAACCTGCAAGTGCAGTTTAAGCCAATGGGTTATAGGCGAGCAGAGAACGATGATCTTCCTAGTATCCACACCGTTGCTCTGTGTGCCATCTCCTACCTGAAGTACTTCATTTCGCAAGAAACCACTAGGCAATGGCCTTCCAGTCAGTCATTTCAAAGCCAAAAAAGCAAGACCGTTGGTATCAGGGCATTATCCCCTCGACGATGCTTGAGAGTTTTACGTCATACTCAGATACGAGTGAAGGGAATATGTGATTATAAACTGAAAAAGGACTGAGCAAAAGGAAAAGGGGACGCTGGAGAAAGAATCTGAAATCTGAAGCGTAGCAGCACGGACTCCTACGTGGGCTTTTGAAGCTTTTCTCAAGTTCCCACCAGGCATCTCTGCATTTCCTACTTGCGTGGCGGCCGTAGACAGATGGCACAGCAGGGCTTCTTTTTTGTCGACGGTTTTTCTTTTGGGCTCCTGGCACGAATGGCTGGTCTCAATTCTACCAACGGGAAATTTACTTGATCATATCATCGTAGTAGCTGCTCGGTTCGTAGAGGGCATCGCTGAACGTCCCGCCCATCTGGGCTTGAATATAGTGCCTACCTTCTTTCTTCCATGAATGCCGGAGTTCTTGGCCCTTTTTTTAAAAAAAACAATAATAGACCAACATTCTTGACAATTTCTTTTGAAAAAAAACGACAGCATAGTAGTACATGTTGTGAGAATAACAGCTGCATGCGCAAGTTTTGTAGAGAAAAAATGTAGTTAGGCCCAGAAATGAATGGTCTTCTGAACAAAGACGCTCGTAATCCTCCCAGAAGCTATGGAGACTACTCTGTGTTATAGCTAAAGTTGAAATATATATGTATGACTAAAAATCTGATCAGCAAGATGTACTTAAAGCCGAAGCTTTTCTCACTCAAATTGACAGAAGATGGATCGGTGCAAGATTATCTGACTGCATTTAAAGATATGGTTGCCAACCTTAAAAGCCATAGAGATCAAATACGATGATGAAGATTTGGGTTTTATTCTACTTTTGTTTGCTGCCTGTTTTGTTCTCTACGTTTAGAGACACAATTATCTACAGTTTGGATACTCTTGCTCTGAAGGAGATTTATGAAGCTCTGTATACTAAAGAAAAGATGAAAATGATAGTTTTGAGCGAGAGCTCGGGTTCGCATGCAGAAGATTTGTCTGTTTAGGACAGACCAGACGAGAGGTCTCTGACCAGTGATTCCAAGGCAGAAACTCAAGCAGATATAAAAGTCGTTCAAAATCAAAGAACAAGAAGTCATGCCGCTACTACAAGAAGTATGGACACAATATCTTCGAGTGTTGGAAACTCCAGAATAAGAAGAGGAACAATAATTCTAAGAAAGATCAACAAGATGGTGAGGCTAATGCCACCATTGTCAAAAATGAAGGTTTCGAAGAGGAGATTCTTGTTGTCTTTACTGGTGATTTCAAAACCAACGATAAATAGATTCGTGATTTAGTCTGCACTTTACACATAAACCCGAATCGTGACTAGTTCGTTACTCACGAGGCCACTTTAAGTGGATTGGTGTTAATGGGAGATAATACTTCATGCAAGATTGTAGCTTCGTCCAGACTAAGATATTTGATGGTACTATTAGAACCCTATCGGAGGTCCAATACATTCCAAATTTGAAAAAAAATCTTATCTTGTTGAATACTCTTAATACCAAAAGGTATCGGTTTTCATGTGGAAGGTAGAGTTCTAAAGATCTCAAAGGCTTTCTTGTTATGATGACAAGTGATATGAAGATAGCAAATCTCTATCACTTTCGAGGCACAAGTTTTTTTTTACAAGACTTACGTTTGAGGATATTTTCATATTTTGACTATAGGAGCGAATTCGTCTCAAGGTAGAGATTGTTAAAATGTGATCTAAATTCTTCAACATGTCTGTGTCAGACACCGCGCCAAACGTGACGCCAAGCGGTGCATATGCCAAGCCGTGTCAGATGTGGCAACAGCTGGCACATCCAATTCTAATTCGGTTTTCTTCTCTATTAGTAACTATTATTTCTAAGCCTATATATACCCCTATAGTTGCACGATTTAGATGTACCTAAGTTTTCTCCATAGTTGTAATCTCTTCTTTACAGTGATTTTTACCTTCATGCATCTATATTTTTTCCCTCAAAAGTTTTCTACATTAAATCTATACCTTCCATTCTTTTGATCATCTGTTTTTGCCGTGTGTTTTATAACAAACAAACGATCGGCTACTCCATGATACAAAACACTAGCGGGTATATCTATTCGTGCCTTGGAACACATAAGCTATATGGACTGGCATAATTTTCAAGAGAAAATGCAGAAAACAAAGCTGCGTACGAACTTCTTTCCAAACGGGACCCTAACATTGTTAAGTTCACGATGAGACCACTGACCTTTTATAGCTGATTATAGCCTACCAACTTACGCGGTGCAATTTTCTGGCCCTTCTGCTGGTAATCTGGCCTTCTTGGATCTCATCCAGGGTGTTATTTTGACACATCACACTGTACTCCTGAACTTATCCTTGTCTTCCTATGCCTGCTAAAATAAAAGTAAAAAAGACTTTGGTTATGCTTATTTAGACTTAAAGTTTTAGCTTCTAGATTCTTAATTTCGTATTTTTATAGCTTTTTGTATTTCTTTTTTTCCTTTATTCGTTTGCAATGTCTGTGATGATATAATATTGTACAATGTAAAAGAAGACCAGAAAAGTTAGAAGCTTGAGCTTCAAAAGTCTAAGGGCATGTTCTTTGTGGCTGCGGTTTATAGTTTTTTTGCTGAAATTTTTGAATTTTGGTTGTTTGTGACAGAGATTACGGAGAGAGATACTCGCATGCAATTTTGGCGGGTACAGATAATGGGTTTTCAATGTGTACTATAATTAACTTGTAGATCCTGTCTTAAAAAATACTCTATTTAAAAGCTAGGTATTATAGTAAAAATCAAAAGCTGGTTTCATAAGTCAGATAGAACAGCCATAAGCTTCAAAATCCCAAATGGGAGCACCTATCTCCCCAATCCCAATCCCTCTCAAAAAAGAAGAGGAAGCTAGCTACCGTTTGTTTTTGAGCACGAGAGGTGCAAACCTTCCACACACATTTGCTTTCAGCAGAGGTGTCCCATGGGTAGAGACTTGCTAGAGAGGTTGTACATCTAGTGCAAACAAACACCTACACACTATGACACTATTATGCAGACTCCTCTCGACCATCCGATCGTCGCAGAAATCAGCCTCGTTTTGTTGGATGAAATCCTAATGTTTGGAGGCGGCTGCTGCTTCTTGAAACTAGAATGGCCGAAGACTTTCAGGACAGTTAATAAACTCGATGCTTTATTCGTAGGATTAAGTATGCAAATATTTGCCTACCTAGTAAAGAACAAGTAACACAAAAAATTATATCCATTAGATTTGACAAAGTTTTTCCTTGTAAAAGAAAAAAAACGATTTGCTAATGTGGTGCTGTGTAACTGTTTCCTGTGGCAGAGAGAGAAAGGATCAGGTCCTTCAGGAAGGAGGCTGCCGTGCCATCGATCAAGAAATGGAGATGCGCGGTCAGCGTGACTAGTGCCGTGCACTGGATCGACGTAGGAGTCCGTATCGACTGCACCCTGTTTGTGAAAGATGCCAGTTTTTTTTTCTCCCTTTGTTGCAGCAACAAAATATAAAGAAATCGTATCACAATGCTTCGCCACAGTGACTTTTGATATAACGGCAGGGCAATAAGTATATGGGGCTATTTATATTGGCTTTGCTGATGATTTTTGACTACGGTTGATGAATAGTATTACACTATGTAAGAAAGACGTTACAATAAAAGACACTACAATATTCAGATCGACATACGACTTATGGAATTGTGATATAATAAAATACAAGATACGTTATAATATGTAAAGGTGAAAAATAGTAACTGATGAATAACAATAATTGATAGAAACAATATATAGAAATTAGGATATTTATATTAACTTCTACTTGTAGACTCTATAGCTAGGAGCATGGCAGTGTAGCAGCGTGCCATTAGTCCATAGCAACAGTGTTATATGATCCGGCTTCTGCTGTACTAGTGACAGTGTATCACAGCAATACATCAGAAGTTTAGATCATCTTGGCACATCTTGCTCTATTAGAGGCAGTATTAGGGTATGTTCATATTGATTTTTGCTGATAGAATTTGGTTGTAGCTGATCAATAGTAGTGCCTGATGAATAGAAGTGGTTGATAGAAACGATTGATGAATAATAATGTATTATATAAGAAAGACGGTGTAACAAAAGACACTACAACATTTGGATCGCCATACAACTTACGAAATTATGATATAATAAAAATACAAAGTACGTTACAATATGTAAAAGTGAAAAGTAATGGCTGATAAAAACGACTTATAAAAGTTAGAACATTCATATTAACCTCTGCTTTCAAAAATAGAACCTAAAAATGAAACTAGTATAAATAGACCCTTATTTTTCGCCAGCTTAGAACGGTGTAGGCCGGGTGCCGGGCGCACCCTACGGCTATGAGATTGGGGAACATCTGAGCTAAGCCGAAGGACACAAGAGAGAGGTCAATATTTTATACTGCAGGCAGCGTGGTAAGTCGAAGTTACTATTCCGGCCAGCGTGGTCTTCTTCCATAGATCAAATAATTCATGGCGATTGCTTTTGGGGGACATGCACACAGAACAGGGCCCTACAGAAGCAGTTGGATTAGTACTAGCAATATAGCCCTGATTGTCTGAACTTATGCTTTTAGTTTAAAGCTTAAAACTATCTTTTGGACCTAAGCAGTTTATAATTAAGCGGTCTATTTTTGAGCGAAACCAATCTGTGTAGTAATCTGGTTTTTTCTTAGGTTGGCTTATTGGCTTCAATGATGAATATCTAAGGGTCTACTTCAAAGAGCTTAAACTTCTGGCTTTATAGCTTTAGTTGTTAGCTTTTGACTGAAATTATATTATAGCGACAGTTGCTTTTTCTAAGTCATTTAATTAAAAAAATTAAAAATGAAAAAACTATTATATTATGACAGACAATGCAAAAGAATAAAAGAAAAAAAGACAAAAGGCCGAAAAAACCAAATAAACCAAAATTAGAAACCGACGTGTTTCAAGTGGCTTTTGGCTTAAATAAACCGAAAGCCAAAAAACATTAGTTTGATCACTCAATTTGGGAAAGACAATAGCCAATTTTTTGAGAAAGACAATAGCCAATTTTTTGGTACTACTAGTATTGATTAATTGGAACGATAGCAATACATTAGTTAACATTAGCACTAAGCAACAATCACTCATGCTAATCTGAACATAGAGATATTGAACCGAAAGTCATACACACAAGTAGTCACAGAAATCGAACAATATTGTGTTGAGGTCATCAGCGGTGTGGACGACAGCGACTCCATCATTGATGGGGCAGCAGCACCGATTGGCCTGCAGTGTCGGCCGACAGGAGGACGTGGGTCGCGAAAGGCCGACAGGGGGTCTTCAGTGGTCAGAGGAGGTCACGGACAACTAAGCCGCCGTTGGTACCTAAGGAAACCTAATCGCCTTGGAGGCGATTCGGGTTGGGAGGGGAGAGGAATGCGGGTAGGGAGGAGAGACAGAAGGATTTTATATAGTGGTACATGGTGCAGGAAATTTCTTTAAAGTCTAGTGGTAAAGGGTTATTTTCAATTCACAAAAGCAAAAAAAAAGTACCATTGAGCTGGCTTTTGGCTTATAGTTATAAGGTGACTTATGTTTTTTTTTCAAAAGCTTGGTTAAAAGCTATCATTTTTATTTGAGCTTTGATTTTTAGCTTTTAATCGAGAGAAAATGCCTAAACAAACAGAGCCATAGTAGTACTAGATGCATGGGAAGCCCGAAGGCCAAAGTGGGGCGTTGCTCTTGCAACACAATGATGCCTGACTGCCCCATGGCGTTTGTTCGCGCTACTTAGGTCTCATTTAAAACGGCTTTTGGAGTAGTTTTTAACTTCGGTTCTCTGAAAGTCAAAATAAATAGAACGGTTTCTCCAAACGACTTCTCCAAATAGCTTTTTCAGCCCACCGTCGCATGCACCATCCACATATCCACTTTCTCAAAAAGCACAACAAAAAAAAACATCGGCCACAGCCGTTTTAAAAACAAGGCCTTATTCTAACTAGAAACGAAATTGCGCATCATAGGTGGTGTTCAGTTCGGCTTATTTTTGGTGGCTTATGGCTGAAAACATCGTAGTGGTGAAAAAAACATCATGGTGACGGAGGCTTATTTAACATAATTAAATTTAAAAAAATTGAAAAATATAAAAAATTTGTTAGCCCATCACAGACAACGCAAACGAATACGGGAAAAAAAAGAACCGGCAAAAAAGCTAAAAAAAAGCCAAAAATTCAGAAAAAGACGAAATTATGAATAGTACAAAAATAAGTCAGAAGCAGAAGCTCAAGCCATATTGAGGGGTTATATCATTGCGCGCGCCTCGTCCGGCTTGTGGGCGCTCTGCACAGTGCCTTGCTTATAATAAGTCGATCGATCTGATCCATCCAATGAGTACTTCTGCAAATTGAAGCGAGAGCGTGAGACCAAAGGGAAAATACGTAAGTGCAGTATTTTGTCCAATCCGAAGCAGTTAGCATGCGGAGCCCAAGCAAAGCAATCATGTGATCGCTGTACTGAGGCTCGCATCCGGAGTCCACTGTTGTGTCGATTTCAGCTTCTGGCTTATTTTTTATTATTTATAAATTTTATCTTTTTCTGAACTTTTGATTTTTTAAAGTTTTTTGCTGGTTCCTTTTTTCTCGTATTTGTTTGCGTTGTCCGTAATAAGCTATTATACTTTTTCTATTTTTAAAATTTTTAAAATTTAATTCCGCTAAATAAGTCACTTTCAACTACAGTAAAATTTCAATCACTATAATATAATTTTAGTCATAAATTATAGTTTTTCAGTCCAATGGAGTAGGACCCGTAATGAATGGTGTTACTCACTATAATTTGCTTGGTGTTCACGGCTTGAGCGCCCGCATTACCCAACCGCGCGCGTGCATACAGGACCGCATGCATTTGCTCTGCATGCGCACTTCTTCCCCTGCTCTGCTCCGTTCGTAATTTGTTCCTCACCGAACACCCCGGGCAGTAGTACGCTCTGTTTGCTTGTAGTATTAGCTGTGTTTCATGTGCACTTCTATGAGTTTGAGTTTAAGGGTAGGTTTTTTCTTTGAGTTATGGCTTATAATTTATAGTTGAGAATTTTAAATTCTAGACTAGGCAGTACGTAGAGAGAATTAGCCGTATATAATTTTAACCAATATAGCTAAACTCGATACGGTTTGTATTACAAGCTAACTGTAGTACCCCTAAAAATGCTATTGTTCTGTAGACCCCTAAAAATGCTATTAGCTCTACTCGCATTGCTGCATGGTTTTGCTGCTTAGTATTTACAGTAGACGAATAGTTAATCAAACTATCATCGGTATGTCATGAAATTGGAGTGCTATTAGCTGTTGATGTTGGCTGTGGTCGATGGCTTTTGAACGTGGCTGATGATTTTTAACTGAAAATAAATAGTAATAATTGAAATAAGTGATTTTTAGAATGGGAGGACGAGCGGTGGAGAAAGTGGGGAAAAGATACGTATGAGACAGAAGCGAGAAGAGTAGGGTATGTAATACGCCCATGACTCTATCTCTTATCTTCGAAACGAGACGGAGCAAGAGAAATAAAAATATACTTTAGAAAAATATATATATATATATATATATATATATATATATATATATATATATATATATATATATATATATATATATATATATATATATATATATATATATATGCTTTTAGTTTTTCAAACAAAAAGGCCACCACAAACGGGCACATTTGACAGCCGTTCTTCGTTTACAAAAATTTTAGCCGTGGGCTGCCTGGCAGGCGGTAGAGTAAAACCCAATGGAAACTCAAAAAACGAAAAAACCAGGCTGTCGGTCAAGCTTTCCACAGACAATCATCAGTGAAGCCGACACGTGGGCCCAGATCCCTAGTCATGCGCGGCCAGGGCCCACCTGTCAACTCCCCACGGAACGGAGGCAGCAGCGCCTGTGCTCACTGACTTTACAAACTGAACCCTGACAGCGACGACGGTACGTCTCGACCCCGCAACCAGCCAAATCCAACTAACCAACGCTCGCGTCGTCGTCCTCCTCCCCAGCCTACAGCCCGCGTGGTTAAAACGGTAGAAAAATTGTCTATTCTCTCACAGGTTTTGCCCCAATTGATTCGTTTACTTCTAAAATTTTGTGATTTCAATTTAATTACTGTTTCTCGGCTAACATTGCACAGCCGGGTTGTTTTGGGCTTATGTTTTAGTTTTTTTTACAGGAACTAGCTTTCAAACAGAGTGTCTTCTAAGACAGGGTTTACAAGTTGATTGTAGTAGATACTGTCCCTACTTTATTTATACCGGTCAAAATCACACACAACTATCCCTCACCATACTTTCTTGCGAACAGTCATAATTTAAAATTTTAAGAAAAAATCATAAACTACAGCCCAAAAAAACCTACCTTATGTCTTCCCTCAAACAAATGAACGAATAGGGCAGTTCTCCGTTTCAAAGCAGTTTATCGGGAAAACCTTTTTTAGACGACCTATCGGCATTTGGTTAGTTCACACAAGCGCTCACGTTAGGGTAAAAAATATAAATCGCAACTATAAATCATAAACTGCAACCGAAAAGAACTCACCCTATGGACAGTGGGCCTACCACCCGACCACTATAGCAAGATTCAATTGTCAGCGCAACCGACATAGTCTTCGAAACACCATGGGGTGGGTTTTTTTGTGTACGACTTATGGTTTGTAGTTTTAAGCGTTTATATGAATGAACTAAATATCGATAAATCTCTTTAGAAAGAATGTCTCGATAAACTGTTCCGAACGAAGACAAAAAAATATAAATGGTAAACTGAAAATAACTAACCTACCACGAGTGGTGGGAGTTTGATAGGTATGCTCACAAACCGAAACCGCTAAGTAGCTCCCTCGTCTCACTCTCCATGTTGCCACGTTACCTCGCTCGCTGTGTCTCGTAGCACCCTCGCCCTTTCGTTGCACGGTCCGCTCGGCGCCGCCGCCTTTCCCGACTTCACTAATCTCTCAAGCAGCGGACGTCTGTGAAATGAGAATTTTCATTTTTAACACATGTGAAAAGACCTACGAGAGAAAAAGAAGAGAGAGGGGGATGAAGTATACAGCGTACAACGGTACAAGTCCAGCCCACTCTACTGCAGTACGCGCCCATTGACACACCTACAAATAGACATACATAAATACACAAATAGTGAGTAGTAATAGCGAACTGAGCTGACCGGGAAAAAAAGGAACAAAAAAGAAAAGAAAAGAAAAAGAGTAGAGAGAGAAAAGGAGCGCGGCCACATCAGTCATCAGTGTGCTCTGCTCCCATCGCTTTCCCCTGCCTTCCCTTGGCATCCCATCCAGATGCGATTCCATTCCCGCCGCCTCGCCCGCGCCTAGCCCAGTGAGTGCCCTCGCTACCGGCGGCGGAATGGCGAGCGCGTCGGAGGACGACGCCGCCTCGGAGCGCTGCTGCGGCAGCTACAGCCCCAGCGCCGACGTCAGCGAGTCCGAGACCTCCAGCGACTGCTCCGCGCCCACCACCTCCGCCTGCCGCTTCCCCTCCTCCTCCTCCGCCTCCGCCTCCCGCCTCGCGTCATCATCCTCCTCCCTCCCAACCCCGGCCTCCGCCGCCGCATTCTACCTCTCCAAGCCCGCCTCCGACCTCTCCGGTTCGCCTCGCGCCCCACTTTGCTTAGATCTTACTCCACTTCTCCTCCAAAAATCCTCTCCTTTACTTTTCCTCCGCTCACGAGCTCTTTCCTTGCATGTGTGTTTACCAGAGATCGACATGATGAAGGAGCGCTTCGCTAAGCTTCTGCTCGGCGAGGACATGTCCGGCAGCGGCAAGGGCGTCTGCACCGCGCTCGCCATCTCCAACGCCATCACCAATCTCTCCGGTACGCTCGCGCCCAGACGGCTAGCTATTAACCTACATTTCCGTGATTTTTGACAAAAAAAATGGAAATGGGTATTTGTTTCCAAATCCAGCTACTGTGTTCGGCGAGCTGTGGAGGCTGGAGCCGCTCGCGCCGGCGAGGAAGGCGATGTGGACGCGGGAGATGGAGTGGCTGCTCTCCGTGGCCGACTCCATCGTGGAGCTCACCCCGTCCATTCAGGAGCTTCCCAACGGTGGGGGACAGTTCGAGGTCATGGTGCCGCGGCCCCGCAACGACCTGTACATGAACCTCCCCGCGCTCAAGAAGCTCGACGCCATGCTCCTCGCGATGATCGACGGGTTCAAGGAGACGGAGTTCTGGTATGTTGATAGGGGGATTGTGGTGGAGGACAGCGGAGGGCCGTTCCCGTCGTCGTCGTCCTGTGGGCGGCCGTCGGTGCGGCAGGAGGAGAAGTGGTGGCTGCCATGCCCACGAGTACCGCCCAAGGGGCTGTCCGAGGATGCAAGGAGGAAGCTGCAGCAGAGCAGGGATTGCGCAAACCAGATACTGAAGGCGGCCATGGCAATTAACAGTGATGTGCTTGTCGAGATGGAGATCCCGGCAGTTTACTTGGAGACATTGCCAAAGGTAAACACTTAAGATTAGTGACTCACCGGTACTAATATAGTAATATACTTCTAGTAATTATATTTCTAGTTATGCATGGAGGCGTTGAAGATGTGTAGCGTGCTTCAGTTGCTGTTAAAAGTGGTCCAACTGCGTGAAATTGCTGTGAATAGGATCACTTCGCATCAGACATGCTTGTAAATGCAACAGCCAATTAACGTGTCTATTAGTACTTAGTACAAGATGTGTACTGATTACTGAAAGTGCTGGGCGCCTGTTATGGCCTTTATTATTGTTGTGAGGAGTCAATTCATGTCTAGTAGATCTTTGATGGAGAACAACCGAAGCAGCCATGGCTATGTATGCTTTCTCATAGCTCTTGTTCAGTAATGTGTCTTCACTCTTGACGCTATCAATGCTTCTCTTGAAGGCTTGAATGCTGTACTCAAATCACTTTGTTCTTGTTATGGAAAGAAGCTAATATCTTGCCCTTTGGATGGATACATCTTTTAATATCTTCTTGGTTAAATGGTGGCTGTCTTTTTGACAAGATGCCTTTAGCATCATGGCATCTTGCAATTAGTATTCCTTTAATCGAAAGTTGAGTCTGGTAGATGGTGGAAAATTAGTTTGATCGATATGTAGAATTGTAGAGAATGAGTTGAATAAATACCTGCCTATTATCAGGACAAATTCAAATTTGATTGCTCTTAGCAGGCGAAGAACTTCAATGTATACATAAGTTTAGGCCTGATAGCCTAGTGAACACTTATACGGTTATACCACGTCAAGTTCAATTTTATTTCTTTCCCTTTTTATCGCTACTTGGTACACCCATCATGTGCAAAACTAAGGTCAATGTTGCATTTTCTTTTTCACACATGTAATTGCATTGAAGTAATTCTTGTAACAATTGCCAAAACAAATTACCTTAAGACTTCATTCATAAAATACTGGGAACTCATTCATTAGATACTGGGAACTCACATCGCGTTAATTCACTTAATTGTCTAGGCAATTTGCATAATATGCCTTAGAATAGGCATGAAATTTCAACTTTTCACACCATCTTTATGCTGTTTTTTCCTTAATTTAATAGAAATCTTTGTAATGGTAACTTCTGGAAAATGAATCTTCTTGAAGTAGCAGCTGACATATTTTACGCTGCATTTTGTGCACTTAATGTTTGCCCATAAGAACACTTGTTTCCAATTGTAGTGATCCTGGATATTTTTTTTGAGTTTCATCCATTATAATATTTTACTTTTCCTGCAGAGTGGTAAATCTTGCTTGGGTGAGATTATTTACCGATACATAACAGCTGAACAATTCTCACCGGAATGCCTCCTTGATTGCTTGGATCTGTCATCTGAGCACCACACGCTTGAAGTAGCAAACAGAACAGAGGCTGCCATCCATGTTTGGAGATTAAAAGGTCAAAAGAAATCGATGCCTCAAGTGAAATCAAAGAAATCTTGGGGTGGAAAAGTGAAGGGTCTTGTTGGAGATGCAGATAAGAGTCATGTTTTGTCCCAAAGAGCTGATGGTCTGTTGCATAGCTTAAGATTGCGATACCCTGGTTTGCCACAAACTTCCCTTGACATGAACAAGATCCAGTATAACAAGGTTATTCTTTGCATCTACTCATCTGAATACAATGGTCTTCAATTGATTGCTATGGTTCTTTTGCATTTTTATGTGACCTATTAGAATTGATTCTGACCTGATCTGAAGCATACTAGCAGCTGTATCGGTAGAATCTTACCTTTTAACATCACTTTTAGTCAAAATATTCACCCTGTTTCTTGCATGTCTTGTCCAGGATGTTGGACAGTCCATACTGGAAAGTTACTCGAGGGTTCTGGAGAGCTTGGCATTTAACATAATTGCGAGAATCGATGATGTGATTTATGCCAATGATGCGACAAAGAAGTCTGCTGCTGCTGAGTCTGTTTCGATCTTCAACCGTGGCGTAGGCATACCAGTTCAGAAGAGAATCTCCCCAAGCCCATTCTCAATTCAGAATACACCGTATGCCTCTCCATCTGCTACACCTACTTTCTGCTCCTCCACTCCAGTTACAAGCAGCCCTGGAAGAGTACAACCTCCATTAAGCAAAAGCAATTTGCAAGGAAAACAAGAAATTAAAGTTGAGAAGCTCTTTTCTGGTGATCTAGAGAAGGTCTGGACGTACGCTGGAAACCTGAGCGCTAGGAAAGACGCAGGAGATGCTCCTGAAAGGGATTGACGGGCAGTGAAGAAAGGTCCGGTTTCAGGCATGTCTCAGCAATGTTGGCAGGTATCAACAGATCCTGTTCTGGTCGTTACAGCTAGATTTTCCCTGTACAGAAGCAATATGATTCATTTTTTGCGCTTTCTTAGCGAGCCAAGGACTGTGTATCTCTACTTACAAGTAATGGAACTACTCTTGATGTCATCCTAGCAGCTGTTAGTCTCGCATAGCTGTACCTGTCAGTTGTGTACCTGTTCATGTTTATACTAGCAGGTTTGAGTTCAGCACCAAGTGATTGAACTCCAGATGCAGCTGTTGTTGTTTTTTTGTTGTCCCTGGAGGCATCGGTTTCCTAACAATTGCACCTGCAGTGGAATGTTGTAACGTGGTCATGTATTCTGGTATCTGATGCCTGTTTATATATGCACCTATTGGATTGATCTGACCCTTTTCATCGCTTTGCAGTTTTTGCTTGCATCAAGTGTGATTGATCACAACTGCTGAACTGAACATGACTTGATACTTGTCTTGACATAGGACACACTGCTTGTACAATGCTAGCATTCTGATCCAAGCTGCTGCACTACTTTTGTTACCAATAATTTTATCTAGTCTATGAAACGCTTGCCTTTCCTTTTCTTCTCTGCAAGTGGATCGATCGTCTCTGCCACTAGCTTAGCTTCTCCATGGAGGAAGAAAAGAACACCTTGTTCCTGAATCATACGGCAACGTCGCGAACGATCAAATCCTCAGGTAACAGAATGCTTCACCTGCAAATATACCAAACCTTCTCCTCTCTGATCTAGTTGGAGGCATCATCTTACTTGTCCCTGCACTTCAAGTCTCCATGGGATCTGGCAACCAAAACGCTACGATATAAGTACCGCAATGCAATGCTGCTGTAAGTTATTGCCATCCGCGTACTTCGACAGTGACCTGAGAAAGAACAGCAATACCTGCACTATACGACCAGACCGGCATGGCCACCCCGGGGAAGGACACGACGCCGGCGACGGTCCCGCAGCTGAAGCTGCTGGTGGACAAGGGGTCGCGGCGCGTGCTGTACGCGGAGGCGCGCAAGGACGCGGTGGACTTCCTCATCGGCCTCCTGCGCGTGCCCACGGGCCTCGCCGCGCGCGTCCTCGCCAAGCACACCGAGCAAGCACCGGGCTCCCTCGGCGCGCTCTACGCCGGCGCGCGGTCCCTCGACGACGCCTTCTTCCTCTCCGCCTCCCCCGACCGCGACAAGCTCTTCAGCCCCACGCTCCCGTCAGCCGCGCTCCCGCTGCTGCTCGGCGATTCGCTCCCGGCGCCGGCGCCGCCCCCTCCGGCGAAGCGGTACTTCCGGTGCCCCGGGTACACGATGCCGTGCCGCGGGAACCCGACGAACGTGACGGACGTGTCGGGCCTGCCGTGCCCGGCGTGCCGGCAGCCGATGACCGTGGAGATGAAGTGGAGTCCCGGGGACGCGCAAGGCAAGCTGGCGCTGGCTCAGGCGCAGGAGGCGGCCGGGGAAGGCGACGGCGGCTACGTGAAGGATTTGGTGACCTACCTGGTCATGGACGACCTCACCGTCGCGCCAATGTCCACCATCTCCGCCATCATGCTGCTCAAGAAGTTCGAAGTCAAGGACTGCTCCAGCTTGGAGGAGTTGACCGTAAACCTGGGGCCGAAAGAGGTAGTACACATGCATGTCTCCATTGTCCATGTACCGTTTTGCTTAGTTCGTGTGTATATCTAACCTTATTTGTTACGATACGCAGAGCGTGATGCTGCTGAAAGCGTCGCTGGTGTCGAAGATGGCATTGACTGATGTCTTCAGCGGGGGCGTCTCCATTGACAGGCTTTGAACGAGCGAGCTGGAGGCTCTACACATGAAGCGCCAAGGATGTCAGGGTGTCGCCGTTGAACGGTTGGGAGAAAGTTGCCGGTGCAACTAGCTGAGAAGAACGTACGGCAGCTATCGATATTTGTAAGAACAAATGAATAAGGCACAGTGCCTACGAAGCTATGATATATATGTGTTATGTCATTCCTTGAAGAAAAGAACAAGGGAAAAACCGACGGGCGTCCGCGAAATAGCATTCAAATCTTGACTATCTAATTGGCTTTCTTTTGCAAAGTTGACAATAAATTGGTACCCAGCTCTTAAATAGATGCCGGTTGCACAAATCAACGCAGTCGTTCTCTAATATTTTTTATGGTAAATATACAAATACACTCGTGTAATAAAGCAAAATACTTTTCTATATATTAATTAGTGGTCAAATTTCCCTTAAAATGTTAGGAGAAGAACACTAATTTCTAGATCTACCTGTTCCCAATTGGCAGTGCAAGAATTGGCGTATATATGTCACATGCCCATGCTGATGGCCAGTATCTTGATCGAAAACTCCATCTCGAAGGCAAAATTATAGTAAAACAGTAGCACGATAATTTACGTGCGATGATGCCGTCGCGAATAATCTCATAAAGAATCATGCAAGCCAGTACTACTGGTCTCTTCTTTCTCCTCGCCGTCTCATGCACACTGACTTTTAGTGCTCGGAAAAAATACCTTTTACTCTCACTGGAATTACACTCACATCTAATATACCACCTAAACAAATTTGAAATACTCCTTTATCATTTTAGGTAAACTCGTATAATAATTATAAGATACTCTAATATGAACCACACGAAAAAGAGTACATACTTTTTAGCGTATTTTATAAATACCTTCATATATGCACATAAAAAAAGAATATATTGAAAAAATATACATACCACATCTGAAAAATTATTCATACCACCTAAATAGTTTTAAATGCTCGTATACTACATGTACATACCCTCCGTTATATAAGATATTCTTTACGTTGTGAGATACGACATAAGATGTAATTACACCGAGAGTAAAAGATGCTTATATATATATATATATATATATATATATATATATATATATATATATATATATATATATATATATAAACAAGTGCTCTTGGTGCGTAGGCACCTCAATCCACAGCCGTCTGATTGCATATTCATAGAGGTGGAAAATTAACGGTTTTGTTGGCTGCATGACCCGTTACTACTGCTGATCATTCCACTGCAAGAAAAAAAATGAAATCTTCATTCTTGATTTCCATTCCCAACACCCATTTTCCCGTCATCGCCTCCTCTCCCAAATCACGCCCGGATATACATGCTATTGTTTTCTGAGCGTATCATGTTTGATTCAAATGTTGTAATTACTCTATTCAAACTACTAGGTGTATCTGTTCGGTCTCCGCCAACCATTAATGCAAGTATTTATTATTCGAATAAGCTGAAACTTTCACATAATATTTTTACCAAAATCACTAACATGATGCACAAATTCGCCGCTGGAATCTTTTTTGTGCTGCGAAACAAAATTAATGGATTTCAACTCACGTGTTTTATCATATGTCATTCTTCTCCATCAACCATTCAATAGAGCATTTGTTGTCCGAATGAAATGAAAATTTCACACAAGATTTTCACCTAAACAGCTTATGTGCCATACAAATTCACCACTTTAGCTGTCTGTCTAGCACAACAAATATTGTGGAAGACAGTATATGCACTTATGCCTACGCCATCTACCAATTTCAAACTATAGAAGGTAGTAATCGTTATCCAAATAAGCTACTAATTTTACATTGTAATCGTGTTTGCATCACTAACCTGCTGTACAAATTCGCCGCTAGAATTAATTCTGTGATACGCAACAAAAATTCGCTTACTCAACATACGCGTTTTGTATACCCAGTTCGTCATCATCAATCATTCAATGAGCATTTGTTGTCCGAATGAGATGAAAATTTCACATAATATTTTCACCTAAACTACTAACATGATGTACAATTTTGCCGCTATAAATCATTCCGTACAGCATATAAAAATTAATAGAAGTCAACACACGCGGTTTTTCCTATGCCGTTCGTATCCATCAACCATTTAATATAGCATTTGTTGAACTTGTATTGTGCCGAAAACTTATGTTGAATGTATCTTTTATATGCGTGTGCTATCCATCTATATTATCCGTTATCCGATTCAAATCCATTAAGTATCCGCCTCGATGTTACCATTTCCGAAAATCCACATATTCTGAATTCGTATTTGTATCCGGGCTGACCGTATTCGATACTGAATCCGGAGGAAAAATATGGGTTAGGATATGGCATAAGCACTATCCGTCTGAATCCGACCCAATTGCACCCCTAATTATGTTGTTATAGCTAAAAAAGATGCTTCTAACTAATTTTTACATCCAAAAGTAAAAAAATAATTTTGAAAAATCCACCACAATACCGGAATGGAGCATAAGTCAATCTGTATAATCCCTCTTTTTAAGAGGAATCTGGATTAATCTCTTTTATCTTTTGAAGAGAGGAATCTGGATAATCACCTGGGGCTAACTGATCAACATGGGCTATCCTATAAAAGGAAAGTGGTAGCCTACATGGGCTCAGGCCCAATAGAATGCGTGTTAGCCAGTGTTCATCATGGCCTTAGAAAGGCCTAGGCAGAAACTGTCTAAACATGAAGACCCAAATTTGTGTTATTATTTTTCCTTTCATCATACTACCAGCTTTAGCTCACCTAACAAAGTTTGACGGCAAATTTAAAACATTAAACATGAAGAATTGCACGTCGAGCTAGTACCGTGAATTAAAGCTAGATATATCGGGCCATTCCATCTCTCTTGTCTCTGACCAGCTGATAGTCAAGTGGTTAAAATTCTCATTAAAAACGAAGCTAATTAATTGATCATACGGAAACGAAAGGGCACTTTGAACTATTTTTTAAATAATCCATTTTTATTCAAAATTATAGAAATATACACACGCAAAAAAAATTACAGGAATGGGCTCCGGTCGCCCAACCGTTTGGCGATTGGAACCTGTCGCCCAACGGCTGCGCGACACGAATGCAGTCGGTGGGCCGTTGGACGACATAATTGCAGTCGCCGAACGGTGGGGCGACTAGATGCTGTCGCCCAACCTTCGGCGACAAGACGTGATATATATTCGACCGCTCGGTTGAGTCTCCGGCCGAGTGGCCGATTCAAATATAGCACGCGCGCGAGGAGACAAGAGAAAGAAATAAGAAGAGAAGAGAAGAGAGCAGAGGAAAGGAGAGGAGAGGTTCTGCTACTTCTGCAAGGTAAATATTTTTTATATTTTAATCATTATTTTTGTATGAAGTAAATAGTTTATTTAGTGTAAAATTAGAATCCGTAGAAAATTATAGTTGTAGAACTTTGCTACGAAGTAAATAGTTGTAAAAAATTTAATTGACAAAGTGATGGAAAATTAGTATCCACAGAAAATTATAGTTGTAGAAAATTTAGTAAATATTATATTTGTAAAAAAATTAGTCAATACAGTTATATAAACCTAGCATTCGTAGAAAATTCTAGTTGTAGGGTTTAGCATCTGTAGAAAATTCTAGTTGTAGAAACATTAGTCAATATTATATACAAAATTAGCATCCGTAGAAAATTAGAACCATACATAATTGTAGTCATAGAAATTTTAGTTAATATTTTCATACGAAATAAATAGTTCGCTTCATACAAAATATTATTAGATAACATTTATGATTTATTACGAATGAATGTAATGTCACTAATACATTAAAAATGCACATGTACCGTTAGAACTGGCATATTAATATTTAAATCATTATGTCATGTAAATTGTCGAATTCCATTAGGGATAATTTACAGTAGGATAGAACTCGAGCAGCGAGAGAAGAGCAGCGTCGGTGTGCGTGGAAGCAGGTAGGGAGTTGATGCATATTGGGGCGGAGGATAGAGAGTAGTGGTGATGCGAATGAGGAAGGGTTATGCTATGAGGGTACTGTAGTAGTTCAAGATAGGCGAATGGTTATAGAATTGTAAATTATAGTATAACAGTAGTTTCATATTGTGCGATGCGATTTGACCAGTAGCAACATTGAAAATGTTTGCAGGCTGACATCAACATTGCAGATACCCACTACATTGAAAGTGCATTACGGTATCGGCACCGTTAGTAAAGGTCCGAACAATGTTGACTTGAGAAGTTTTGCTCAAGCCACTCTGGTACACCCAAACGGCGAGAATGCTCGAATCGTAGATGTGATGTACTGGCTCACATGTAGCTTCTCCTTAGACCCTGAGGGCATGCGAAGAGTGGAATGTCAAAAGGGCCTGCGAGATCCAGGAGGAGGAGCACTGCAACGATGAGAAAACAGAGTGTATACGTCGGGAGATGAAAGCTCATCTTGACGTGTGCACGCGCAGGGAACATGAGGCTCGCGAAAGGGAGCTCGAGAAAAAGAGAGAAATGACGGCTAATGCGAAAGAGGCCGGGAGTTCAATGCCGAGTTCGCAAGGAAGAGAAAATGGCATCGGTCAACGTAGTAGGTCAGCCTGTTCCACACTAGTTCCTCGAAGGTCAAATCTATTTCCATTCAAAAAAAGCGCATATGTGTCGTACGGGTACTTCAGTTTGTTACATCGTGCAGGATGTTGTTTCTTATGCACGTAAACAAACTCTGTTCGCCGTGTTATTCCCAGCTTATTGTGAAGTCTATTTTAATTCGCAACATTACATTTTCTCATCTTTTCGTATTCAATTCTTCATGTACCAAGGCATCCAACATCATGAAAAAACAAGTTCTCCTCCATATATGAATTCTCGATTGTATCACAGTATCACTTACTTTTGTACTTACCAATTGTTGATGTTTCAATCGTCCTCAAAAAATTTCTGAAAATTTCTTGCAATACAACAACATACGACGATCATAAGTTGTTATTGCGAATCTAACAGATTTTGTACCATCCATAATCTATGAAAATCACAAATGGATCATTCAACATTGTCTGTCATTTTTCCACAAAATACAAATCAGAGACAAAATTTGGTAAATATCACCTACCTACAACAATTGCCATTTAACTCCATGCGTTGTCGGGGTGCCAATTGCACAAAAAATGGCTGAGGTTGCAGTCGCTGACCGGTCGAGCGACTCGACCTGCAGTCGTCCAACAGTTCTATGGTAGGTTGCAGTCGCCAAACCGTTGGTCGATGGATCTCGCCGCCAACGACCTCTCGACCGCATTCACATCACGCGGTACGTTGGGCGGCGAGTTCCGATCATTCAACGGTTGGACGATTGGAGCCTATTCCTGTAAAAAAATTGCGTAGATATAATTCTGTAATTTCAAATAAAAATTAGATTATTTAAAAAAATTCCACTTCGACCTCATCTCACGCAAGACAGTTTCTTGTCCAGCAAAAAGGAAAAAAAAGGAAAAACTGACATGGACCGAGCTATCACAAGGTGCTAGTTGGGGTGCTGCTGATCAAGCGAAATTAAATGCCACCTAGTCTTTAACTTGGATCGGTCCAAATGCTTGATGCATGAGGTAGGTTAGGTAGATTAGATATTACAATGTTTCTTTAAGCTTTTTTGCTTTTGATCGAAGATTGAAACAAACAGAAGTACTTCTTAAAGCGAATTTTTTATACGGTTTCTCGAATCCAAAATAATATGGCTGGTTACGTCGACGTCTCAACTATCCTTTGTCATATCAAAAACACATAAAAATTATTAGCCATAATCAAAAACCATTCACTGCCGTAAAAAAAACATGACCATTGACAGTTTAGCATGTGTTACGTACCACATACTCCTACTTGGAAAGTAATATATTTTCCTTTTCTATGTGGCATTTGCATGGCGTCGAGCAGTCCAATTGAAATAAATAGAGTACATACATATCCAACTAAACTATGCAAGATAGAACAAAATTACACGATGCCATACTAATCATATGCAATAATCAAGGGTGAAATACTTGGTCTTGCAGATTGAAAGCCAACCACTCGAGTATAGGTGTGTTCTTTTTCGGTTGTGATTTATGGTTGTGGCTGATGATTTTTTGTTCTAGCGTGAATGTTTGTGTGAATGAATTGAATACCTATAAGTCGTTTCGAAAAGATTACCCTGATAAATCACTTCGAAACGGTGATAGAAAAACTGTTCTGTTTATTTATTAAATAAAATTATAAGGTATACGTTAAAAAGAATGTAGTATATGTCTCCGTTTGTCTTTGGCCGTTGGACATCGGAGAGGGCATCTCGTTCCTGGAATAATGGTAGGAATTTGTCGATTCAGTGCACAGGAACCGCCGGGTCGGCGGGTCCAGTTCCCTTCCAGCTAATGTGTGCACGAAGGCAGGCTCAGCCTCAGCACACATCTTCAATTTGCAACCAATGTGTGGGGTTCAATATTCTACTAGATCTACAATTTTCAACGATTGTTATTTGTGATTGGACAATGTTAATTACTATACTCATTTACTATTATTTTTTTTTCAATACAGCCGACGATCCATCGACACTTGTAGCGTTATCCAAATTTTACACCGATGGTTCGAACAAATCATCGACAAAATACCTACCACAAAGTGATAACCAAATAACATGTCGAGACCAGAGGGAGAGAAGGAGAGTAAAATAGGGTTTTGCTTCTGTTGTGTGCAGTCTATTGCTCCACCTACCGATCGAGACGGGAGGGAGACATGCGTGGCTGACTGGATGCGTGCTGCCTTCGTCTGGTCGCAACATCCCAGTCCAGACCAGCCTCGGCCGGGAGAGCACGCTCGTGCCTCGTTTTCTGCCTTGTCCTGTCACCAACCGCATCACAGTTCAACCCTTTCTGGCTTGGCTCGCTCGATCCATTGCATGCAGACTCGATCGCCCGACTCACGTACTACATGCACCCCTCGCTGGTTGTTGTCTACTTGTCTCGGATACCTTTCTACAGCCTCGGATACCTTTCTACAGCTCGCTAGCTAGCTTTTGGTTACTAGTACTGCCTTTAATTCCTCAAGATACTAATCATATCTGGTTACTAGTACTGCCTTTGGTTACTAGTACTGCCTTTACTAGCTTTTGGTTACTAGTAGCTGTCTAGCTAGCTAGCTTTTGGTGTATCCTGCAGCCTTAGAGCAAGTATAATAGGAGGCTCTTAGCAGGCTGTATGCTGAGGTGGAGGAGAGAGAGGAGGAGAGAGAAGAGAGGTGGGCTGTAAGTTTACAGCCAGCTGAAGCACAAGAACCAAGAAACTTTGTGAGAGGAAGGGGTAGGTCATACTGACCTTGGTGTGGTCAGAACTACTATATGAGTAAGGCGATAAGTGGGTCAGAAGTATCCATACTGACCGGTGAAGGTCAGATTATTAGCCTTGCTCTTATAATGTTCTAATCATATCTTAATTTGAACAATTCAAAAGAATTTAGCATCATTATTAGAACCACCGAATTGACAGCTAGTTGACACATGAATTTTAGGAAATAATCTACCAACACTCAAGATTCAAGAAACTAATCGAAATCGAGGAATCAGATGCATAGAAGAGTTGGATAGTAAAAACAAGGCACAATAAGTTAGGAGCATAGGAGACTTGGCGAGGCTGGGTAGACGAGCTGTTTGGAGAGCTCCTAGCACTTCTCGATGGTGGGCGGGTCGACGACGTCCTACTTGTTTCTCTCCATAAGCGTCTTGTGGTACGCGCACTTGTGCTTAGTCGCCAATCTCGTCGCCTCGCACGACATAGACTGCAGTTGTGCCAACTTTGACGTAAATGTCCCCATGGATCTACCGTCATTTCACAGTTAAACCGGAGCAATGCAGATGAGAAAAATCAGAATAATATATTTATGGATTGGAAAGCACGAGATCAAGACTTGGCTCGATGAGTCCTTTAGTTTACCTTTTCCTCTCTGGTGCCTGATGGTCGCCGGCAGCGGTGGGGACTCCGGCCTTTGGGAAGCGCAGCGGCGGCGATGATCTGCGCGTGAGCATAGCTACGTGTCCGAGCTCGAGCTTGGCTTCTGCGTTAGGGTAAAAGCCTGAAGGATTTGACCGATTGAGAAATCTCCGATGAGGGTGGCCGATCGATTGATGAAGTGAGGATAGCTTGGGCACTTGAACTAATAGGATTAACTTGTTACCTTTTAGGTCTAATAGGCTGCTAGGAATATGTTAGTATATGTAGTGTATACTTTGTGTATTAAGGGTGTATATGTTGGATTTTTGCGCAAAAACTTTGGGGGTGCAACTGCATCCCCATGCAACACTATGTCTCCGCCACTGATACAGTACTACAATGCTAGTAGATTTCGTGTTTTCTGATAAAAAAAATAACGATTAATTGGCTTGCCTATTTATTTATGCTATGATTCTCATCTGAATTTCTCTTGGTGCAAATAATCACAGAACGCATGTGACGGCCAGAACGACCCAAACGGGGCATTCAACCCTTTTCTAACAAAACAAGGAGGAATTAGAACCATCTTGGCCCCATCTCATAGATGAGAACTCAGGAGAACAGGAGCAGGATGTCTTGTTCCATGCCCACTGCAATAAAAAAAAGTCAATTATATTTGACATTGACAATATTCTACGAGATGGAGGATGTGATTGTATTGATTTTTACTGATAGTTTTTTACTGAAAATAAATAATAGTGTATAAAAGAAATGACTTTTAAGAAGGAAGATATGGGAGAGAAAAGTGAGAGACATATGTACGCATAACGAGAGTGAGAGAAGTAGGATGTGTGAGGTAATTGTGACCTTCTATCTTATTTTTGAAGCAAAATGATAACAAGAGAAGTAAGAAAACCATATACTCGTATTAAAATTTGATTTTTCTAAATAGAAATTAGAAGCAGGGTCTAATCCGAACATGGTCTGATTCCTCCCGTGGCTATAGGATCCGACCGGCCCGTAACAGACGCAAAATACAAGCTAGATGCCACATCAAAAGAATCACGGGCGAGTGATCACGCCACTCTGCTGATGATCACAAAAAACCAAATTAAATAAAAAATTCGTATACGACAAACTTACAAAAGCATAACTTAGAATACCAAGAAAAACACGCGCACAACTACATGTACACAGTACAAACGTACTGGAATGGAATGTATGGACAGATCAATATAAGGAGATAAATACCTGCATGCATGCAAAATTTAGAAATATACGCATGATCAGCCAGTTTAATTATAGGAGATTATATATCTGGCCGCTAGCTACTCCATGGAGTAGCAGCACTGCTTGAACGCCTCGAGGTTGTGCTCGAAGACGGGCACGAAGGCGTCCACGCTGCCGTCGCCGAGGTAGGACGGCACGAGGAAGAGCATCCCCTCCGTCGGGAAGTAGGACGGCATGAAGTAGCTTGGGCAGCCGGCGCCGAAATCCAGCTCGTAGAACGGGAACGTCAGCCAGCTGTCCACCTCCAGGTCCGGGCACAGCACGTCCTTGAGCACGGCCGTCGCCGCCAGCCCCTCCTTCTCCACGGCGCCGGAGGATGCGAAGTCCACGAACGACCGGAAGTAGGGACCGTCCACCCGCGCCACCGCATCGTGGATCGCCTGCGCGGCGTGCTTCAGCGGCCGGTTCAGGAGGTCACCCACCGTGGAGCGCGGGAACGCCCAGAGGACCAGGTTGCCGAAGTATCCCGCCGGCGCCGCCAGGCGCTGCCGACCGTCGACGGAGATGCGGATGGTGGAGGTCTGGTGCGGGTTGCCGAGGCCGCGCGCGCGCGTCATGGTGCGCCACACGTGGGCGAGGATGGTCTCGAACCGGCTGAACGGGCGGCCGCGCCCTTCCGACGCCTTGGCGCGGAGCCCCGCGATGAAGTCCTTGGTGAAGTGGGCCTTGTGGATGACGATGCCGTGGTGGGCCTCGCCGTGGTTGTAGTTGCCCGCGAGGTGGGGCGGCTGCGGCCGGTAGTACTCCACACCGCGGTGCTCGAACTCGACGAGCGGCGGGTCGCGTGGCAGGAAGACGTCGGGGTGGTGCTGCGGCGGCGACGGGCCAACGGCGAGCCCGCGCGCGGCATGGCCCCACGCGACGAGGAAGTCGCTGGTGGCGTGGCCGTCTGCCACGGCGTGGTTGGCGGTGAACCCGACGGCGAGGGACCCGCACGCGAACCGCGTGAGCTGCACCTGCACCACCTCCTCGATCTCGCCCTCGAGGCCGGGGTGCAGCTGCAGCACGACTGGCGACGGCTTCGCCGGCGCGATGTCGGCGAGGTTGGCGTCCACGCACGCCTCAACGAGCCGCGCGCCGTGGTCGTTCAGCAGCACGCCCGGGGCGCCGTCCGGGCCCGGGCGGACCTGCCCGGCAAAACGCCGGTACACGCCCAGGACAGCGGCCAGGCCGCGCTCGATGTCGGCCGTGGAAGGCCCCGGCGGCGCGAAGGCGTAGATGATGGCCATCTGAATGTGGTACGTGACCTTGTCGAACACCGAGGAGGGCACGTGCTCGGCGGTGTCCGGCCGCGGCGCGTCCCTCGGGTAGGACGGCTTGACGATCTTGGAGCTCACCACTTTCACCTCCATGGCATGCAGCGGCCGGCCAGCTACAACTCGTTTGTTTCGCTTAATTACTTGTGCAGTATGACAACTACGAATCGAGCCTTGAGGATCGATATATCTAGACTCTACTGGCAGTGCACGAGTGGCACGCAGGGGTTGCTCGTTCTGTTTCGCTTGCAGGTGTTGCTTGCCTGCGGATCGAGCGCACCACCCTCGTGACGACGCGCGCGCTATAAATAAGCAGCGCGCGAACACGGGGGTAGGTGGTACTTGGAGCGACTAAACCCTTTCGTGCCATCATTGGCTTAATCTGGATCAGTGGAGACTTGTTCGGCGTAGCTTATTCGCGGAATCTTGAAATGGTAATTACGGTTGCGCGGTCATCAACTAACTCATTGACACACACACAAGCATTTATCTCCGTCCCACTGTTCTTTAAGAGAAAATCTATACACGCTGCATGCGTCAACGTTAGCACAAATCTTCTTGCCCTGTATAGCGTAAAAATATAGTTTACGTCGATCATTGCAGAGGTGGAACCAGAAAATTGGTTATACGTACATGGAGTGAAACCTACGTTGTTCCATAGATAGAGATTTAACACGTTGTTCGTGGACAGTAAAATTAAGGAGCATATAAGGTATCGTTTCACCGTGTGCTTTATACTGTTCTCTGACGATAGAGGGCGTACGGGAATTAGGCACATCGTTTTAGCGGTGATAAGTCGGTTATGATCGTACCGCGTCATCTGTGACGCTAAAATTAGGGCAAGCAATACGATGAGGACGTCCGATACAAAGGCAAATGGTTCATATTACGCTTACTTATTCACTGTCTATCTCAATAAAAAAAAAACATAGGCACTTTATCTGCTCCACACCCCATCCACCTGTTTCTTCCCAATGGGCTCCCCGTAACTGCCTCCACCCTTCATGCGGCTCTCTGAAAGGTCTCAATCAGTTGAATCATCAAGTTTCCATCGAGCTGCTGCCACCGACAAGCTTTAACCCTACTCCACCCTGACTATTTCCCCGGCATGGCAAGCTCCACCACCAACTGTCGCTCACGCTCGAGGAGGCCGACTGCCTCGGCCAAAGCTCGTGCAGAGGTCTTTCCTTCCGAGGAGCGGCTACAGCTCGCTGGATTAGGCCGGACCGAGGTTGGAGGAAGTGGAGGTGGCGGATGTCGAGTAGACGACTAATGACGAGGTTATGGTGTGGTCTGTAGGGGTCCAACATAGAGACAAGACCTCATGTTAGCTAATACCATCGTGGTCGCTTACATGCCCTCCTCTGGTAGGCTTGTTGCATATATTTTCTTTGGATTGGTGCAACATGTTTTCCAAAATATTGCATGAAGTGTTTGATTTTATTGCAACTTTCTTCTCAAATGTGCCATAAGAGGTATTTGCTCAAGTTGCCATTTTGATTTGTGACATCAAAGTTTATTTTTTTTATTACGGTAGGATACCTATTTGTTGCTATGAGAATATTGATGTACTATTTCAAGTGTTGTTGCTGATATGTTATTGATTTGTTGCATCTAGAAGTCTATGATGCTGTAGCGTTTTATCGTAATTTTATAATTATGATCTGTTGCTTTGGGAATTTTCAAGCATATAAAAGTTGTATGATGCGCGAGATCTTTCGTCAAACAAACAGTTTTGCTGAAATTTTAGCTGGATCACGTTTGTCATACAAGTTGCTTAAAAATATTGTATATGTCATTTCGAGTGGTTGAACAGTTCTGGGAAACATACCATGGGAATCCTCCCATCGCCGGGGGCTAGTCCTTCCCTAAAATAAAACTATGGCGTTTCGATACAGAGACGTGTGGGAAATTAACTTGTTTGTGACTGAGCCCGTTTCGATGGCCAACAGAGCCACGGTTTGACTACGGGACACGCAGCCCGGCCGGACGCGCGGGACACAGCACCGCACGCGGCCGCATGGCATACGCGGCTACGCGCGCACGGACGGCCAGCCGCAACTCTTGATTAACATAAATAACACTTCTGCCGCCCGGTCATCGACACATGTCCATTGGGGGCCTGGCCACCGGGCGGCTCCTTCCCTGCCGCCACCGGATGGCTGGTGATTAATTCGGCTAATTAGCCGATTTAATCACATGTTGAGTTATGATTTTTATTTACCACTTGTTCGAATTTTTAAATATAGCAAATAAGCTCTAAAAATCATGAAATTTTATGTGCAATCTTCCGACACAACATATTTCAGTGAGTTTATCGAATATACATTACATATGATAAGGTTGCTGTGTCGGGAGGCTGCACATAAAATTTTGAATTTTTTGGAACTCATTTGCTATATGTAAGAAAATTTTAAAATATCATAATCGTATGAATTTTTTAGTAACATTCATATAGGATAAAATTATCAAAAAATTACACAATGAAGTATGTTGTGTTGAGAGGTTGCATATAAAATTTTGTAATTTTTAAAGCTCATTTGCTATATTTAAAAATTCAAATAAGCAGTAAATAAAAAATTCTAACTCAGCAGGTGATTAAACTGACTAATTAGCCAGCTTAATCACTACCATCCGGTGGCGGGTCGTTAGGGGGCTGCCCAGTGGCGGGGCGACGGGCCCTTGCCGCTCGGTGGTCGGGCTCTAATGGATAGGTGTCGGCTGCAAAATCCTGTTGTTCAGTGACCGAGCGATAGAAATACTATTTCTGCCAGTTTTACGTATGTAGTATAATTTTTGAAAATATGAGTTAAAAACATACAAAATGCCAAAAAAATTCGCATCATGGTAGGCCGTTGCTAACAACACGGCCGGGAAGGTTCCCGTGACTTCTAATGCGACGATTGATTACGAATATTTAAAAGATGATAAAAACTCTGCTGTTCAATTGAAAGGAAAAGAGAATAAAAATGTACTATGCGCAAGGTCACCAGACGGCAAACCTTTGTCGTTTGGTGAAGAGAGTAGAACAGATGCGGTTGGTAGCAGGCTAGCAGCGGCAGCCATCGGCAGACAGCGTCGTCGTCCGTACAAGCATACAGTCGGGTGATTAGGACACGTGCCCTACAACGTGCCGGACAGGATCTTCCCAAAAAAAAGGTAGGACAGGATAGATGGATCGAACGTGCCCTACAACGTGACGGATAGGATCTTCCTAAAAAAGTAACGGAGGACATGATAGATGGATCGAACTCTGTTCATATATCTAGTGAGTTGCAGCTTTTTTTAAAAAATTTAACTATTTTAGCATCTGATTTTATAAAAGAGTGTGCCTAGATATCATCTGAATGTTTTCTTTCTAACAATCATCTAAATTTAGGACTGTTGGATTAGAGATTCAATGACCCTTTTTTTAGAGGGGGAGATTTTGTTTTGGAAGGGGGAGATTTTGTTTTGGAGGGATGGGGAGAATTCGTGGCCGTTGGATATCTAGATTCAACAGCCATAAATCTAGATAATAGTTAGAAAGAAAATATTTAGATAATATTTACCGATATCCTTTATAAAAATAACTATCTTTCGAGATCAAAAAATGCAACAGACGATACGTACGCAGATGGATGCGGTAGGCGAGGCGGGCCCGGTCAGCTGTCGAGCTGCCGAGTGTGTCGGTAGCTCAGCAGCTGGCCGGCCCAAGAACAGGGGAGCTCGTGTATTGCACAGGGCTAGCAAAGGCAACAACAAGATATGCTCCAAAACGTGTACAATATTTGGGCCGTAGGTTGCAGTACATTATCCCCTAGCTAACTAGGCTGCAGAACTTAACAAAAAAATTAATCAGTATATTATGTGTACGTGTGTGTTTGCAACAATTGCATGCCGCGCTTTAATGAAGCAGTATCTTAAACCAGGCTATCTTCTCCTAGTACCACTAGACACTAACACCTGCTGTGGTGTGTTGGCTAAAAAGGATCGTTAGGGGCAGGCCCCAACCCCAACCCTTTTCCAAACGGTGGTGAGCATCAGAGCATGTGATGTTTAGTAGTGCTTAGAATATGTCTTAATCGCCTCTCTTGCCGCTCCGAAGAATAACCATGGGCCATCATTCTGCCACTCCCTTATTGTGACTGAGTGACCTAATGCATGCATGGATACATGGTGTACTGTGTATAGGGTATTTCTTTATTTGTTTATATTGTGATGATGATCCAAAGCTTTATGTGGTACAAGAAGATGTTTATGACATGTAACAGCACAAGCCTGCATGCATATAACTGGAGTGGAGTCTCCAGTGCTAGCATCAAATCATCTGATCATGTATCTGCTCTAACAGTACAGGCATGTTATATCCCCAGCACGCTCATTAGAAATATCTAATGTTGTGGTGTACTCACTGTAGCGTTTGCTGCACGCACCTCGGCCAACTGCGCAGCAGCCACAGCTTGGCAGTTGGCTGGACCCACCACCTACTGTGCCAGCCCACCCTACCGTGTGTCTATGCTCCTATCGAGCTCTCTAGATGTAACACGTGACACATGTCACCTATGTATCTTTTAAGCTTAGAAAGATAGATATTTTTGAAAAAAAAATGTTTGGGTCAAAATTAAAAAGTTACGACAGTGCTAGATGCATGCATGGATTGTCTAAGGTTTGAAGTACTGACCGATGGATGAAAAGTCCAAACAAGATCGTTTGAAATGCCACTGCAATCTATAATTCAGGGCTTCCTTCCAACATGCAGTCTCGTGGCTATGGCTATGATCGCAAGTGATTTTGTTGCTGTGTGCACATGTGCAATATATCTAGGACCGATAATGGCAAAGGATGAATGGTGCCTACTACAAATCTTGGTTCAAGTATCCATAAATCATTCACTCTAGTAGCTGAAACG
This sequence comes from Bonia amplexicaulis, assembly GCA_036346245.1. Lineage (NCBI taxonomy): Eukaryota > Viridiplantae > Streptophyta > Magnoliopsida > Poales > Poaceae > Bonia > Bonia amplexicaulis. Next base: position 13,522,642 of record CM070761.1, on the reverse strand, counting down.
TGAAGAAGATCAAATTTGACATGCTAAATCCAAGTATTAATCCAAAACAGTAATATCATCCTCTTTCTCTTACTAATTCAACCTAAGAAATTTAACCATCTATTTATATTATTTTATAAGATCGATGACTCAATTGTTAATAGAAACATTGAAACGTACTGTTGACAAATCGCATTGCACCATGGATCTGCAGATCCTGCATGGTCGGTCCACATGGACCACTATCAAACAAATTAAGGTTGGTTGTAGTCGCTCCTCCTACTTAAGCGAGGTTTGGTTCGGGTTTAAGCCACGGTTAAGAGAGTTGAGCCGGGTTCAGGCCTGACCGAGCTGGGCCCGGTCTAACGGACCCGAGGCATCAAGCAGGCTGGGCTGGTCTGATATCGCAAGCCACGTACATAGTTATACGTACCTAGCTAGCTACTCGTTAGACCGGGCTTCACTTCACGCATACGCGCCCGCCCGCAAACAAACAACCGAGCCTGACCGAGCAAGTCAACAACGCCAAGGTACCATGGCCCACGGGCGTTCGTGTCGTCAAACCAAAAGCTGGACGTACAACGGTACAAGCGCACGGCCGCGCCGGGCAGCCCGGCGCTACACAAACAAACGGACTAGTGTACGGATGCCAGCGATGGCCGGTAGCGTGCAAACGGAGGAGATAATTTCCGTCCGTCTAACCGATGGAAGACTTGTGGAATGAATACGAAAGGGATAGATAAATATCTGGCACTATCTGTGTCTGATTTCGACTTCGAGGAAAAAATATAGAATATGATACAAGATAAGTGATATCCGTCCATACATATACTTATGTCAGGTGATATGAGGAAGTCTGTTGTAACTTCACCTAGGAACAAGATAACATATAGACAAATTATCACATCTGAACAGGCGTAAGTACTGAGTGTTCTTCATTCAACATATCAGTAATTAGTCTCTCTACGTTCGCTCTAATTGTACCGTACTATCTAATGTCCTGTGCAAAGAAGTGGATAATTTCTGTCCGATCGATTGTCCGAAAGATTATGGAACGGATACGGAATGAAGAAATAAATATCTGGTATTACCTGTATCCGACTCCGACTTCAAGAAAAAATATAAAATAAGATATAGGATAAACGATATCCGTCCGTATCCGTTCCGATTACACCTCTGATGGCTGATGCGTGTGCCATCTGTAGGCCCGGTCCACCGGGGCTAGCCAGCTCAGGAACACCCCCGCGCGCGCGCGCATGCGGATGATTCTTCGCGGCCGGTGCTGCTCTATCGCTCCATGTCAAACTGCGGGACGTCTCACGGTGGTCGGAGCCCGTTGCATGTGCGGGTGTGGGTATGCATGCGCGCGAAAGCTTGCCGAGTTACAGGCCGGCGGTCCACGGTCCACGGCGGCGCGGTCGTCCAACGAAGATTCTTGGCTGCTGCTGTTGATGGAGATATATGCATTGATGGTTCGGTGCGACACACATATGAAGGTCCCGTCAAGCTTACGAGCGTTTATGCGACACTATACACTACATATATGCGAGGAATTAATGGAAGTATGGTTTAGACGGAAAGAGTTGGATAAGTTCGAGATGGTCGATCGTCACGATCCCAGCTAGCATCGGTGGTGTGTCAGTACCGACCCCTGCACTTTATCAAGACACATGTAACATTTCCATTCATGCTTTATACATACATGTACAAAACTTGATGAATTAAACACGAAAATCGATCGAGATGCATGCTATCGAACATCGATCCCACAACCAAAGGGATTAAAAAAACTTAAAAGATCATTAGCTCGAGGACGGTATAAATAATCAATTGACGGCTTAACGTGCGGCGCAACCAAATAATGACCCCTCACCAACTTGACCCCGACATCCAACCACCGAACCGACCCTTTTGCCCGCCCTCATAAGTAATTTGTCGATTACTGTTCCTACTCCATCGAGTAGCAGCATTCTTTGAACGCCTCGAGGTTGTGCTGGAACACGGGCACGAAGGCGTCGACGCTGCCGTCGCCGAGGTAGGACGGCACGAGGAAGAGCATCCCCTCCGTCGGGAAGTAGGACGGCATGAAGTAGGTCGGGCTGCCCGTGCCGAAGTCCAGCTCGTAGAACGGGAAGGTGAGCCAGCTGTCCACCTCCACGTTCGGGCACAGCACGTCCTTGAGAATGGCGCTCGGCGCGAGCCCCTCCTTCTCGACAGCGTCGGAGGCGGCGAAGTCCACGAACGACCGGAAGTAGGCGCCGTCCACCCGTGCCACCTCGTCGTGGATCACCTGCGCGGCGTGCTTCAGAGACCGGTTCAGGAGGTCGCCCGCCGTAGCTCGCGGGAACGCCCAGAGGACGAGGTTGCCGAAGTACTCGGCCGGCACGCCCAGGCGGTACCGGCCGTCCACGGACAGCCGGATCGTGGAGGCCTCGTCGGGGTTTAGGCCGCGCGCGCGCGTCATGGTGCGCCACAGGTGGGCGAGGATGGTCTCGAACCGGCTGAACGGGCGGCCGCGCCCTTCCGACGCCTTGGCGCGGAGCCCGGCTATGAAATCCTTGGTGAAGTGCGCCTTGTGGATGACGATGTTGTCGGCGCCGCCACCGTGCTTGTTGACGGCTGTGGCGGTGGGCGACGGCACGTAGTACTCCCTGCTGCGGTGGTCATAGTCGACGTGAGGCTTGGACCGTGGCTTGAAGAGCTCCTCGTGGTGGTGCACGGGGGGGAGGCCCATGGGGAGCCCCCTTGTAGCGCGTCCCCACGCGACCAGGAAGTTGCTGGTGGCGTGGCCGTCGGCCACGACGTGGTTGGACGTGAACCCGACGGCGAGCGAGCCGCACCGGAACCGCGTCAGCTGCAGCAGCACCACCTCCTCGAGCTCCTCCTCCAGGTCGGGGTGAAGCCGCAGCAGCTCCGGCGTGGGCTTCGCGGGCGCCATGTCCACGAGATCGGCGTCCACGGACGCCTCCACGAGACGCGGACCACGGTCGTTGAGAACCACCGCCGGTGTTCCGTCGGGCGCCTCGCCGAGCTGCCCCGCAAACGCGCGGTACTCGGCGAGCACCGCGGCGAGGCCCTGCTCAATGGCGGCCGTGGAGGGGGCCGGCGGCGGGAAGGCGTAGATGATGGCCATCTGCATTTGGTACGTGACCCTGTCGAAGATGGACAGAGGGACGTACTCGGTGGCCGCGGGCGGCGCGGCGCCGGCATTGTAGGCGGGCTGGACGAGCTTGGAGCTCAACACCTTAACCTCCATAGCTGAGCTTGGATCGGAGTACGCAGTACGTGCAGGCCGGTGTAGTTGTTCTTTCGTTAATCAAGTTTGGTGATCGAGAAAAGAGTTTGCAACAAGAGGTACAAGAGACCGGAGGCTAGCTATAGCGCAGCGCTGGCTTGCTCGTACTCGAGTCCTGGTTGCTTGTTTGGGCTGGACGATTTGCTCGTTCCGTGCTATGCACATATATAAGACAAAATGGCAAGCGCGGGAAAAGATTAGGTGGAGTTAAACTACTGGTCTAGCTTATTATATTTGAAACTTTGATCTGGCCGCCTTTCGATCGCTCATGCGTTTGACTGATTGACACTGTTTGTAACAAAAATGCACGCCAAGTGAAAGAAGTGGTCTAAGTTTAAGTTGGTTTATGATTACACTGTCTATAATAATTAAATTTTAAATATTATGTATTTTTTAAGATAGATTAATAAAAAATATAGTAAAAAGTTCAGTTGTACCAACTAAGATATTGTCTATAATGACTAACTTTTAAATGATATATACTGCCTCTCGCGAACAACCAAAATTCAAATATTTTGGCATAAGAGCACTTTTAAATATAAGCATAATCCAACTTTAAACCCAAAAGAATAAACCCAACTTTCAACTTAGCTATCATGTCTCATCTAAAGGGAAACAAAAACCAAGTTGAAATTAAATATTGGGAAGTACTAAACATTACTCGAGTGTTGTTTTGGACTAAGAGCACTCATGTTTTTCTCCCATATATGCACCCCCTCTAGAAAAATATAAGTACTTCGAATCACAAAAAAACACTCGAATAATTCTTCTTTCATGTATGCATCCCCTCCAAAAAAAATGTTAGTGTTCTGAATCACAAAAAACACTCGAATTCCTCTTTTCCCTTGTATACACCCCTTCTAAAAAATCTAAGTGTTCCAAATCATAAAAAACACTCAAATGCTTCCTAAATATCACCTTAAATATTATTGCGCTACTGCAAGTCTAATTCAGCTTTTACATTCTCTTGTGCAATTGGCCTGAGAGAACCCTGCCGGAATAGCCTTGCCTTATTCCCGGAACTTTTGGACGTCAAACGAGCTTAGCAAAGCTAGGACTCGGTCTAGCAAGCTAGAGTTGGTAGATTTGGATGGTGCTCTAATTAGCTTTTGGCTAAAATTTATGGTTGTAGATTTTGACTGAAATTGTATTATAGTTGTTGTTAGTTTTTTCTGAGAAAAATAAGAAAAAAACTAAAAACTCCGTTATATTGTCACAAACAATGCAAAGAAATAAGAAAAAAAGACAAGAAAGCCAAAATAAGCCAAAATCAAAAGCTAATGCGTTCTAAGTGATTTCTGATTTAAATAGGTCAGTGCGGTCTCAAATGTCACCATATTATAAATGATTTAATCCATGCAGAGTAGAACACGTTCAAATAGTCGCACACTAATCTCTCTAGCTAATCACGGAAGGCATATATCGTTAGGAACATGTCATTCATGGCATGGACCAGATGAAAGCTGGATTACACTATTGTTGACAACAGTAATCAAAACTATTAGCTACCTAAACCATAATCAGACTTGCCTCGCTTCTCCAACGCATGCATGACTTCAACTTGTGTTGATTTAGTAGTAGATTGTGTTGCACAAGAAACCAGAAGATTAAGCGACCAGTGTCACTCTCTAATTTCCCGGTAAAAACACAGCTAAGCATTCCTGTTGACTAAAATGAGCAGCCGTGCGTAGTAGAATTTTTTACCCAGGGTTGTTCATATTTTTATCCAAAGGTGAATGCGATGCAACTAGAGTGCCCGGGCTCATGTTCCCGGGGCAACCTTTTGTCGCCTTTTTGCTAGTGGGTCAAGCCGTCAATCGTACCGATTGTTTTGTATCGTCGCATGTCTTTGTTTCGTATACCTGTCGGTTGCTGCTGCAAATTAGACTTGTAAATGACGGAGACAGCTGAACTTTTTCTAAATCGATCGATGGCGAGCGCCTAGTGCGACTTCCAAATCGGTCTAGGCAAATCGTGCCAACGAGCGATGGTTCGCGGTGATCTCGCAGAGCGAATGGATATTCGTACCTGTAGATGCTGTGCCTGTGGTTGTCCAGCCACCGAGGATCGCACGCACCCGGTCTCTGTTTGAACGTCCTGTCCATTTCCCACGTCACATATGTTTTCAGTCTCTGAACAGCACGGTCAGTTTGCCGCGAGATTTCCAATTCGACGAACGGTATGCAGCTGCGTAACACGACTGTGCTGGGTGTGTGTTTTGGCGACGTTTCGTTTTCTGCTTTCCGTATCCTTTTTCCAATCGCCATCTGTCGAGAAGACGTCGAATCGCTGTAACATCCCATGGGTAGACAGGTCGGGGTCCCGGCCGCAACTGAAATACGATCTGCCCCGTCATCACTAACCGGGTAGTCGATTCAACCGGCTTTGGGTTTAGCTGCCAGTTCCCAGGCTTGCCGCAAGAGAATTTTGGTCAAAGATAGCACTATTTATCTCAAAAATACCAGATCTAGTCTCCAAATAACAGTAATTCTGTTTATAGCCTCCTTCCCCACCGCATGACTCTCAAAGGCTGACACGTGTTAATCGTGCGGTCCCCAACCTCACAACTACTGTTCATAGGGTGATCGTGCGGTCCCGACCGCACGACCACTGTTCTTGCATATGTACAGTATCACCCGCGATAGTGTTTTTTTGTTTAGCTGTTGCGTGCGTTTGTGTGCATGTAATGATGTTTAAATTTTGTATTTTTGTGTGGAGAAGAGTTTACTTAGTTGTGCAAATTATTTGCAATTATAAAAATTACGAATATTCATGTGTAATTTCTTTTTGTGTAGAGTCTGCAGCAATTTTGTAATATAGAAAAAGATGTGCAAAATATTATGAAATATATTTTTGAAAACTCCTCACGCAGTGTAGATGATAAAAACCGAAGAAGGAGGTGCATATATTATGAAGTATAATTACAAAAACAGTACTTTTAATCTCGGTAATTAACGCATGGAATTGGACGTCAGGGTCATTAAGACAATAATCTCATAATAAATTAAACAGGCGGACGCTTGTTGATGTGCTGTACTTCTGCGTATGAACGCGTTCCGTTTAATTGCTGCATTGTCCGTTCTCCGTTTTCAGTTGGTCGTTGAGTTCAATCGAGTCCAGTCGCTCGTCAGTAGCGGAAACGTCATCCGATAGACCATCTAATTTTCTCCACCTAATAACAAGCAGCGTCGGTCGTCAAATTAAGAGTTTTTGTACGCTTCTCTTGACTGTAACAACGCATATATATATATATATATATATATATATATATATATATATATATATATATATATATATATATATATATTCAAATTAAGGATGGTCGCAGCGAAGATTCACATGCAAACGACTCTGCTTGTCCATTTGTTCAACGAGCGCGAAATCGATAGCTTTCACGCGGCCGGTTCGATCGTCTCATTGTTCGGTTTTGCTATTACCAAGGCGACTGAAATTTTTTTGTCTCTCAATCACTTGAAAGTTGCATTCTCAATCAACTAAAATTGCAGCCCCCTAAAAAAACAGCCCCCTCCAAAAGTTGCACTCTCAGAACAACTGCAATTTTAGTTGATTGAGAGTGCAACTTCGAGTGACTGAGAGATAAAAAAATTTCAATCACCTTGACAATAATCACTCCCTTCCTCATTCTTTCTAGCTATACAGCGACTTGTCAGCCAAGCCCAAGCACATTTGCACGTGTGACTGCTGCATTTATTCCTTCACTGTTGATATATCAACCAGACATTTTCACGGTAATTTCTCGATCCATCCCGTTTCGTTTCGTTTCACAAGAGGAGACGATGGAATTATGTTGTTCAAATTAGCTAACCTGCTTCAGGTAGATTGAGAAGCATGCATGTTGGGACTGCACATGCATTAACCTAGCTAGCTAGTTTCATGCATTATCTTGTCCAATTATACCATGTACCAACTTGCAAATGTTCCGGTTCTTGAACAACTGCACACGCATTATATATGTTCCATTTTTCTTTTTTAATCTCAAAACAGTACTTTTGATTAAGAACCCCTGCTCGAACAACTGCACATGCATTATGTTTCATGTTCTTTTTTTTTAATCTGAAAACAGTAGTACGTACGTGCGTTACATTATATATTCAGCGATAGCAGCCTGCAATCAAGACTCTTTGAGCTCTGGCCTTGCTGGGCAGTGCATGCATGTACGCATGCAGCAGCCTTATGTGAATACTGTTGATTGCTTCGACTAGAGATCGACAAGCTAGCCGCCAAACCTCGAATCTGATGGAGTATAAAATACTAGCAAAACGCAGTAGTATTTCTGTGCAAAACGACATGTGCAGTACACCATCAGACGGCAAAACTAGCTAGCTAATTGCCTAAGGCCTGCTCGTTTCGGCTTCAGCTTCTAGCTTCTGGTTTATTTTTTACTATTTATAATTTCGTCTTTTTCTGAACTTTTAGCTTTTTTTGAGTTTTTTTGCCGGTTCTTTTTTTTGCCGTATTCGTTTGCGTTGTCTGTGATGGACTAACATATTTTTTATATTTTTTAATTTTTATAAATTTAATTATGTTAAATAAGCCTCCGTCATTCTGATGTTTTTTTCACCATTACAGTCTTTTCATTATAAACCACCAAAAATAAGCTCAAATGATCACCACCTAATCCACAACCGTTGAATTGCCGTGCACCATCGGACGGCTAGCTGCGACTTGGCGGAACGGACTGCAATTGAAGCCGCGTCGGCCGGCGCCACCTACCGCCCTGGCCTTGGATCGTTGCACGTACTGGATTCTTTTCTTCCTCATCGGTGAAAGGTCATTTTCGTTCCACCGAAAAAATAAAGCAGGGGACATATGGGAAGAGCAAGAGAAGGATATATAGAAGGAAGAGGCTCCCTCCGTTCAAAAAATAAATGAAGCTCTAGATCGTGCCTTTAAGATTTTTTAATTTTGACTATCGATTAAAGTATAAAAGACTATATATTTCAATTGGTTGTATGAAGTAATATCATGTATTTATCATGAAAAATATATTTTTTAGTATCGGGAAGTGGATCCTGACACCCACATTTACACACATAGCAGTGCACTTCAATGGAAAAATGTGTGCCCATGTTCTATAGGTAGTGTTTGGTTTGTGGTATATCCCGGGATGGGAGGGGGCTAACCCATTTTTTGTAGTGTTTGGCTGTAGGATTGGGTGGGGTGGGTTGGACCTAAGAGAAAATATTCTGCTGAAATGTGGGTTGAGCTCGTCCGCCGAAATCGGGCGAACCGCGCCAACCCACTATCCTTCGCGCGTGTGCGGGTTAACCGAGCGGATTCCGTGGGCGCGCGCGGGTGAGAATATCTCACCCAACCCTAATACTCATTCCCATGAGCCTCCCATTCTCGCACATCTCCTGCGCCTCTCGCCTTCTCCCGCCGCTCGCGCCTTCTCCTCCACGCGGGCGTCGACCCGGCCGGGTGTGCGCGCGCCCCCCGCCGCTCGCCCTTCTCCTCCCACGCGGGCGCTGGCCCGGCCGGGTGTGCGCGCGCCTCCCCGGGTCTGCTCGGGTCTCCGCTCCGGGTCTACTCGGGTCGTCGTCCTCGTCGCCATGCTCCGGTCGTCCTCGTCGCCGTCCTTGTCGCCGTGCTCGGGTCGCCGTCCTCTCCGGCCTCCTCTGGTCGTCCTCGTCGCATGTATTGAATGTGTGAGTTAGCATGTATTGAATTGTTTGTTGATTAACTGTATTGTTTTCCTAATTTGCTGAAACCATTCCCAATATATAGATGTTCTCTCTATTTATTGAATGTATTGTATTGAATTGTTTGTTGATCCCACTTCATTCCTTGATCCAAACAAGAGGTGGGATTACTAGATCCCATTCTATTTCTTCATCCAAACAAAAAATAGGGACTAACTTATCCTTGCAACCAAACAAAAACTGGGATTATCTCATCCCACATACCTGAGATGGAGCTATCTCATCCCACCAAGTCCCCAATCCAAACACTATAAGGTCATGAAGTTATCTCCTACTACTGCAATTCTAGGCGTGTGATAGAGACTGCACTCTCTTAGCTAATGCACTCTCTGGGTGTGTACAACCGTCTGTGGTGCCTGTGTGTCTCTACTGGGAACTAAAAAAAAGTGACGCTGTGTATCACATATGCATGTCCCTCGTAAGGTGTGACCAAGGACTTTTCTTAACCTGTCACAGTGGCGGAGTCGTCGCTGGGCCCGGGTGCTTCTGCAGCGGAGGTGGGCGCTTCAGTGGCCTTGGCGGCGGGGGCCTCGGCGGTCGGAGCTGGGATGGAGGCGCCCTTCTTCTTCTTATTCTTGGACGATGACAACGGCTTCTCTTCTAAGCGGGCATACGGGCTGGGGTCTTGGTGGGCTGGCACTTTAGGAACGGGCGCCAAGGGAGCGGTCGCTGGTGCCTCTACGGTGGGAGAGGTCGCCACGGGGGAGTGGCTACCTGGGAATGGGTGGCTGGGGCAGGCGCAGCCTTTGGCGACGGGGACGATGGGGCGGTTGCCTTGGAAGGGGACAACCGGGAACATGCCATCCCCAATTGATTTGGAGCCATCCCTGCCAGAGTTTGTCGAATCTGTGTCTTCCTCACTGCCATCCGCTGCAACCGCCGCCATCATCATTCCTCCATAGCGCCTCGGTGCAATTACTTCGGATGGAAGCACCTCCATATCATCCTCTACCATCTCTAAGCGTCGCTGCAGCCTCTCCTTCATCCTAGGTTGCCGGCATCGATGACCACCTTGTGCCACCCTCGGCCGACGAGGCCAGCCCGCCTCGGTACTCCCTCGGCTCCTCCGACCGCATGAGTGAGTTTCCCTCGGCCCCATCCTACTCATGCTCACCTTGGTTTTCCCCCTCACTCCGGCGCCGCCATTCCCCAATCTTGCTCCGCTACCGGTCGCTCCATGCAACCACCAGTCGCCAGGTTGGCCGCTCTGATCGCAGCGCTGTCTCCTCCGTCTCCTATGCCACCTCGGTGACCCATTTTTGGGCTTGCCCCTGCCCCTCCGGCAACCACTCCCACGGCGTCCGGTGGAGGGGTGGTAGGGGAGGACTTGGGCGTGGGGGGTGGCCGGGGTGGTGGATGGAGCAGCGATGGGAGAGGACACGTCGATTGGCGGGGCATGGGTCGCAGTGGGCGTGCCAGTCATCGCTGGTGTTGCCTTGGAGGACTTGGGCGGCGCATTGGTGACCGCGGCCACAGGCGACTACGTGAGGGTAGGGTGGCGGGTCGAATCGATCGGTTGCTTATTCCATATCCTATCCTATATTTTTCTCGGATTCGGTCGAATACGAATAGTGCGGATCTGAATCGAATCCGGATAGTATCGATCACGGATCTGAAAGCGAATACGGAGCGGATGCGAATACGATATGAATATCTCGTCGGATATTACGTAGGAATACAAAAGGCATATATAGACGGGTAGAAAATGTAATGTAATAAATTGGTTGAAAAAACTATCAAACCCCACATGCAAACATGCAGTTTTTTGTGGAACACCTTGGGGTGATCAGCAAGTTTATGCATATATAGACTGGTAGAAAATGTAATGTAATCTAATGTAACAAAAAACATATATAGACTGGTACAAAAGGCATATACAAAAGGCTTCTCCAACTGGACAATACCACCAAAGAGTAATTGTGATGGATCCGACTATCCGAATCCAAGAATCCGACTCCGAATCCGGATATCCGAAAAATATATCCGGGTATTATTCGATAAAATCCCAGATAGTATCCGTATCCGTCGGATAGTTATTTTCCGAATCCGAAACCGTATCCGATAATTATCCGACATAACTATCCGAATCCAACTCTGAATTCGATAATTATCCGACATAACTATCCGAATTCGATCCGACTCGGATTCGACGGTCGGTCGGTCGGAAAATATCCGATCCGTTTTCACCCCTACGTGAGGGAGTGCGTCGCGAAGGAGAAGGCAGAGCAGCACGACGGAGAGGGCTACATGCCATGTGTTAGCACGTTATTAGCTTGTTACATAATTTTGATTGTGTAACTGTTATACAATAGAATTTCTCCTGACTCAGACTTCGAAGCCAACAGAAGGAATATTTTACGACTCAAATCGCTGCTACCTGGAAGTAGGAAATAGACCTGACAAGTTCAACAGACAAGGGCTGGGCCTGGGTCCAGCTAGGGTTCGTAGGCCTAAATGGACCCGGGCTGAGCCTTGGCCCGGCCCGGAATTTGCTCAAGCCTGCTAGAAACACATCCTGGCACTCTAAGCAGTAAGTTCCCACCAGCTGATTGATTGGCTGGTACGGCGTTCACGGCTTTACCATTCCAACGCTTCCAATAATAAAACTGGTATACAAACGTGCCGATAATATTACAAAGCCATTGAAAGTGCACTCAAATTAACTAAGAACATCATTTATATCTCTCTTCTTTTGCTTTGACCGGACCTCTCATGGTGGTTGCACTGAAAGAAGGAAGAATTTCATACGGAAAAGACGAAACGCACGCATACGTTGAGCTAGTCTTTGAGGTGCATACCACGCGCGAACATCTACCAACTGCGTAGGCATCGGCCAGTGCAAAGAGAGAGGGAATTGGGGAACGAGAATTGAACGCCCTCGATATATCGATCTCTACCTACCTACCGTGCAGGCCGCGCGCAGGGCCATCGATCTGCACCTGCCGCGCGCGGCGTCGCGGCATTCTAGTTTCGCCGCACGGCATCTCGGCATGGTCGATTTGACCGCGCAGCAACGACGACACCAAACCACAGCACCTACCTAACCCCGCCCCCCTTCTAGCTTCCCGGCCATCTAGCTAGCACTATATAAAGGCGCCGAGTTCATCGCAAGCAAGGAGTAGCATCGATCGACCAACCGATCTTCTCGCTTCACTTGACATCGATTTCACTTGTTGCTCTGATCGATCAGCGTGTGTCGATCTCTCCAGAAACCCTAGCAACGTGGTGAGTACGTTGATGCAAAACAAACTGACCTAACTGCAAAGTGCTAGCTCAAGCTGTATGCTTCGCATTCCCAGCTAGCTCTTCCATTTCCCCTGTGCACGCATAGCGAAATTGTCGCCAGTGTATATCGTTTTTTTTACGGCTAGTGAAGCGATGGAGTACCTAACTAACTGTATGCAAAATGTTTTTGTCTTGCTGGCCTGTAGGTAACAAGCTAGAGGCTAGAGCTCTGCTGCAGCTAGCTAGCTAGCTTTGCATTGCTAAAGTGCATATCACGTCACCATCGCCGTGGTCATCATGGTTGGAGGCAGCCCCATGCAGGCGGTGCTCGTGGCTCCCGGCGTGAAGGACAGGAAGGTGCTCTCGTTCAAGCGCGACTCGCTCAAGGAGAAGGACGCCGTCGCCGGCTTCATCCACTCCATCATCTCCTCCGGAGCCGCGCGGAGCGCCTTCTACGTCGTCGACCTCGCCAAGGTCGTCGACCTCTTCAGGGTGTGGCGCCGCGCCCTCGCTGACGTGCGCCCCTACTACGCCGTCAAGTGCAACCCCGAGCAGGCGATGCTCGGCGCGCTGGCCGCGGTCGGCGCCGGCTTCGACTGCGCCAGCCGCGCCGAGATCGAGGCCGTCCTCGCGCTCGGTGTCAAGCCCGGAAGCATCGTCTACGCCAACCCGTGCAAGCCCGAGGCGCACATCGAGTACGCCGCGGAGGTCGGCGTCAACCTCACCACCTACGACTCCGAGGAGGAGGTGGCCAAGGTCAAGCGCTGCCACCCCAAGTGCGAGCTCCTGCTCCGCCTCAAGGCCCCCGACGGCGGCGAGGCCAAGGTCGACCTCGGCACCAAGTACGGCGCGCACCCCGAGGAGGTGGTGCCGCTCCTGCGCGCAGCCCAGCGCGCGGGCCTCAACGTGGCCGGCGTCTCCTTCCACGTCGGCAGCGGCGCGTCCCGCACCGACGTCTACCGCGGGGCCATCGAGGCCGCGCGTGCGGCCTTTGACGCGGCCGCCGCGCTCGGCATGCCTCCAATGCGCGTCCTCGACATCGGCGGCGGCTTCATGGCCGGCGCCACGTTCGACGAGGCGGCGGTGGTGATCAACGCGGCCCTCGGGCAGTACTTCGGCGACCTGCCGTGCGTGGAGGTGATCGGCGAGCCGGGGCGCTACTTCGCCGAGACGGCGTTCACGCTCGCCGCGCGCGTCATAGGGAAGCGCACGCGCGGCGAGGTGCGCGAGTACTGGATCGACGACGGCCTCTACGGCTCCCTCAACTGCATCCTCATGGACCACTACGTGCCCCGCCCGAGGCCACTCGCCACCCCGCGCGCCGACGAGGAGACGTACACCTCGACGGTGTTCGGGCCTACGTGCGACTCCCTCGACACGGTGGTGACCGGGTACCAGCTGCCGGAGATGAGCGTGGGGGATTGGCTCGTGTTCGACGACATGGGCGCCTACACCACCGCGTCCGGCTCCAGCTTCAACGGCTTCGCCACGTCGGACATAAAGATCTACGTGGCGTACTCCAGCTGAGACTACCGTCGGGTGTATCATCGTATATGGACACGTTGATTTGTTGTGTGTACGTATACAGAAAGTTGTGATTAAGCTTGTATACAAATATACGTACAATGTTTTTTTTGAGGAATATACGTACATTGTTAATTTGTGTTTTCTTCTCTCTTCTCTTTTTGAGAAATTGGTTAATTTAAGTGTAGCTGATTCTTATGTATCAAATGTCAAGTAAACATAAATTTAGTTCCTTGAAACGAGAAGTTATAAATTGTAATGAAGTTGTGATAATTAGCTTGCCAATATCACCATGGTATATTCTATAATCTCTACTGTAAACCGTGGGAAAGACCGTACACACATAATGCTAAAGCACTTAGACAAGTCTTAACTACGGCCAATGGGCTTAGGTTGATATGCCACACAGGCTTGCAGCCCAGACCAGACCTCTAACAACTTGCCTCTGCTGATCCAGTCCACAACTTTACGTCCAGAATTCAGAAACATTACTAGTTCATTAAGAGATAAAAGGGCGCGTTTACATTTAGAAACGTTTGTTTTTTAGAGATTACGAGGCAAACACACTCAGCACACACCATAATCATACAGTCCACACGCGCGTGTTGCGTCGAAGAACTGGGAACACTAAAAAAAACGATGCGTTGAAAACCCAGAAATACTTAGCTGCATACACTAGTTTATTCAAAAACAACTTTTAGTTTAGGTAGAACTTTTAACTGGTTCAGATGCTAGTTCCATCTCATTGCATGCACCGGAGTCAGTATAGATACACTAGTTCTAAAGTTCCAGTAGACATTCATACATGCATTGACCTCATGAATCGAGTAGCCATTGAAAAGAGATGACGTCATAGTTAACCCATTGACGAATTAAGAAAAAGAATAAGCCCATTTAACACCCTTAAACTATTGCACCTATCTTAACACCCTTAAACTATTGTGTCTATCTAAAATTCAACCCCAACTATAAAACTGGATAACCAACACCCTTGAACTATTAATACCGGGTATTTTACCCCTTCAGGCTATTTAAAACCAGTTTTAGGTGGCGTGGCGTAGATGTGGCAACCCACCCGTCAACCCCTATACTTTTCTTCTCCTTCCTCCTCTCTCACTCTCCTCCATGTTGTAGCCACGAGCAACTCCGACAACCCGCTTCTCTCTTGCTCACCACCCACCTTGTTGGCTATTGCTGGGGCGTGGCGCCCTCCTATTCTCCTCACCCATGATGTAGCCGTCCTTCCTTCATCTCTGCACATATCAAAACATGGGGAGGTGGCGAATCTCCATCGTGGCCACCACATTTGATCTCCCTCTTTGCTGAGTTTTTGGCAATTATGTGCGCGTCAAAACGTGTTCCACCACTTTCTCTTCCAATCCTCAATGTTAATTAGATTTATTTTGCTCGTAGTCACTGAATTGACTGTTTTACTTCTCCTATTGCGCCCGAAATTTTGCGGCTGCCGTCTGTCATTGTTAGTGAGAATTTGTCTGATTCTTTTACACCTAAGCACCCTCTCCTCCCCCTATTCATTCTGGCGCGCTCAATTTGAGATCCTATTTACCGTATTGCTGTCCCCACAAGGGCGCGATGCTGCCACAACCACCTACTCGCTGCTGGCGTGCCTACAGTGTCATACTCCTCAAATTATCACCACCATTGGTTTCCCCTCATCGCAAGCAACACTTTTTTTGGTCCATCTCCTATGCCTCACCATCCCTGGTGTGCCACTGGCCTGTCTCAGCCGATGCCATGTTCACCTCCACTTTGTCCTTTCTGTTTGTTCTAACTGAGAGGAATAATACATCCTCCCCCCTCTCTCTCTCTCCCAATGACATATAGGGTCCACTGTAGAAATTTTTTAAAATAAAATTAAAGCTATGTGACATGGCTGTTTACACGGGAAACCAATGACATTGCTGTTAAATGGTAATTAAAAACCCTGCCATGATTCATTCACTAGTTTCGGTGAGCCTTTTTTTTTTTTGGTTGACGTTTCCGTGAGCTTCAGAGCATGTACTTCGTACAACACGTCAAAAACAAATTAAGATATGCAAATAAACAGCTTTTGACAATTTTTATTCCCCTGTGTAAGCTATCCTGCAAGTGACACCTGAACTGCAGCTCATATACATGCTCTGGATTACACTCCAAGCAGACCGAAAACATCCAAGAATCCAGGAGCTGGTTTCCAGTTGTAGAAGTACTAACTATGATAGATGATCTAATATGAGTACAATGAACGTCATTTGCCAATGGCTTGAACATTCCGCAATTCACCATGTATATCTGAAAGTAGGGAGGCCTCGTCTAGTCCAACCGTATGACATTCATGTCTTATGGCTAATGGCCATAGTTCTAGTCCAACCTGATAACTACACGTTAGGTGTGTTCATTAACCGGTGGATTTTTTGGGAGTTGATCCCATAACCTCTGGTTCTCGGTTGACGAATTTAAGGATAAGTTTGACAACCAATTTAGTTACACGATGGCTAGATCGGATGACCAACTGCTCCTTGGAAGCATTACATAAGCCGACAATGTCGTAAGTCTGGTTCAGGGCCTAGAAAGAGAGGAAATGTTGTAATACGAGTAAAGTGACATTTTCTATAAACTCTTAGGTGAACTAGCCGATCAGCCGTGTGATTGCGAGGTTTGGTATAGTATAGTATAGTATAGTATAACTTTATGCAATTTCAAATATTAAAATTTATATTTTGCAATCTAAATTTTAATTTAGAATATTTGATTTCACATTTAATGAGAACATTTTATTTGAGATCTCTCTTCTTATGTGCCAAAGAGAAGATTGAGAGGTGGGTCCATAGAGCAAATTTACACCTTCAACATTTGAATTAAACGTAGTGCTACCCTTTTTAAATTAATATGTCTCTAAATCAACCATTGAATCTAATCCTTTAAAGTTAGGGTCTATCAAATTAAGGGTTATACTTTTATTGATCTTTTTCAAATTAATATATCTCTAAGACAACTATCGAATTTAAGCCTTTAAATTTAAGATCTATCAAATTTAAGCCTTTAAATTTAAGATCCACAAATTTATTTTTAAGATCCACAAATTAAGATATTAAATTTAAAAAATTAATACTATTGAACTATATATACCCCTATTAAATTGCATACAACTACTTACTTATTTTTAAGCATTAAATACGGGTATATGGTGGAAATATGTAATAACTACATTTTTAATCTTCGCAATTGACTTATATTATAGGACAACGCTTCTCAAGAATGAAAACTTAAATTACGGGAAGAAGGGGGTATATAATAGATAAGTTGGTGCGTATATAACGCAGTTTCAGACCTAGTAGCATTTGGCACTACAGATTGCTTCGGCCAGTGCCTTTGATTTATACACCTGAACTCCAAGTTTCATTAATGTGTCGTCACCATTGCACCATATTTTTCTGAAATTGAGCTTAACGAAGAACTTCTCCTGAGAACTCGATGTGTTCATATCTTCCATTAAATCATGTCTCGCTGTAACGTTAAAGACAGGCCGGACGGGTGGTTCATTAGTTGAAACCATTATATCCACATCTTTTCCTTTTCGAGAACGCCATAATGTGACAGGACGTGACATGCATCACTTGAGACATTTTGGTCAACATATATCAGTAAATTCATGTGTGAACTATACAAAAAAAGACAAGCTCGGCCGCGTCTAACTTCTTTGGTAACCGTCACTCTCTGTTACGACGACTTGACACAAGATTTAATCTCCCTAATAGTACAACAATGTTAAAGAGTCTAGATAGGCCATCAACATACTAGTGTGACGGCATACATGACATGCCCGGCCTGGCAATGTGAAATCAGTGATTTAATGTCCCCTCAAAACAAAATAAGGAAAAAGAAGAAGAGTTATACACACATACATACATACATACATACATACATACATACATACATACATACATACATACATACATATACATATACATATACATATACATATACATATACATATACATATACATATACATATACATATACATATACATATACATATATATATATATACATATACACACACACTATTCTACACTGACCGTAGAATAAGTTATTCTACGCTCCACCACCTTTCGTGAAATGTGGGTCAAAACCCACATTCCACCTTGGTAAAGGCTGGTCAAAGAAAACCAAACACCTCTCACCTCGGTCAACCCCTATGTCACTTTCTACCCACATTTTTCATGCTCAAACCATGCAGTAATTGGCTGGTTTAGGTATAGTAAATCCAAACTTTCGGTGCAGTAATCGTTTTACAAAGTTAAAACATATTCATCGTGGATCTCTTTTGTTAAGCATTTATTTCAGTAAATTACTTCAAATGGATTGTAAATTGGATAAATGGTTTAGAAGATATCGGTGTTCAAAGTTTGCAATCAACCCACGTTTCTCTCTCCACCCACCCCTCTGTACTTAGCGTGATAGTGAATCTTTGATAAAAACACAGTAAAGACAAAGAAGTGCAGTAATACTAAGCGTGATAGTGTCTGTTTTGTAAAAGTGCAATAAATGAACAAAAAGATAGCAGTAATTTTCTAAAATAAAGAGGCGCGTGAGCACGAGGGCCGAGCCGAGGAATCGATCGCTTGTGGGCAGGGCGCACGACGCCAGCCCAAGCTGACTCAGTTCTCTACTCGAAGAGGGAACTTGGTGGTGTCGTCGTGTCGAGGCCTCAGCATGATGCAATACTTTTGTCAGGGCTACACCATAACTATAAAAAAAATATGTGAATATTTCTCTGAAACTAGTTAAAGAATAGAAATTAGAAGACATCCAACATATATTTTATATATATATATATATAGGTAAAATAACGAGTGCTCCTTGGTGCCCGGGCATCATAGTCTAAAATAGGTATGTATTATGTGTGAAAATTTTTAAAATTTCTTGGATGTCAAGTTTAACTAGTCTACTAACTAGTTCAAACAAGTTTGAACTAAATTTCGAATTGTAGTTGCCTTTTTTGATGATAGTTTGATTGTAGGTATATGATGATTATATATATAAATCAGCAAAGTTGTGATCTAAATTCGTTTAAAACTTTGAATTTGAGTATATTTTTTCAAACTTATACGTTTCATTTGAATTGTTATAGATGAGTATATACCCTAAAACTGATATTTTCAAAAATATACCTGAATTTAGATGGAATTGATGTATTTGAAATCAAGGTGCCCAGACACCTTGGTGTCCCATTTCAGCGTCATATATATATATATATATATATATATATAAGTACAATTATCCGAACAATACATAAGCTTGGTCGTCTCTCACATTAGCTATGTATAGTTAGTTTCATATTGTGTTATTGTCAGTTGTCACCTCATTGATTTTCTGAAGCTTTGCTAAGAACTTGTCTTAATCGAAGGTGTACGAGAACTATATGCGTTAAGCTAGCATTTCCATTCACGTCATGCTTAGCGCGTCACAAGATTAGATAGGGTAGTTGTTAGTTCACATCACAATCCAAATGTAACTGCACCGGTTTAGATAAATTCGTCGACCCATATTCGGAGACATGTGTGACCTGTGACAGCAGCTTTACATCACTTGAAACTCACATATCGGTAACTTATGTGTGAGCAAGAAAAAAAAGACACTACGAGTTTTACTCCATCGATCGGTAACTTGAGGTCTCATTCTTCTCCTGTCGTTAGTACTACGTAAATAACGTTGATTAGGGGCGAAGATGGATGGGTAAATTTGCAAAAAAAGATACTGACTGTGCGGTCACAAACATCAAATGCATACGACATCCATGTCTCTTCCACGGTAACAGAAAAACGTACAGCTTTATGTTTTTCCCCCCTCCTATTTTACCCCTCGTTAAACGACATTGGCCGCATGGCCCACAACTTGGTTGGGAAGGATGTAAAAAAAATTCCTGATCCACCTAACAGCTTCATTAGATTAAAAAACATTAGGACCTGTTATTTTGTGATGTAACACATAGATTTTGGCTGTAGTCGATGGTTTTTTCTGTGCTTTTTTGAGACGACGACGTACGATAGAGACACTGATGCGAACGGTGTATATGATTTTAAACTCAGGAAACTGTTTAGAGAATCGGTTTCGAGAAACCTCCCCATTTATTTTGGCTTCCAGTGAAATTAAAGCCAAAAGCTAAAAAAAACCCCAAAAAGAATAAGGTCATTAGCCTTTAACCACACGACATAAGGTACCACACCAGTTGGACTAGCTAATAGCTGCTCTTAGTTTCTGCTCGTGGGCTTAGGTTTGATTCCAAATCACCAACTACATAATGGGGTTATTTTTGAGGGATTTTCGCCAAAAACTCACCTACAAGCGAGGGAGTTTGTGAAAAACACATATACATCATAAAGTTCATCAAAAACCCACTCGCAAATTCTACGTGGTTGCAAATCCTTGACCACACCTCTCCCCCAAAACGACCAATTTACTCGTTGAAGCTCATAAAAGTTAAGAACTACTAACCTGGTTGTCTTCCATTGATGAGATCACATCCAAGTTCATCCAAACTGTGATAATCCTCCCACGTGATCGCAACATCGACGATCGCCCCTGATCGTCCTTATATCTTGTCGCTCTATTCTCCCACTCTTGTGCCACGCTTTGTTCTCACGCACTCGGTTTGTGCCCTACCTTGCGCTGGCACATCTTCCATGTTCAAAGTCCACAAGATTGGTTTACTGAAATTACCACACAAGCACCATCTTCAACGAGTAAACTGGCCATTAGGGGAATGGAACTACATAGAACTTATTGGTGGGTTTTCGACAAACTTTGAGATATAAGTGGGTTTTTAATAAATTCCTCCACTTACAATGGGCTTTTGGAAAAAAAATCAAGGGATTTGTTTTCTAGAATCTTGATCTTATGATCTTTTGTTTGGATAAGTGTTAAATAACTATGATGATCGATTACTCACACACAAAAAATTGCGAGATATTACTGGCCAATCTACTCGATCTATATAGTTCAAACGTAATCTCTGCGTACCAGCCGAAATGCCATCTAATTAGAAGAGGGCTTCTGGCTATTCCAAACGCATCATTTTTTTTACATATTTTAAAAGCTTTGCTAACATTAATTCTACAAATCTTGGTCCTCACGCACACCCTAACTACCCTTACCAATTAATTAAACAAGTTTTTACATCATTTTCGTGGCAGTTCGCATACTTTCAATTGTGACCTCTCGCAGCTGAGCAGCAAATTTCTGGCCCTACCTAGGCATATCAAATTAATTTTCGGCTGATAGGGCACATCCTCGATGGGAATCGGCGAAAGGGATAAGAAGTTAAGATGTTGGGACTTACCTACCCTATCCTTGTTGAAGATTATGGAGAACGATAACACAGACATGTACATACAAATCTTATTGCACACTTGCACATGTACTTCCTTAGTTCTTTTTTATTTGATCATTTAGAATTTGTGTCCTTAAATTCTCTAAAGTTTAACCATCAATAGATGTAAAACTATATAGATTAACTATACGAAAATTATATCATTAAATTTATCGTTAAAAATACTTTTATGATATTATAATTTTATTAGTGCGACCACTGTCAGGAATTTCGGCCAATCAACACGCCTGAGCTCACACTCGAACACACACGAAGTTGGGAGAACAAAGCAAGAACACAAGTGTTTTTGTGCTGCTGAAAATCTGGCAGCGTTTTCTGTTGTATTAGACTGCTATTTAAAGGAAATACTAGTCTAACTCTGGTGATTAAGCCACCCTTATTACGTGCCACTACCTGCACGATCCCACAGACCCAGGCCATGACGCGCATGACGCTAACAAAGCGGAGAATGTGCCCTCACGTGGACTGAGCACACGTCGAGCACTTTCGACTATTACAACAACTCTTCGACCATAGCCGCTATGACTACCACCACGACCACTACGACTATGACTTATGACCAGTAACTCCAACGGTACTCTACGAATGCTACATTAAATCTACGACTGCAACGGTACTCTACAACTTCGACCATGAGCTACGACTTACGACTTTCAACCACGGTGAACGTGCCGAATTATTCAACATTTTCCCCTAATCCTTGTTGTGTTCTCCTATGATCTCAATGACGCCAATCCTTGCGTACTGATCTTGAAACTTATGCGCCCGAGCGGCTTCGTGAGAATGTCTGTGAGCCGCTCCTTTGTGCGAGCATGCTCAAGGTTGATCTTCCCTCCATCAACACACTCCCGGATGAAGTGAAAGCGAGTGTCGATGTGCTTGCTCCGGTCGTGGAAGATAGGATTCTTGGTTAAGGCAATGGCGGACATTTTGTCCACCTTGAGCACTGGCACTCTGGGATCTGAGCAGAGAAGTTCGCCCATCAGCCGAGCTAGCCAGATGCCTTGACATGCCACAGTCATCGCGATATTGTACTCCACCTCGCAGGATGACAATGCCACCACCCGCTTTTGCGACTACCAGGCGATGGGGTTGCTTTCGAGGAAGAAGAGCACTCCAGTGGTGCTTCTCCAGATGTCGACATCGCCGGCCATGTCGCTGTCACTGAATCCTAATAGCAGTGGCTGACCGTCTCTCTTCCTCATATAGCAGACACCGTGGTTGAGCGTTCCAATGATGTAGCGTAGTATGTGCTTGACTGTGACCAGGTGGTCCTCGTGTGGTTCCTCTATGAACCGGCTTGCGTAGTCCACTGCATAGGCTATGTCCGACCACGTGTTTACCAAATACTCTGGTATTGGGTGGCATCTACCAGTGGGTAAGATCTCAATTTGCTCAGCTTCAAGCGAGCTTCCATCGACGCTTGATAGCTGTTGCAGTCCTCCATGCCTCTCTTCTCGAGCACCTTGAGCGTAGGCCGATTGGCATAAGGAGATGCCATTTGGCCCTTGGCTCACTTCGATGCCGAGGTAGTAGGAGAGAAAGTCAAGGTCGCTTATCTAAAATGTTTTCTTCATCTCAGCCTTGAATGCGTGAATGTTGATGACTTCAGTACTGGTGATGATCAGGTCGTTGACGTACACTCCGATGATTAGCCGATGTGCTATATCCCCACGTGTGTACACAGAATGCTCCGAGACGCTCTTGTGAAACCCCAGTGTTAACAGGCTGGCATCGAGCTTGGCATTCCATGCTCTGGGTGCTTGATGAGGCCGTAGAGTGCCTTTCGGAGCCAGAGTACCTTGCGCTCGCTGTTGTCGACGATGAACTCAGGCGGCTGGGCCACATACACCTCCTCCATCAGGTCACCATTGAGGAATGTAGACTTGACATCCATGTGATGGACTTGCCACCCCTCGTGCATTGCCACAACAAGAAGCAATTGGACTAACTCCATGCGCGCCATGGGAGCAAACACTTCCTCGAAGTCAATACCATCCCACTGTGCGTAGCCCTTCACGACCAGTTGTGCCTTGTACTTGGCGATGGCACCGTGTTCGTCGCACTTCACCTTGTAGACCCACTTGAGCCCAATGGGTCGATGGCCAGCGGGGAGATCGACGAGCTCCCAAGTGTTGTTGTCCTCAATCGACTTCATCTCCTCGAGCATCGCCTTGCGCCAGCACTCGAGCTGCTTTGCTTTGCCAAAGGATACTGGCTCATCAGCAGTGGTGAAGAGTAGCCCAGCAAAGTCGAGGTCGCGTGGTGTGAAATCATAGGGGTGAGGCCGGCCCAATGACGTTGTCAATGGTGCAATACCGAGGCAGTGCATCATCGTGGTCGGCATCAAGTGCCCCTCCTGGGTTCGTTGGCGACAAGGCGAACTCCACTATGCCTAGCATCGTGATGTTGCCCATGCCCGCACTAGTGGGCATGCGTGGCGATCCCTGATCTCCATCTGTGCCAATGGCCTCTACCGTCCCTGGTTCATACTCGACAGTATACTCCATGGTGAAAGGCTCCAGTCCACTCACCATACCTTCCTCACCATGAGCGCTCTAGTCCCACTGCGCTGTTTCGCCGAAGAAGACATCACGGGTTACGTGCACACACTAGGTGATAGGATTGTACATGCGGTATGCCTTGGACCTGGACTCTTATCTGACGAAGATCATCGGCAAGCTCCAGTCATCCAGCTTCCTCAGGTGCGGCTTCATGTTCCTGACATGCGCTACATAACCGAAGGTGCGAAGGAAGTGCACCGTCGGCTGCTTGCCATGCCAAGCCTCATACGGCGTCTTCCCATCAATGCTTCACGTTGGCGAATGGTTGAGGATGAAGACAGCGGTGGAGATGGCTTCACCGTAGAACTTCCTGGGAGCCCCTCGTCTTCATCATGCTGCGTGCCGTGGTGACCATCGTCTAGTTGCGGCACTCAACAACCCTGTTTTGCCACGGGGAATAAGGGGTTGTGAGCTGCCGCTACACACCGCGCTCGACACAGTACTCTGTGAATTCCACCAACGTGAATTCTCCACTGTGGTAGGTTCGGAGCACCTTGAGCTTGCGCCCTGACTCCACCTCCACCATGGCCTGAAAGCGCTTGATCGACGCTGGAGTTTGGTCCTTGCTCGCAAGGATATTGAGTCACATGTAGCGGCTAAGGTCATCCACAAACAACAAGAAGTATCTGTTGCCACTCGGCGTCATTGGCGTAATCGGCCCGCAGAGATCGCCATGCAAGAGGACGAGAACATCCCGTGCATGGTCCTTTCCCTACTCCAGGAAAGGAGCCCACCGCTGTTTACCAATGAGACAGCTATCGCAGACTTGATCCACCTGATCAATCCGCGGTAGCCCTCGTACCATGTCGCGTTGTGCGAGCTTGCACAAAGCTCGGAAATTCATATGACCATACCTTGCGTGCCACTGCCACGCCTCCTCCGAGCTCCTTACCGATAGGCACATTACACAATCTTGAGTCAGAGCGGGTACGGTCGGCTAGGTGAGTGCCTGATTTTCGCCAGTAGACGCTGCTGCTCATTGCGTATCCTCAAGATCCCGCTGTCAATCAGCACTCGGTAGCTCGTCTCATCAAGCTACCCGACGCTGATGAGGTTGGGGAATATAGTACACCCATGTAAGGGTGCGATGTTCCCCGGATTTGCACGCGAAGAGAATCATATCGCGCCCCCTCGATGTTGACGATGGAGCCGTTGCTAAACTTCACTACGCCGACCACCTCGTAGCTCAGCTCGGAGAATACCTCACGAGAGCCGGTCATATGGTTGGTCGCTCCGGTATAGAGGTACCAAAGCCCGTCGTCGCGCGCCTCCTCTCGATCTAGCTGTGCAAAGACCCCCGCCTCGACCAATCGGGGCCTGCTTCGCGGTGATAGGGATGAGTGGTCGAACCCATGGTCGAAAGAGAGGTCAAAGCCACGGTCGAAGGAGCAGTCGAAGCAGTGGTCGAAGGCACAGTCGAAGCCATGGTCGAAGCCACTGTGAGTAGTCATAGGGACGGTGGCTTGCTGCGTCGAGGACTTGGCCCTGGCCATCAGGAGTGTGGCCTCATCATCATCGCCTTGAGTTAGATGAGCCTCGGCTTGCTTCTGCCGGCTGCGGCAATCCTTGGCCCAATGACCCATTTTGCCGCAGTTGCGGTACTTTTCCTTCGAGAAGTCACGTCGGCCACTAGATCCTGGCCTTTCCTTGCCTTCGTCCATGCCGCCGCTATCAGCCCATCGTCACGGTAGCTTGCGTCGATGTTTGTCGGATTTGAAGCCGCCAGGGGATCCCTACCCCTACTACCACTCCCTCACCTGCGTAGACCCCTCCTCCTCCATAAGGAGCAGCTTCCCGCTAGCTCCGACGACAGGCGACGGGTCTAAACGATCTTTCGCCACCTTCAATCTCCCAGTCACCTCCTCCACCGAGAGCGTCGAGATATCAAGTAGAGTTTCAATTGACAGCGCAATTTGGGAGAACCTGGGGGACAACACGCATGTACTTCTCGATGACCTTGTGCGGCGGCTCCGGGTCGCCGAGAATGCTAAGCTAGTTTACCAGCCCGATGAGCCGCAACGTGAAGTCGTTGACAAACTCCCAGTCACAGAATGCAATGCTCTCAAACTCCTTACGGAGCTTCTAAGCATTGGCCTTGCGCACTCGATCAATGCCGACACGCATGGTCTTCAGGGTATCCCACGCCTCCTTGCCTTGACGGCAAGCGTAGAGATCATCTCCGGCAGAACGGCGCGGAGGATGGCCTTTAGTGCCATCCTGTCCTTTTGAAATTCAGCCCTGCCGGTGTCGACGGCGTCCCAGAGCCCGCGCGCCTAGAGCATGACCTTCGTCATCAAGGCCTAATCACCATAGTTCATCTTCATGAGTGTCTGATATGCCGCCAATCCCCTGACCTCCTTTACCACCCTTTGTACCACCAAAGCATCGTCGCTGTCGTCGACGCGGTCTTTGGGACATGGCGATGAAGACTGGGAGCGTCGGGGTGACGCGGAATCACCTAGCTTCATCGTGGAACAGCGTTCCCTAGCTCTGATACCAAATGTCAGGAATTTCAGCGGATCAACACGCCTGAGCTCACACTCGAACACACACGAAGTTAGGAGAATAGAGCAAGAACATAAAAGTTTTTGTGCTATTGAAAATCTAGCAGCTTTTTCTGTTATATTAGACTGCTATTTAAAAGAAATCCTAGTCTAACTCTGGGGTCAGACCATGGCTAGGCCGCTAGGCAAACAATCACAATTGCATAGATTATCCAGTTACAACAAGAAGGTAGCTAGCACTGTATACCGAACAAAATGGTTGCAAGTTTTTATCACTCGCAATGGAAATGACAGCACTTTTTAAGGATCCTTTCATATGTTTCATGTACAACTGCAGAAAAACTCAAAAATGCACAACTCTACAAACACCATTAGCAACTTGAGCTTTCCCTACGCCACACTATGGATGATTACAAATTATGGTACAAAATGCTCCTCCAGCGCCAACCTAAGACAATTACAAAGTTTACAGGTGGAAGGAAAACCAGCTTCAACTCTGAAAAGGTCTATTACGCGTGCGGCGATGCTACATTGTCAGCGAATCAGGAAGTGAAGTTGGTGCTCCGCAAATCTTGCCGCCAACATCAGGAAAGCATTCCTGATCTGGTAGTGGACCGATCTTACCATCAACCTCCACCTTCATTGGGTATTTGAGGAGGTGCCCTTGTAATGTTCTCATTTCTTCTGCTGTGAAACTGTTCCAGTTCTCTTCTGCTATTTGATTCACAAATCTTACACAGTCCAAACTTGAAGGATCCTTGAAGCATTCATCAACCATCCCAAGGTGCTCTGCCCAGAGAGACGTTCTATATCCATATATCTGTGGAAAAGGAGGATATGTGTTCTTTAGCTTAATATGAAAGCAGTAACGATATTTTTAAGCAGGCCTTTGCTGTTGCCTGTTGATCTCATAAAAAAGTAGATGAAGTTAAGCAATATCCATAGAAGTTGGAGGAACTTAATCGACGAACCTGTCCATGAGGATGACTCCCCTTTGTAGACCATGCATGATAAGGCTGGTAGGCGCCCATTGCAATTTCAGTATCTCTGGAACCAGCCAAGGATCTTTGATTGATGTTCGCTGAGCCCAAAATGACATATTCATCATCTACAATCATCCCTTTTGCATGAACGTAGATCATGAACCGCCGATATTTTCTAGCCAGGGCCTATTAATTTGAAGAACAGGGGAATTAAAATATGTGAATTCATATTAAACTTCTAGAAAGGAAAGAGTGTAATTATGCTCATGACGAGTTGATTATGTTTGCCAGTTTTCCAGTCATACGTTCAGACAACAAAGGGTCATAGTGACAAAAGCTCAATGTCATTTTTACTAATACTTTATATGCCACTGAATAAATTCGAACCTTCACTATATGCCACTGAATAACTTCAAACCTTCATTATATGCCACAGATGTCTCACTGCCATGTGGACCCCAGCCCCGCATATCAGCCTCACAATGAGTGGCATATTGTGAATCTGGTAGTTATTCAGTGGCATATTGTGAATTTTCTCTAACAAAGCTAGAAAAATCTGGATATGAATAGAATGAAAGTGGAAATAGGCTTAATTTGCCAGAATCAACACAAAAGTCAACCAATATGACAGTAAATACTTCAGACATTGGGAACAATGTAGAAAATTCGCGAGGTAACCATAAAGATCCTACTATACCACAGTGCCCTAAATCAACTTTTGTAATATAAGGTGTAATCCTAATCATAAGATTACTGACAACTCCATTTTAGCCAAAAGACAGCACCAAACAATTAGCCCAATAGCCCTCTGTAAGAAGGTAACTTTCAAAACCAATGTTTCAGCATTTTTTTTGGCAAGCTATCCTTATGATTTGGTATTCACTATTCAGAAACACCTTAACCAACTTTATTGGTTTTCTTAGGTAAGGAGAAAAGACTAATCTTACTAGGCACACATGGAGTATGGTAGACCATAAAAAGATGATGACCAGTAAGACAACACTGATACTAGTGATCAACTTGAGACGATGATTTTTTTTAGAAAGGCATGATCAAGAACACAACAATATACTACCGCTGCACTTTTATCTGTAGATTTTTCTGACTCAGGGCTGCCATTTGACGATGATTCTTCCCGATTGCCAAGACAGTAGAAGTTCAAGTAATCTTGAGGGTGTGCATCCTCAATATTCATGGCCTTGAGTTCTTGTGCGATTACTCTATACATCATCTCCATTGTCTGAGCCTGGAGATGAACAAATCATGAATAGTTAGTTGCTAAACTCTGATTTCGGTAACATCCCATGATACTTTTGCTTTTAGAAGAAGGCGAAAAGACTTGCTTCAAACCTACAAGGAAGCTATCAGTCTATCACACCTCAGTAATACAATTATAACCCTACCAGACATTGCAAATAATCTTGCAAAATCAAGCATATCAATGGCCTTGAGCCCTTGACACTTCTGAGTGCAGATTATAGATTTTGACGAATCATGAGCGAAATGTTTCCCAGTGTAATACTCCCCAAGCCCCAAATCCCAATTCAATATCCATGAGTGTAATAATTAAATTTGCTGTAACAATTGAATATCTATTCATTAGATTTTTCACACAACTATTTCCTGCCTTCAGCAGCATAGACCATTGAAAGTTTGCAAAGGAGGCCAGACTGAAGATATCACAAGGAGACAAGTAAGCTAGGATTTATAATATGATAGATCTATATGGCTATTGTTATTCCAATACAATTAGCATCATGTTGCTGCAACTTTGAGGACTACAACCACATGAAAATATTACATTGCTCTGCGTGTTTTACTGCAATTGAGGATATACAAGAGACAACGCATTTCCAGATAAGAGTAAAATTTTACCAAGCAAGATCCAATGAAATTAATATTTCATCTATGTATTGTCAAACACAAGCATAGCATGACGTTGAACTAAAAGAAAAATAAAAGTAAACATAAGTAGAGGAACATTGTATAAAAAAAAGCAAGAAAAACAGCCTATATTGGGGAATATGCCAAGGTGAACTCAAATGGTAAGTATACTCATAGGGTAGAGATCAAAGTTGCATGGCAAGATATCTTGGCAGGGGATTCCAGATCTCAGTAAATTTCAGGTTTGGGGTTTCCTAACAGCTGCAAGATTATTTTTTTAAAAAAAAGGATACCTGAAAGAAAAGAATTTCTTGTACAGAGGCTGTAGTAGGGACTCCTTCAGGCCACATTGGTATGACTACATAAACAGCAAATCGTTCGCCAGCTCTAATCTTGCTTGCAATTTTGAGGGCCAATTCCATTGGTATCAGATTATCAGCACCTGCAACAGCCCAAGAGATCAATTCCAGTTTGTACAAATCATGTATTATCCTTAAACACTGACGTTGAAGATACACAACAGTACAACCAGCAACAAGTCAACAACAGCATTACAGAAACAAAAAGAACGTGGCCTATCTAAAAGTAGAAAAGAAAAAGAAATATATGTTGTTTGTAGAATGTGTAGGCAACTTGGGCATTAAATTGTAACTAACATCAAAGTGCCAAGTTACAGACAGGATACAAAAGAAGAAAACCTCAAACCTGAATTCACATACGATGGCCAACCGTATGAAGAACCAAGAAAATATTGATTTTCTATATAAATGAAATGCTGCGCAGATCTGATTGCCCAGACATATGCAGTGTGGATGCTCTTATCGATTACCAGGTTCTTTCGGCACACAAGATTCTGCAGAAGTCCATTAAATAGTTGATATGTTATACCAGAGAATATTTTCAAATGGTACTAGATGACAAAAGGAAAAAAAATAGCACCACCAACATCAGCAGAGCTGTAGATTTGTGGAGCATTGCCAATGAGTATATTCTCAATGTTGCCACCATAGAAGTCAATAAATGAATATGTACGTATCAGACTAACCTGCTTTGAAGCCTCTTTGCAATCACTAGGAAACCCTTTTAGAGAGCCAGAGTCTATTGACCGGAATACCTGAAGAATTAACATATATTAACCACTGCCCAAAAAATTCAAAAGTATTTAAACATAAAGCAGAACTTAAAAAGAGCAGTTCTAGGACCTGAACATGCCAATTTTCAGGATCTTCTTCTTTTGACACCTGCAAACTAATATGATCATTTGGAACAGTAGACGAAGGGCTAAGTATCCATGAGATACGCTCCAGCTTTATTAGTGCATCATCTTTCCAATGAGATACTTTTCTAAATCTGTCACGCCATTTTGTTGCCTTTCTCCAGCGTTGCTCAAAATTTTTCAAGACATCATAGGCAGCTGGACCATCGATCCTACAGTGCAAATCATGCCATGGTTGTCTGGGTCCCTTTGCACCTGCCTGCATCACAAGAATACATATGATGGTAGAAGATCAAAAGCTAAATGCGATTAATGCTGTACAAGAAGTATTCAAGCACTGGCAGTCAGGCATTGCAGCACATGCCATGCCAGAAGCTTACTTCCTCAACTCCATTTGGGTGACGCATAGAGGAGTTATGAACAACATACTGGCAAACAAAGACTCACCGGAAATGTAGGGTTATGATAATCATTTTTGAATACTGTGTCCAGATCTTTAAAAAGCCTATGTCCAGGTGTATCATAACGCCCATCACAAAGATCTAGCCCCCCAATGAAAGCGGTAATTTTGCGCTTGTTTCCCCAAGCTTGTGTATCAACCAGCACACATTTTTGATGGTGCGTAAACAAAGTCCCAACAACCTGTAAGCTACAAATTCAAGATTATCAAACATGGCAAAAATTAACATATTAAGCTGCAGAATACAAAAGATATTCGCAAGTTGGAAATGGTGCTTATTTGAAACTAGAGATGATGGCAGCCACCTGATGCTACTTAGAGAATAAGGCTATCTGTCAACTTGGTTGCATCATGTGCCATCCATATGACACCAACACATTATGATTTTTAAGAACATTCAAGTTCATCTAAAAGGAGCATACAAGAGTAAATATTGACTTGCTTAAGGTTTATGATGATAACCATTGTTTGCAGCCTATCCAAAGAATAATAGCTACAAACATCCTGCCTGAAACTTGCCTGTTGTTTGAAAATGCTCAGCTTATTGCTGGCATACCGAGGTGAAAGAACACAAATGACTGAGGAATGCTTGAAAAACTTTCGAGTTTCTTCATCATGTGTTGCCATCACACCACCCTGCAAAAGCACAGAAAGGAGGATTTTTTTTGTTAGATACTGCCATAGATAAACCCTTGCAGAACCACACGAAAGGAACAGCATGTATGAACTATGATGGGGATGATAAACTGTGCACCCTGTTTAGTAGATTCAGAAAACACAGCCGAAGTGTGAGTTTGCATAAGATGCATGGTCACAGTTTATGGCAAATCGAAAACAGAGAGAACTCTTGCAAGCCAAATATCCAGGTTATGAGCAATGTTTTAAGCCTAGAACATTAATCATTACCCCCATCTCCTAATTCCGCCAATACGATATGGCAATTATTTATGAACAAGCACTGATTTGCTTGACGTATGGATTGACTCAAATCCACCAACATTGGCATTACTAAATTCATATCTATGGACCAACATCAACGAATTCCTTGCCATTAAGTCAACATCAAATGCATACGGTAACATTCCAAAGTCGCCAAACTAAGCAGTAAAATCACACATAAAACTAGATTAGTATGCTTCACCGTTTTGATGAACAACTTGTCGTGCGACGTCTTGTCGTCCCAGACGAGCAGGCACACTCTCACACCCTCCTGCGACTTGAACTTGAGCAGATCCCCGAGCGTGAGGTCGCCACCCTCTGGCAGCGGCCTCGACGGCTCGCGCACGAGCCGCACCTTGTCGTACACCGACCAACCGACAATGTATATCATATGGTGCGCCTCGAGGATGGCGTGGCAGATGTCCTCCCAGCACGGGTTGTGCTCGAACAGCTTCCCTTTCTCGAGCTCGATCTCCGGCAGGTCCCCTTCCTTGACGTGCGCGTCCTGGTACAGCCTCACGCGGCCGCCCTGGCGGAGCGGGAAGTAGGAATCCCGGATGCCCTGGTGCTCGGGGTCGCCGGGGATGCCGCGCTGGTAGGTCGGGTTGGTGGCGATGGGTCGGAACCGGAAGCGGAGATGGAGCGCGGTGTCGGGCTTGTACGGCTTGCCGTTGGTGCCGATGATGGGGAACCAGTCCTCGACCTCCTCGCCTGAGGCGACGGTGTCGGCGGGGACGGTGGCCGTGCCGATGAGCTGCGCGCCAAACATGTCGTTGTCCTTGACGTGGAACTCGAGCGCGGTGGCCTGGTGCGCGAGCGGCACGGCGAACTGCTCCTTCCAGAGCGGGTCCTGGGTGTTGGGTATGACGGCCGTGCGCGCCACCACCGCGCCGGCCACGGACAACGTCACGTAGGGGTCGCTGGTGATGATCTTCCGGTGGTGGTGGTGGTGCCCCCCTCTTCCCCCACGTTTCGAGGCGCGGGGCTGCTTGCTGGTCGCGCAGGAGGTGGGCGGGCGGCAGGCGGCGAAGCAGCGGCGAACGTGCTCGGAGAACATGTCCATGTTGGGTAGCAGGCGCGCCTCGATGATCCACAGGTCGAGGTCGCCGTGCAGGAGCACAGGCTTCTCAGGAGACTCGCCGCCGGCCGACGACGCCATCGGCGGCGGCGACGAGGCCTCGGGAGGGGCAGCGGCCCGGGTCTAATCAGAGCAGGGGCCTCCAAATCCGGGAGGCCGCCTCCTCTTACTCCTCGCAGGTCAAAACCCCCCCTCCTCGGCGCGGATTCCGGCGGGCGGCAGGTGGGCGTGGGGAGCACTCAGAAACGGCAAAAGCGGAGGAGGCGAGGTGAAGCGGTGGGGGATCTCGCATTTGGCAATTTAGCCTAAAATAGGATGGATTTTACTTCCCAGTGCCATTAAATTTGAAGCGGGAGGTTGAAATGTAAAAAGGAGTAAACGACTTCGCTTCCCTTCGCAGTGGTGGGACGCAACGGTCGCCTGTACGGCTCCGAGGCCCACCACGCCCACGGAGAAGAGAGAAAATAAATACTAATCCAAAGCAGCAAAGGCTGACACGTGGGGCCCGAGCGAGCGGATCGGGCGGCCGGGCCCGGCGCCAGAGGCGTGCGGTATTCGGATGGGCAGCTCACGTAGCTTTCTCCCACTTGCTGGTTTCTTCGCTCTCTCTCTCTCTCTCTCTCTAGGGATCTGATCTGAATCTGAAGATTGCGCACGAACGAAACCAGGTAATTTGGACAGGTGGCGTGGGCTGAGCGGCGCGGGGGGGTGAGGTGGACGCGCCGCCGCGGGAGAGAGTCGGCCGAAGTGGCGTGGGTGGACGTTTTTGGCTTGTTCGCACGGACCTCCGCAGCGGTCTGTTTCTGCTTCCCAACTCCCAAGGCCAGCTTTTTGTGGAGCAAAGCTATCAATTCTTTTTCG
Organism: Bonia amplexicaulis; assembly: GCA_036346245.1. Classification (NCBI taxonomy): domain Eukaryota; kingdom Viridiplantae; phylum Streptophyta; class Magnoliopsida; order Poales; family Poaceae; genus Bonia; species Bonia amplexicaulis. Next base: position 13,489,014 of record CM070761.1, on the reverse strand, counting down.
TTCCGGTCGGTATATACCATACCGGTTCTTAAACTGGTATAGAGTATTTCTACGTTCCATACTGGTCTAAATATCGATCAATTTTGATCAATATTGGTGGAATTGATAATATTATTTATTGAACTATATGTTATATTTAATAGTAATACGACATATTTAGAATAATATTATAAATAACATTTGGTGTGTATATAATTAAACAAATATATACTTATATTATTATATTAAATCTAGAATAGTACACCGGTATAGACCGATACCGAAACGTATCATTTTAAAAACCAAACTGATATAGCCTCTACAACGGTATTGACAACTATGGTGTAGAGGTGCACAAACTAAAGAGGAGTAGAAGATCTTGCTACTGCACTGCAAAGTTGATTTTTTTTTTTGTGTAAGCTTGATGTCCTTTCCCCCAACTGCCAACCGCCCGAAAAGTGAGCGCAGAGAAAGCATGTGTGGTAAAGGTCGGTCGTGCATCTCAAACCGCCAGTTCTTTTCTGCAACTTCTGGAACTGAAGACGGGAGTCGATTTTTTGGACAGGGCAAAAGTTGATTGTTTTGCGCAAGCTTGGTGTCTTTTTTTTTTTCCTTCTAGCGCCCACCGCTGCAAAGTGAGGTCGAGCAGAGAAAGCATGCATGTGCGGTAAGGTTGGTTGGTTGCATCTTGGCTCGGGTTCTCTGAAAACCGAGTGGGTTCGCCTTTTGCAAGTTGGGATAAGTGGTGCGCAACTGCCGACGAGATTGTTTGAAAGTGATACCGAGCCTAACCATGTCTTGCTGAGTGTGTTGATCTACGCCAGATTGACATGAGCAAACAGATCAGAACCGAGCCTCTTTTTACTGCAATCCCCTTGTATGTACTTATGTATAATATGATCACAAGCACACAGCTAAGTCCATGGAAGATCGATGCGTGATTGAACAGATGTATACGGAAGTAAAGTAACTACTCGAGATTGCGTGGCCAGCAGCGTGACACGATCCGCTCTTGCTGCCACCGGGAACGGTACTAGCTTTCCTTCTAAGCGCCGTGCATAGCACTAATACAAGTAGCAACTTTAAATCACGACTTTATTATTCTGATGTGGCCCGCCATTATTACTTAACTTTTCCTTGACGCTGCTGCACATTGGACAAGAAGCGTCTTTTTCCTGGCCAGAAAATTAGCACCTTGCTTGCTTAGATAAAGATTTAAAAAACTAAGCAGCTGTTTTCTTCTGCTCAGGCCAATACGATGGGCTCATAGTTAGGAACTTGGGTCGTCAAAAGCAAGGAAGCTTTTTGTCTTGGTGATATAGGCAACTGTGATTGGATTACACGCCACAGTTTCCATGGACTGATTTCTCAATTTCCAGCTAAGCTATGGGTCAGCGAGAGATCGATCTCGATCGGAGCAGGCAAGAGTTATGGGCGGAAAACCATAACAGATAATTTATTTTATTTGATATTTGTATCTAAAAAATACAAAAAATAGTAAATAAAATCTGTATTTGAAAATATTCGTATTCAAAAATATTTGTATCTATATTTGAGAATATTCGTATTCGAGAATATTCGTATCCGTATTCGTATTCGAGACTACTCGAGTCGTATTCGATCCGTTTCTAGAACCCATAAAAAATCCGTACGAATTTTGTGATTCAAAATTTAAATTTAGGCGATTTAAAACCGGTAACCGGTGAAAAATCGGCAAAACCGCTAGGAATCCGTTTTATCCGATATTCGTATCCGAGAAAATCCATATTAAAAAATATCTGTATTCGTATTCGAGAATATTCGTATCCGTATTTGAGAATATTCGAATTCATATTCACATTCGTTTTAAAAATATAGGTTCGTATTCGTATTTGAGACTATTCCATCGTATCCGATCCGTTTCCACCCCTAGCAAGAGCATATATGCTTTGATATCTCTGTCTCCGAGGCATGCAGTTGGCAAGAAGGGCTGGCAGCCACTCTTTTCTTTTTATCTTGTTTTGATATATTTGATTTATGGTTGGAGAGTTTGTTTGATATTTAAAATATATACGTATAGGAGTCGGGTCCGTATACTAGTCTGTATATGAGTCCGTAGCTATGTACGTAGCCTTATACGAGTTTGAAATCGAGTCGGAGACCGCGTCCGTTTGTCAGTCCTGGAAGTAGCCTTTATAAGGCCATGCATAGTCATGTAAAGAGATGAACAAGCCAACAAGAGGGAGGAAAATAAGAAGAGAAAAACGGAGTACTTTGGCTTCTAGAAAAATAATTTGTGTTTCATGTGTTTTATCTAGCGCATATACCAGAAGCAAGTTCATCACGTAAGGAGCAAAGGAGCTGCACATTGAAAGTACTTGTACTCGATCGTAGTCAAAGTTTGCAACTGGTGAAAGTCTATGACTGCTGATCGTTCAAGCCTGAGTGGTCGAAAGCCTACATCTATGAGGAAGCGGTCGAAGCCATCAATTACGAGTGAAGCGGTCGTAAACGATTTACGACTATTGAGGTCGAGTACTTGGTGGTCGTAAACATCAACTAGGCCAACAATTGGTATCAAAGCCTAAGGGGACGAAGCGATGGCCAGCAACACTATTGATCCATCGAAGTCAGGAGCACTCGTCAAGATCACGGGCAACGAGCTCGATCCATCGAAGCCAAGCATGTTTGTCAAGCCAACGACAAGAAGCATCTGGATTCCAATTCAATACTCGATGTTGAGCGAAACGAGGAGGTAAACCTCACCAAAACCGAGGAGGACGATGAGCCGGCACTGCTTCTTTCCTTATATGTCGAAGAGCCGCTAAGTATGGCAATTTTGAATAAGAAGAACGTAGTTCCTAAACTATGCATGGAGAAAGATAGCCACGATCACTCTGATCTGTGGTGCTTGAACAATAGAGCATGTGATCATATGACAGGAGATCACTCCATGTTCCATGAGCTTGATGAGAAGATTACGGGCAAAGTCAAATTTGGCGACGGCTCCACGATACAGATAAAAGGCAAAGGATCAATGTTGTTGCAATGCAAGAACAGTGATCGGAGATTACTGACTGGAACTTATTTTATACCAAGTTTGTCCAACAACATACTCAGTCTCGGACAGATGATAGAAAATGGGTGCAGGGTGGTGCTACAGGAAGAGTTCTTACGTGTCTATACCAAGAATGATAATCTATTAATGAAGGTGAAAAGATCCCTAAACCAGTTGTACAAAATTTCTTTGAAAACTTGTAAACCGGTTTGTCGGAAGAGAAGCTCAGGTGGACAAGACGCAGGTGGTAGCGACTCGAGAGGTCCACATGGCGTGCAAGCAACTGGCACACAAGGCGATGCGCATGTAGGCGTGCATGCAGCTGGGAGCAGTGGGGATGTGATTGCTGCAGACGGCAACAACCCTCGTGCGTAGATGTCAGTCCACAGCTGCTCGGGTCAAGGCCGTGGATCCCACACCCAAGGGATGCGCATGGAGAGTAGCTTGGATGCACAGGAGGTGCACATACGCTCGGAAGGTCACGACCATGCAGGGCGCAGGAGGTGTCCCGAGTCGTCCCAGACATCTAGGTGTGTCACATCAGCGGCGACCCACGATGAGACGGCAAGTCTCTGGACCAAGCGGCATCGGTGCACATCAAGGAGACCAGTGGGTCCCATTGAAGGAAAAGGATGGCGCATCCCTGCGGGCGACAGAGCACCAGGCGGGCCCTACATGCGTGCATCAAACACAATGAGTAGTGGCTCAGGAGTATTTGCAGGCGTGCATGTTCATGCATGTGCAGCGGGGGCAAATCGCAGTGGCTTGGGACGGCCAGGCGACGAGTCCCACAAGCATGCAAAAGGCAGAGAAAGGTCCCACGAGCATGTAGCAATCTCACACTCGAGAGGAAGATGTCATCCACAGCGCCAGTAGAGGAAGAGCAGACATGTGTGAATACCGATGTGTCAACAGTGGAAGACGAAGGAAGCATAGTGGCTAGCAGAGCTTCAGGAGCAAGTACAAGTCGATGAGAACACCAGGTGTGGAAGCGTTGCAGAAAGTGGTCGAGTAGGTGTTGTTAAATCAAGTTGCGATGTAGGTACGGGAGCAAGAGAAGATCGACGTGATCAAGATGAAGAAACAAGTTTAAAGGGGTGAATGTTAGATAATCTTGTTTTGGTATATTTGGTTTATGTTTAGAGAGTTTGTTATTTAGAAAATATACGTATAGGAGTCAGGTTTGTGTATGAGTCTGTTGCTGTGTACGTGGCCTTATACGAGTTTGAAGCTGAGTCAGAGGCAGCGTCCGTTTGTTAGTCCTGGAAGTAGCCTTTATAAGGCCATGCATAGTCATGTGAAAAGATGAACAAGCCAACGAGAGGGAGGGAAATAAAAATAGAAAAGCGGAGTGCTTTGACTCTTGGAAAAGCAATTTGTGTTTTATGTGTTTTTATCTAGCGTATATACCAGGAGCAAGTTCATCACGTAAGGAGCAGAGGAGTTGCACATTGAAAGTACTCGTACTTGAAGTATCGAATACCGAATACTCGCTAACCAGTCAAAGTCTATGACTACGCAGTCGTAGTCGAAGTTTGCGACTGGTGAAAGTCTACGACTACGGATCATTCAAGCCTGAGTGGTCGAAAGCATACATCTACAAGGAAATGGTCGAAGCCATCAATTATGATTGAAGCAGTCGTAAATGATTTACGACTACTAAGATCGAGTATTTGGTAGTCATAAACATCAACTGAGCCAATATTTTCTTGAGTCTTAGAAGTCCAGAATTTTTCTTGCAAAATTTGGAGCTTTTTTTTAAAATCTCTTTTAATTAAGTTTTGGTTCAGAATTCAGATATCCCATCCCTTCCTTCATGTGCCTTTTCCAAAGCGAAAGCCAGCAAGAGCAGTGGCAGTGCTGGCCGTCACTCCGTCAGCGTCGACACTCGGCCCCAATGTACATTCCGGAGCAGTCTTTGTCGAACAAACCGCGACCCCTTTGGACTCGACCAACGTACAGGTGAAATGGCGCCTTCTATCACATCGCCAAGTTGCTCCTCGCCTCCGCGGTTCTCTTGTTTACGGCCTCGTTTTGGAAGCAGGACTACAGTTCTTCAGAAATTCGTAACAGAACACGCCAAGCAGTGCTGTCTGTGTGCATCTTGAAATAAATGGTGGTTGATTAATTAGCTCCTTTCTTTTAAAGAAGGAAATGTTGCCTAATTAGCTTGACGGCAAATCTGATAAGCTCCAGACATTGCGAGATAGTCCGTCCCATGGATATATATGCATATATGGGACATTTTAATCTCCGTGCAAAAAGATTATTCATATCGATCATTTGCTATACTGATCAGCAAGGACAAGGAGGTTTGGTTCCCAATTCCATGCATAGTTCGGTCCACATCCACATAGGGAAGGATCACTTCAGTTTGCCGCTTAGTTTTACTTTCAAGTATTCTAGATGGGCTCGAGCTCTCGGCCCAGGTCGCAGTGCTTATTTCAGCCTGAAGTTTCAGCTTTTTCCATTGTTTTTCAGTGTTGGTACTGTTTAAAGCTTATTTTTGCACCGTAGCAGCTGTTTGAGGACAATTGAAAGGAATAAAGAAAAATAAAAAAACTAAAAATACCAAAAAGTCAGAAAAAATAAAATTAAAATGCTAGAAACTAAAAAGCTCAAGCTCAGTGGAGCAGGGCTACGCGTCACATTTGGTTTTTTTATATTCGTTCATAATTCATATGTAAAGAATGGATGCAACGGGTTAAATGTGACGATGACACAGACAAAAAAACAAAAACCCTCCTTTTGTCTTGTCGTCACGACTGATCTGTACAGGATGTCCTCGTTCATACATCTGCCCAGTTTTCCTAAGCAACTAGTTGAGTGGCCCGCAGAATTGCGCGATTAGTTTTACTATACTTTTATTTATGTTTTTAAATCTATTTTGATTTAGGTTTAGAATTTAGATATTCATATTTTAATTCACATGTTTTCATAATAATAGATTATGTATAGCACATAGTTTGATGGATACTATTACTCAATTTGATCACAAATTATTCTTATTTGTGCGAGGAGTGCAACCAAACTTTTCATTTAAAAATAATATATTTTTTCTAATACTTACGGTCAGTGTGCACACACGACTCAATAGTTTCACGAGTTTCTCGTTGTTACGCACTGCTGATCCAATGCATGGAAGCGCGATGCACGTCTTCTTAATCTCTATATCTCTTTGTGTTCCATGGTGTTCCTAGTCTCATCGGTAGTACTTATTATAACATTGTAACGACTCTGTTTCTAAAATCAGGGCTGTCATACGTTCCGTAATAACTCAGGAGTATAATAACTTGGGAGTTTAATTACGGACAGAATATGTATTGTTGTGGCTACAGACCAAATAGAGAGATAATAGTATGGTAGTGAAGATGTTAGATGAGCAAAACTTCCTTGGGCCCTTCCCTAAGGCCAGAACAACGATATATATATTCACATAGGAAGTATTTTATAATTATATCATTACATCCAAGTATCCCTTTCAATGGCATTTATGTCATCATACATATCCTATTTTGGACTTTACAACCTTCTAACAGGTTGGCTAGGCTTAGGTGGAGGCCACCCCTACAATATGAGTCTCTCATGGTGAAGGGTTTCACGGGCCGAAGCCATGTTGCTAAGCCATTTGGCCCCCTCCGTCCCTGCGGCCTGTGACCTTCTGTGATTTTAGATAGAAATGGATCTGTCGGCGCAGGACGGCCTAGTGGCATGGACACGGAGTTACTGCCGAAGACATCTCCTGGTCGCGAGGTGTGTGCTTCCAGCAGAGTCGGTCCATCAAGACGAAGCCGAGTCGGTGTTCGACTCCGCTCCGCGGACATGCAGGCAAAGCATGGTGCAGAGTCGTCCCTCGTATAGGAGGCCGAATCGGGGGCCGATTCAACCCACGGACTCGGAGTCGAAGTGGGCTCCGGAGTCGTCGTGCGGTGCACAATGGGCAACAAAAAAATTGACGTTCTGGGTACACAGTGGTCGTCGTAAACTTGCACCACCATGTCGAGGTTGTGCTTGCATTGCGGCCAAGGACTAACATGACATCCAATGACCCCTATAGTTCAATTTTAATTAAGTGCTAGATGTTTTACTTTATTATGAAAATTTCTAGTATATTACTCTCTTTTAACAATATCCAATGGTGGTTGTAGTTTAGCTTTAATTAAGGTCCACGTAATTAAAGGTTGGATATTTTTTATGATAATTTCTAGAATATTTAATTTTTTATCAATTATAAAACGACTATCACAAACTTTTATTATATAATAGATATCGATGATTAGCACTATATATGAAACATGCAATAGGAGTATATATAGATCAACTCAACATCATCCGTGTTAATTAATTAATTCGATTGAAGCACGTTCAAAGTGGGTGAAAAAAAAAGAAGAAGAAATAACAGTGGTATTGTAGAGAGTAGAGGCAGCACAATTCAGGTCCACGCCGCACATGCTCATGCATCGAAAACTTGACGAACCATGCTGACTTTCTGCTGAAACCTGGGAGAGCGTTGTGGTTCATGAATCTTCAGTGGGTAGGGTGTGCGGAATTGGATATCTGTCCATTTTTCAGATCAGTTGTATCGCTGTATATTTTAACCCTGCATTCAGTTCATGTACGACAATTTCTTTGCCCATCAGTACCTAGTTTTCAGTGCTAACTTCTGCTGACCAAACTTCTCAGAACTCCACGCCTGAGGCTTCCAGAGAAAACGTGCGGAGAAATTGACTGTTAGCTAGGACAGCACGGGAGCATGCTAGCAACGCCATCATCTTGACTATTTCGGCCAAAACACCGATCAAGTCAAAATCTTCTCAAAAGAGGAGGCTAATTTTCTCATCTTGAAAAAAATGAAACAATGATAAGAACGACCGGAAAGGATATGCATATAAGAAAAACTAAAGAAATATGTTCCACTCAAAATGGATGGTGTAACTCTCTACTTTTCGATCTCTCTCGTTCACACCGACCGGAGCAGTGGTGCTGCCACCAGATCTATCGTCTCCGATCATGGTGCTTCGTATCACCATTTTTGACCATGGCGTTGCCAAATCTAGTCATCCCCCAGCGGGGGCGAGATCGACCGGCTACCCGAGCTCTAACCCCGACCGCCGTTGAGGCCACCGCCATTGGATCTGTCGTCTTCAGCCACGATGCCGTCACGTATTGCCATCCTTGATTGTGGCGCTATAGGATCCAATCGTCCCTCGGCGGGGGTGAGGTTGACTAGCTATCCGAGCTCCACACCGACTATGTGATTATGCAAAGCTATGCGTAGGTGTTCATCTTGGGTGTTGATAATATCATCTGGATGTTTTCTTTCTAACTATCATTCAGATTTGTGATCATTGGATTAGAAATCTAATGGCCATGAATTCTCCCCTCATCCTCTCCAAAAAAATCTCCTCCTTAAAAAAAAGGGTCGTTAGATCTCTAATCCAACAATCTCAAATCTGAATAATTGTTAGAAAGAAAATATCCGAATGATACCTAGACACCTATTCATCTTTTGCACTCCATTAGCTAACAAAAAGTGGCAATGCACAAACAAGCATGCCGACTAACGTTGATCGGAAGGTACGGTGCACTAGCAGACCCTGAGTAATGCCCGCAGCTCCTCTAATGAATTCTGAATTGACAAGCACCTACCGTATCTCTATCGTAGTACATACTCTAATTTGCATGAAAGATCAAAATGGGAAAGAAGATAGATGAAACGAAAAACTGATTGCTTTGTTTGTTCCATCTTTAATTCCTTCTAGAGACAGGCACCACATTTACAAAAGCAAACTATACTTTGTGAGAGCATCACATAGAAGTGTAGGACTGTACAAACTGAAGAACAGACATTGGCCCTAGACATGAACATGCATGCAAGTATGCAACTTTCATGGTGTAGTAGTTTACTGCTAGTAGCTAGGGAAGTTGAAGCGGAGTGGGAGGAGCCATGGGGCGCCGCCGCCACAGGTTCACCTCCTTCCTCGGCTCCGACGCCACCACCCCGCCGCCGAGCACCAGCGGCGCCGAATGCGCCACGAATCCCTCGTCCTCGTCATACTCATCGTCATCACAGCCCCTCCTCTCCGCCTCCCTCCAGTCAAAGTCCTGGAACGCCGCGCGCCCGCTCGTGAACCGCTTCATCTGCCCCAGCCCCGCCGGCCCCTGCGCCGGCGCTGGCGCCGCAGCCACGGCTGTGCTCGCCCTCCCCTTGAACCCGTCCCTCGACCTCGACCTGCTGCGCCGGAGGAACATTCTCTTCACGAGTGAGCTCTTCGGCCTGCGGCCCTCCGGCGGCTTCAGCGGCAGCGGGCAGGCGCCGCCGTTCTTGCCGCACGGGTTTATCTTCTTCGCCTTCGACTTGCTCTTCTTGATCTGCCCGATGCACGACACCTTGGGCGACGACGGCTCCGGCGTCCGGTACCCCGAGCGCCCCCCGCGGCTGCTGCCCTTCCTCCCGCCGCGCGCCTCCGGCGGGACGATGGAGACGATGGGCCCCGAGAAGGCGTTGCGGTGGTTGAACGACGACTTGCCGTGGGACGGGAAGGAGGAGAATGAGGCGGCGGTGGACCTGAGGAACGACGCGAGCACGCCGCCGGTGCAGCTCCTGGACCTCGCGTGCTTCTGCTTCTTCTCCATCAACGCGGCCGCTAGCTTCTTGCCTAACTCGCTTTTTGCTTTTCAGCTTGTTCCTTCTCCTTGTCCACAAGAGGAGGAGTTTATATACTATCACCGGCCGGCACGAAAGGCTAAATAAACCCGATGGGATCGCGGAGCTACTAATCGAGCCGTGTGGTCAAAGAGAAACGGGCGCGGGAGTACGTTCGCGCTGGAGCTATTAACCCTCACGGCGAAGCAGCCAGCCAATGGGCGCTGCCTTTTCCTCGCCGTTACGGGATCCAGACGTGGACCGGATCCGGCTCGTGCACGTACGTTGAACGGGATTTAATCTTGTACGACTTTCGCGTCTGGAAACGACCTGGTTGCCGGCAGCAAACCCGCGGGCCGCGCGCCCGAATTGTATGGCCACCCACCGTGCGCGCGGGCCGTCACCGCGGCCGGACGCCTGGATATCGTACCGGACGCGGTTTGGTGGTACGGCCACGGGCGAGCCGCGGTTGGTGCGCACGGCGCTTCCTCGTCACGTTCGCGCGCGGCCGTCAGACCGTGGCCGGCGACTTGCTGCCGTAGCTAGTGTCCTAACATGCGATGCAGCCAACAGTGTCTTACGTTTAGATTCCTATGCTTGCCGTATGTTGGTTCATCATGATAGGAAATTAATTGGACGGACGAGATGCCGTTAGAGCTAAAAAAAAGTGACAGCGTGGAATAACTTTGTCGTAAGTAATGAATGGTAGATTTACCTATCAGTACTTTTCTTAAGTAACGAATGGCGGATCGAGGGCAACGAAAACGATTTTGTTGAACTTTTATGCGCACTCGATCGTTAGGTTAGTCCACCAAACACGCCTTTACCTTAAATTAACCATCGGCGCAAATCTATTTGCCGACGCTGACTGAATAAAGAGGGAGTCTGCAGTCCTACGTTTATTTTCCTCCGGTCTAGTTTGAATGAGTATATACATACGTCTGAATATCCTTGTACAACCAATATTATACACATCTGAATGTACAACAAGTACTAGTAGTGGACTAGTTATTCGTGCAGACTTTTATGTACTACTGATTGTCTGATTTGATCGTCGAATCGAATTGACCGTCTATACGGTGGCGTCGCATGCGGTGTTCTGGGCTCAGCCGACGGTGACTCCATTAATCAGAGAGGCGATTCTATGCGTGTATGGCTCAATCTAGAGCTTGATTTAGATGATTGAAACATATTCACAGAATTGCATAAAAATCATGCCATCAAATTGCAGATTGATTCTAGGATTATCGCAATTGATCTACTGGACATAGTACAATCTATATAATCATTGCATTGCTAACGATCAAAATTCCAATATAGATTTATCTACAATATTACAATGCATAATATATTAGTTTGTGGTTTGCATACCTTTCATCTTGTAAAGTGATCCATGCTGATAACGTGTTGAGAAATAATGATAATAACATCCGATGCAATCCACACAACCAATCAAGAATAATTGAGAGAGAACATCAGTGAATTGAAGTCTTTATTAATTTCATACTTATCTCTTCTTATACGCAGACTTATCTATTTATAATCAAAACCTCTTAAAATAGTTTTAGTATTTACCCACGACACAACCTACTAGCTTTGGCAACACCACCATCCTCTTCACACAACCCACCCACGTCAGCTATGTCCGTACCATTCACGCCACCGCTGCGAATTGGCCCCGCACAAGCGTCAAGCAACGGGTCCACGTCACGGGTTGGCACCCACGTGGCACCATCACTCGTGCAGGCAGCCCAGGCCAAACCCACGTCGGCCTGAACGACTCCAACGCTTACAATGTAGGAGATTCATGGGCCAAAATGGAGCCCAATATGTCACTTTATGGGCTAAATGGCCCAAAATAATCTAAGGCCACCCATTCCTAAAACTACTACCAAAACAATGAAACACAATGCACTCAACACACTCGAAACCAAAACCCTACTACTCCAACGTACTCGCCGGAAACCGCAAGCGAGCAGCCACCCCCGCCTCCGCCGCGCCATGTCTCTCCTCCTCAAGCCGAGACATCACCTCTCGCCCACCTCCCTCCTCCTCCGCCGCCGCCTATGCGCCACGGAGCCAACCACAGCGCCGGCGCCCGCCTCGCCTTTGCCCCTAACGCCCGCCGAAACCAAGCTCCTGGACGCCCTACACGCGGCCCTCCTCGACCACCACCGCGCCCACCCGTCCACGCCGCTCCCCGCCTCCCGGCCATTCGAACCCCTCCCCTCCCTCTCGTCCACCCTCTCCGGCCTCCTCCCTTCCCCGCCTTCCCCGCACCTCCCGCTCCACCTCCTCCGCCGCCTCCTCACGCTCCGCCGCGGCGTCCCACTCCCCGAGGCCCTCGCCTTCTTCCACCACATCCTCCCGTCTCTTCCCACCGATTCACTCCCCGAATTCTACGCTGATATGATAGACCTGCTCGCGAAGCACCACCACTTCCCACTCGCCCGACACCTGCTCGACGAAATGCGCGAGCGCTCCATCAACATCTCGCCGCAGGTCATCCTCGCCTTGATCCGCCGGTACGTCCGGGCGGGGATGCCATCGGAGGCTACCGAGCTGTTCCGCCTCATGGAGGAGTACGGCGCCGGGGCTCCTGACCCTGCCACGCTCGCTTCTCTCCTTGGCGCGCTCTCCAAGAAGCGCCTTGCCAGTGAGGCCCAGGCGCTGTTCGATAGCTACAAGTCTGTCTTCACACCGGATGTTGTGCTCTACACGGCTCTGGTGCACGCCTGGTGCCGTGCCGGGCGGCTCGACGATGCGGAGCGGGTGTTCGCCGAGATGCAGCAGTCGGGGATCATGCCGAACGTGTATACCTACACTGCTGTGATTGATGCAATGTACCGTGCAGGGCAGGTGCCCCGTGCGCAGGAGCTCCTATGCCAGATGATTGATTCTGGATGCCCGCCAAGTACGGCGACGTTCAATGCCATCATGCGGGCTCATGTCAAGGCTGGGCGTTCTGAGCAGGTGCTGCAGGTGCACAATCAGATGCGGCAACTCGGGTGCGAGCCAGATATTATCACATACAACTTCTTGCTCGAGACGCATTGCGGGAAGGGGCAGAGCAACCTTGATGCAGCGATGAAACTGCTTGCAAAGATGATTGCCAAGGGGTGTATTCCTGACTGCCACACGTTCAACCCCATGTTGAAGCTGGTGCTTGTGCTCGGCAATGTAAACGCTGCACGGAAATTGTATGAACGGATGCAGGAGCTGCAGTGCAAGCCGAATGTCGTGACATATAATTTGCTTATGAGGTTGTTCAACAAGGAGAAGTCAATGGACATGGTGCTGAGGATAAAGAAGGACATGGATGCACAAGGGGTGGAGCCAAACGTGAACACCTACGCAGCTCTAATTGAGGCATTCTGCGGGAGGGGAAACTGGAGACGTGCGCACGCAATGCTGAGGGAAATGGTCGAGGAGAAAACCCTTAAACCCACAAAACCGGTGTATGATATGGTATTGATCCTGTTGAGGAAGGCCGGCCAGCTCAAGAAACACGAAGAGCTTGTGGAATTGATGGCCGACCGGGGTTTCATCAGCCGACCAGCTAATGATGCCTTGTGGAGGGTACTATCTGCTTCTTGATCTTTATGTGTTAGATTGTATTGTCTTAATGATGTGCAATCTCATAAGAAAAGTACTATTTGTGATCTGTTGTATCCTATCTCACGAAGGAACAATATTTCCTGGCTAAAATTGATGGGGGTGAGAGGTAAACAGGGTGAAATTTTCCAAAATGTTTGAAGCAAATGTTTTTTTAAAGAATTCTGTTGGTCCGCCAATGAGGCCACGGTCCTTCCTTATAGGCTGTTCATTTCAGCTTTTAAAAGCTGTTTTTCGGCTTTTCTACAGTAACTAGCTTTTAAACGGAGTATTTTTTAAGATAGGTCTACTAGTTAATTGTAGTACATACTGTACTGACTTCATTTATATCGGTAAAAATCGCACGTGAATTTCTGTTAATCTGTAATCTCTTGCACAAACGGCCTAAAAGGCACAAATCGCAGCTAAAAGTCGTAAGTTTCAGTAAAAAAGAACAGGGCCATAATAGGGTGTTGCCCTTTGTATGTCCATCAGTGGTACAGAGTTGGACAAGTAAAAGTTGGATCTGGTAATCAAATATAGTCAAATCTCGTCTCTTTTAGATTTCGGTAACCACACTAGCATTGCAGTTCTGATACTGCAAATTCTGAAAATGTTCTCGGTTTCAATCACTCAACTGTATCGGATTGAATGTATTCTTCTCTCTTCAGTCATGTTTCAGAAAGTTGTACCGCACTAATTTGGTGAAGGAAGCAGTACCTTGTACTATCCAAATTGTTTGAGCTTTACGGAAGATTTTAGGTTAGGATGCACCAATCATTTAGTAGTTAGTATTATGAGGATTCACGGTTTGGCATTTATTTAAACAGACGTGCTGAAAGGTATCACGCAGAAACATGTAGTCCTTGCTTCACATAATTTGTATTGCTTTAAACTCAATGCCTAATTTAATAGCATGGTGGCATTATCTATGTCCTATGATTATAAGTTACACTACTACCAAAAACCGTATATTAAACGTCACATCACAGATGGTTCCTCAAAACCGTCTCTATTAAACACAATCACAAACGGTTTTAAGTTAGAGGTCGTCTGTGTTGCTGCCAGCCCTAAAAAATGTCTGTAAAGAGGAATATCACAGACGGTTCGTGATTAAAATCGTCTGTGAAGTATCACAGACGGTTATTATCAACAACCATCTGTGATATTTTACAAACGGTTTGTATCACAGACGGTTTGTATAAAAAAATTGTCTGTGATAATTTCACTATATTAATTGTGTGCAGACCCATTGACGCTCCATCTTAAATTCCATAGGGCTTTGAGGTAATTTGGTGAAAGAAGACTATTTGCCAAGAGTAATTGTAGATCCACTAAGTTTTTGACTACATATGGTTAGTAATTTGTTCATAATTGTATTATAATATACATTTATAGCTTTTGGTGAAAGGATAATTGAAGATGGTTGATCTAGGTAGCTTGATGTAAAAAGAAGATTATTTTATATCTAGCACGGTTTAAGGTTTAGTCAATTCATAGTTTATTTCTACTTAATTAAATTTAATTAATTATTATTGCTACATATAGCTACTTAATTTAGATCGTACATATATAGTATAGTAATTAATTTATTGAATATATTGCACTAAATTGTTATATGCGTAACGTAGGACCGAAGCTGGATGTACGTTGGAAACCATGTAAGTGAAGAGTACATTAATGGTGTTTCTGCTTTTATAAGAGTTGCCGAGGAGGATATGTTGAATAAGGAGTGTAATATATATACTGTCTATGCATTGACTGCGAGAATCTAAAGATGTTTAAGAGCCGAATGCAGATTAAAACGCACTTGATTCCAAGGGATTTCAAAAAATGGTATACATGTTGGACTAGTTATGGTGAAGAGCAGATTACACAAGAAGATAGTAATAATGATATCGCCGATGAAGTCAATGATATACCGCCAGATGTTCATATCGATTGTGGTTCCGATTCGGATAAGCTGAATGATGAGATAATCTAGATCAGATGCTTCGCGATGCAGAAGAGAACTATGATAAGAGAGAGTATGTTAAATTTTGGGGCTTGATGGAGGACTTGGAGAAACCTTTCTTCACGTGCTGCAAGTCAAAGTACACAAAGTTGTCAGCCGTACTTGAACTCTTGAAATTAAAGGCAAGCAACAGTTGGTCCGATAAGAGTTTCACGGTATTGTTAGATCTTTTAACGGACATACTTCCGAAGGGAAACGTGTTGCCCAAAGCCACCTACAAAGCCAATAAGGTTCTTTGTCCATTATGAGTAGAAGTAGAAAGAATACATACATGTCCAAACGATTGTATCCTCTACCGTAAAGAGTATGCAAACATACATGTAAATCTGGTGTGCAACGTATCCCGATATAAGCGTAAGAATTAATCAGATGACGACGAGTGAATAGAGGTGAAGAGAGGGCCTCCTGCTAAGGTAGCATGATATCTTCTTGTAATTCTCCGTTTGAATCGGTTTTTTGCGAACCCAAACGAGGCAAAACTGTTACGTTGGCACTTGGAAGAGTGTAAGAAGAATGGAATGCTAAGACATATTAATCTTATACAACACTTCGTAGTAATGCCTATCAAAGTAAAAAATTCTATTTTTGTAGTGCCACCAACAGCCGCCGGGCAACAACACATGTAGATGCTATGTTTGCCACAACATGCAACTACTCGTCGGTTCCGCGAAGAACAATCCTGAGGTTTATCAATCGTGCGATAATTATTTCATACTTATTATTTTATATATATATATATATATATATATATATATATATATATATATGGGAAAAATACTAACTACTCTCAGGTGTAGTTACTCCCACCGAATCCACCACACAATCTCTTCCAGATTCGTGCAGCTTTAAGCGGGTTGTGAGTGCGAGGCAGCAATTTTTTAACGGGTATATACCCGATGGAGTACCAAACATCCCCTACTTTTCAGCTATTTAAACGTACCATACCGTATTGGGAACAAGCGGTGTCTTGTCGTCAGCGTCGACCGGATAAGGAGCGTGAGGTGCCGTGAAATACTCCATACTTATCCACCTGTGAGCACGTGAAATTTTACATACTCCCTAAGTACATGTATGTACACGTGATATACTATATACATACTACCCAAAAACATGTACCAAATGGACTGATATACTCCCTCAAGTGTATATACTAGCATGGCCAATGAAAATTTGATTCACTACTATAAGGATAACGGAAATTAAGATCAACTCATCCTCCTAGAAATCCAGTCTAATTTTGGAGAGGTGCATAAATATCTCAAGCGGAAATGAGTCATATACTCCCATGCACAGGTGCCATGCTTATAAAAATACTCCCATGTAGAGGTATCATGCTTACACAAAAGGAGTATGCACGCTTACAAAAAGGAGCTAGTATACACGTTCACATATAAAAAGGGAGTATTTATATGTAAAGAAAACAAGTATGTACATACACATATAGTAAAGTAGTATGTACTGTCTTCAATAAAAAAAGTAGTATCTATACGTATGAAAAAGGAGTATGTATACTCCAAATAAAAGTACATATACTCCATACACCTTCTACACTCTAATTAAAAGTATATATACTCCATACTCCAAATACATCTATGCTCCGTACGCCCACTAGAAGTACATATGAGCTCCATACTCCATTGTAAAGAGATGAGTCCAGTTCCTAAAGAAAAGAAAGAGAGAATGTATGTAAGTTACATGCATGCATATCGCATGGGAAGCCCCGAGTATCTAGCCGGATTAGTTGCACTAATTTATAAATTTTAAATTAGAATAATTAAACCACTCAACCAGTGATTCTCCTAATGGATGTCCCCCACACCCACAAACCCGATCAGCAAGAGGGATCGCAAGGTTGCTGGACGGTGGATGCTATGGGTGTAATTACACTTGGGAGTAGAAAGAGGCTTCCTATATATATATATATATATATATATATATATATATATATATATATATATATATATATATATATATATATATATATATATATATATATATATATATGTGTGTGTGTGTGTGTGTGTGTGTGTGTGTGTGTGTGTGTGTGTGTGTGTGTGTGTGTGTGTGTGTGTGTGTGTGTGTGTGTGTGTGTGACATTGATCTTCATCTTCCGACAGATTCCGTCCATCACTACAACTCCGTTGGTATAAACCGACCTCAAACATATTCGAGGACAGTGCGTGTACTTCTTGATGTCTAAAATTATATAAGAAAATAGTGAGTTCCACTATGCAGAATGAATTTCACTGGGGTAAGATTGAACTTAATTGTTCATGTGTGTATTTGTTTTTCATTTCTGTTAATTGATTTGTGAAATGGATGTTCTTGTTTCTGAAATGAATGAATATGAATTGGATATATATATACTGTGTTGATCTGCTTGTTTCAGAGGGCATAGCTAGTATTTCCTGATGCTAGCCAACAAACATAAATAGATTTAGAAACAGAAAAATATCACAGACGATTATTAACTCGTAGCCGTCTGTGATAGTTACTCTCACAGACGGTTTGTAGTAGAAACCGTCTGTGATATATGGTTTATCACAGACGGTTTGTAGTTGAAACCGTCTGTGATAAACCATATATCACATACCGTTTCTACTATAAATCGTCTATGATAGTCGACTATCGCAGACGGTTCGAAAGCCATTTGTGATGGACTCGTATTATTACTGATCCATAAACTTAAATGACTCACGAAATGACGTTTTTGAACCATCTGTGATGACATGTTGTGCGCTAGTGTTAGTTGTGCAAACTAATTTCTTTCTGCAAGTCTGTAACTGCATATATTCCCTCTAGCAGTAGTCTCACTTCTGCTTGAAAAGTTTGTATTATCTGGATTCACTGACTGAATGAACCAGCAGTGTCTAGTGCAGCGTATTTTGCCGTAACAGAGCTATTTGTCCTTATAATAGTGAATTCTGCATTAGATTTTCTCGCTTGCAAAACTCTTGTCAGATTTCTTGCTAGTTTGACAGAATGTCGGGCTCATAGAATCAAACAATGTTATCACTCTTGTCAGTCGCGAGCTGATCATAGGCATCCTCGTTTCCATGGATTATCCACATACAAGTGATGCTTATCTGAGTTATTATCCCAACTTTCTGAAACCGTAATAATAGAACCTTGTAGTCGCATCTGCACAAAGACACGGTACTACCATTGAAGGACGATTGTATTTACATCATCTGTCAAGAAGCAATAATCTTCGTGTGTCCTATGCTAGCCAAATATCCACGAACAACAAGCAAACAAATAATTATGATCTACATAGGACAAACTAAACTCACAAGTCAGTAGGCATCACAGCTACTTTTGCTGCTTAAGATGCGTCATTTATGCTGCAGCCTCACCTTTTTGAAGCTGCATGCCATTGGCTCCATCTAACATTTTCCTTTAGGTTTCTTTATTTTTTCCATCTAGTGCATGATGATGAGCATTCGTGGTACGGATCAAATAGCGAAAACACTAATTGAAGTGTGGGTAGCCTGATCCTTCACGGTATTGCACACGAATTCTCGCAAACCGATCTGATTTGATCGAATTACAAGATCAACACCTTCGACATAATCTGAGAACAAAGTATTCTTAACTTGCGCACAAAATCTCTCTGGCTCTTTTTTTGAAATCTCACGACCGCAAACTCTTTCTCATGGCAGTTCTCCTCTCTAACTCATCTCAAACACAAAACTTAGTGCCAACATTGGCCTTTTCTTTTTTTATTCAAACATAAACATAACTCACATAATCTTACCTAGGGTATGCCCCTTGGCCTTATACTAGTGCTTGCACGGCCAACTCACGTACCTAAATCCGGCTCCCTTGCTAAAACCGAAACCCGTCGGTTGAAATCCAAACAGAACCAACCCGGAATCCTTTTGGCTCAGCCTCTTTGGTTCTTGGCTTGGCGTTACCGGCTTCAACTCGGAACTCGGAATCCTTCCCCGATTCAACCTTATCTCCAAGCTTCCATAAAGTGCACGTGCAATTGGAATCGACCACGGCTTGGACCTTCCACACGGTTTTCAACTGCGACGTCACCAATTCCACGCATCTCCCTTTCTTTCTGCATGCGCAAGAAAGACTTCCTGCTCACATAGCCGTTTCCATGCACGAACATCTCTCCCTACACGCGGTCGACGTGTAACAATCCAAAATTGGCTTTCAAATAAAACTTGCATGATTTTCATAGATTTTCAAATTTTTTGGTGTACATTTAAAATTTTCCAAAAGCCTTGCTTGAATTTAAAATTTTAAAATAAATTCCTTGGCTCAAAAATGAAAATTTAAAAGTTCTAAAAGTTAAGGGTGTGCTGACAAAATTTCCCTAAAATTTATGTGTGCAAACACCCTAAATAAATTTAAAACCTACCTAAATCCTGAATAAAAGTTTAAATCCTTTTCTTTTTCCTCCCCGCCTTCGGGCTGAAGTCCAGTCGTCGGCCCAGGTTCCTTTTCTTTTTCTCCCCTGCCGGCCCGCTCTTCCCTTTCCCTCTCTCTTTTCTTCCCCCACCGCGGCCCAACCAAGCTGGCCCAACTATTGCTCGCCTGCTCACTCGCACCCGTAGCCCAGTCTAGCTCTCTCTTTCCCTCTCGCTGCCACTTCCATGTGGGCCCTGGCCCTACCAGCCCACTAGTCAGTGTTGGCACTGTTTTTCTTCCCCATTCTTCTCTCTTCTACGCCTCTCTCACATGCCTGCACACCGTATGCACGCGTCGCGCACACCATGAGCCACGCCAGCCTCTGCAACCTCGAGCGCAATGCCGCCATGACCTGGTCACATCATCGTGACTTTGTCCCATCACCGCTCGCCCTCTCTCTTCCTCTCTCACGCACCCTCTCCCTCTCGGTTCCCTTGCACCCAAAGCCACACCATGACGCCCTCACTTTTTCCCTCCTTCCTTCTATTTAAACAATGGCTCCGTGAGTCAAAACCTTCGCCCTAACCCCCTCTTCTTTTCTCCTAAGCTCCCATAATGGATTCACCCTCAGAGAGGAAGAATTTGACATTCTTTCCCAAGTCCGGCCGAGAGCTTCGCTGCTCGATTCCTCGCCGTCCGATGAGTTTCCGACGACGCCATCATGTGCTTTGTGTTTAGCTCGCTTCCATCTTCCTCGTGCTTGCCATGCTTATTAAGGTGCTCACTATCTATTGAATACACATACAGATTTGGATTATCTAGATATTTAGAGGCCAGATATCCACAACATATATCCTGTATTTTAGCCTAGCCCATTTATATGATACTTTAGTGGCCCATGAAATTATGAAATTCTACTCAGACTCAGGCGGGGGATTATGAAATTTTGGGGGATTACGAGGTGGGAAACATATAACAGATGGTTTTTAATATAAACCATTTGTGAAGTATCACAAACGGTTTAAATAAAAAACCGTCTGTGATGTCTGCCATTATCACAGACGGTTGTTATCAAGAACCGTCTGTGATGTCTTGTATTATCACAGACGGTTCATATAAATAACTGTCTGTGAAAATACCACAGACTGTTATTCGTATAAACCGTCTGTGATACTTACAGCACAGACGGTTCCTAGGAACCGTCTATAATGTAAGCGTCCAGTTTACCCTATTTTGTAGTAGTGTTTGGTTTATTTACTTTTCGCTGCTTTATGTGAACAAATTTATTTGGCCTATCGGCCTACTCTGTAAAACTTGATCGTAAAATCTATTTAGAACTGTGTATATAATATTAAGTACTTTTTTTATTTATATGCATGTATGGATGTGATATCCGCCATTGTCATATTGTGTGAGCTACCTACTGATCCATGGACTAGCTCAAAATACATAAAATATTCGAATAGCCAAATCCAAGTCGCTACATGACACTTCTCACATATTCATTCCCACGTGCCCCACTCAGTCCGCATGCAAACTCACGCACACGCTCATCTCCATGCAACCTTAGGGTTTGGCACTACATTCTTTCTTACTCTTGATGTGTTCAATCATCTGTAGGATCAAGGATAACCAACTAGAGTGGGTGAATAGGAGGTTTTTAAATTCTTTTAGTTAAATCACAATTTTAGCACGATGAACTTAATTAAAATTATTTTGCACAATCAAGACCTATATTCTCTAGGTTTTAGTAAGGCACTGCAAAGCTATGTCAATACTAGATACAATTCTAGCTGCACAATTCAATTCAAATAACTTGCTAGAAATATAAATGCTGAAAGTAAATACAAAGAGATAAACCACAATATAGACAAACAGTGTTTTTTCGTGGTCTCGAAGACTTGTTGGTCTTTCCTAATCCACGTTGAGGTAAACACAAACAGATTGAACCGGCTCCGGAAATTAAGCCTAACCACCTCAAGTTCACTAAGGTTGCTCTTCCTTTATTCCAGAGATGGCGAGCACCACACCACTCAAAAACGGGCCGAGTCTCTTCACAGGCTTCTTTGAAGAGATCACCACACACCCTTCTCCAAGCCGTCTAGGTGTTGGCAACCACCAACAGTAACAAGTCATAATGCTTGCTTGAATGTTTTCAAGTGTCACAAGGATCAACTAATGATGCAATGCACTTAAATGCTCTTAATAATCTCAAAAATATGAAAATAGAACAAATGAGTTATATATAGTATAGAAAAGTCTTAAGAGTATTCAATGAGGTCCAAGAAGAGTCCCTTGCTGCTGCTGGGGAGGTATTTATAGTCTCCACTCACTAGTATGACCGTTGGGGTCAAAATCCCTAAAAAAACAAAAAATACTTACTACCACCATGTAGTGGTCGGTACTACCACACCCACTGTTTAATGGCTACTTAAGGTTTATTAAATGCATATAAACTAGTTGTTACTTCAAATATCGGTAGTACCGCACTCACAAGGGCCGGTAGCACCACACCTTAGTTGCGGTAGTACCAATTTTCAGAGTAGAGAAAATTCTCCAAAATACACCTATAGAAATTAGCTACTGCCAATTAAAGTTCGGTTGTACCATACTGCGGTAGTACCGGTATCATCTTGCGGTCATTCCACTATGCGGTACTACCGTGCAACATATGCGATAGTACCGTTTCAAGGAAAGTTCAATATGCATCTCTCTTAAAATTAGCTACCAGCATGTAATGGTCGGTAATACCATACAATAGTACTACCATCAATATACATACGATCATATCGGTTTTTTCAAAGAAAAATCAGAAAGGGTTCCAAAAGAAGTTTCAAATGTATGCATGAACCATAATTGATAAAAATGGTACAATATTAACTTCAAGCTATTAGCCATGACCCCTTTTATAGTGCGGTATTTATCCTACAAATCCGGTCTTTTCAACCAAACACCAAGACCGGTAAAAACTATAAAGAGGTCCTTAGACTATAATATATTTTTGCCTTGAACCATGTCTTGATCTATATCGATTTTTGATCATATTTGCATGCCTTTTTCACGACGTCACCAAAATCTAGGATTTGCCCTTTCAATTATCTTAATAAACAAGTTAGTCTCTTTAATCATTATCGTCATTAATTACCAAATCATTTTTAAGGACCTAGATGCTTCACCATCCATGCCTATAGCTCCATGAGTTGCTTCTTTGTTTGCATTGCGCAACAGAGGGATCACATAAATAGCCGCATGAAGTAGCAATGGTACTTGGGATCGATCGCATCATTTTGTGTTGTTGTTGTTGTTGTTTGCTGCCTCACTAAATGGTCGGCGCATTTTGTTCGGCCGGTGCATGCACTGGTATGTCCTCTGATTTGATTGTCCATTCCTAGCCTGCCTAAGCCTCCTAGTTTGCTCGCAGCACATGGCCGCAGGGCATCTTTCGATTGGAAGCACCCCCCGGGATACTGTCAGGCATGAGCCGCAACCGGACACCAGGAGATGTTTTGCATGAAATGAAATTGGAGCAAATTGGCCAGAATAATCTTGCATGTGTACGTATGAATGCTTCTATGGGCTACATGTGAAAACCTTTTCTCCAGCTCCGTTTCACGCTCTCCAGTGAGCCACTGTGAGAGGAGCAGCCAGCTTCTTCTCAGATCCCATTGCCTGATTGGTTCACTGTCCCCATTAGATTAACCTGGGAGTCGGCTGGTACAATAATCTTTTATGTTTGCCACCACCTCCCTCCTCTTTGTTTATTCGTTTCACTCGCCACTCTGTTTGATCAGAAGCGAGGAGGCACCAAGCTAGGTGCCCTAACGATAGCATTAGCACCTGTCTTTCTGTTGTTTGCTTTTGCTAGCTCATCTTCAGTGGGCTTAGGCGCTTAGCATTCAGTCAACATGGTCAGCACTGGATATGCGTTATGCACCTGTGAACCCAAGGAGCACACAGCCTCACGCTGTCACTCACGCGGTAGTAGCTAACATCGATTCGATCCAGCTAAATCCAGCGCAGTGGATTTCTGTCTGCGTCAATTTCTGGGCACAGCAATCTGCGTGTTGCTTTCCAGCGCCCCGAAAACCTAAAGCTGGACGGGTCCAAGCGCTAGGCTCCAACCGTGCACATTGGTTTTGTCCCCCGCCTATAAGACCCGGCCGGACTGACCCGAGCCTCTCTCGGTGCAGTGCAAGTGTGCAACTGTGCAAAGCGAAGGTGACGAGACGAGCCGAGCCGAGCCTAGATTGGATGTGCTGTGCGGTGCAGCTGCGACCAACGCAGAGTACGTGACGACGTCCCCTCCAACGCGCGGCTCGATCGGCGTTTCCAAGCCCGATTCGCCTCGCGCGCAGCGAAAGCATCGCCCCGTTTGGCCGCTTCCTTCCTCGTCGTCTCCTCTTAAGTTTCGCCCGCCTCGTTCTAGCTCCTCTCGTGACCCCTCTGCGAGTGCAGCCACTGTTCATTGAGAGGTGAGAGCGAGAGGGAGAGAAGGTATCTAGGGAAGGAGGCATGGGCGCGGCGGCGGAGGAGGTGCCGAGGGCGCCGTCGGCCAAGAGGAGGTCGACCACGCTGAGGCACCTTTTGCAGCTCGAGAAGCCGGACGGCGTGCTCCCCGGCGCAGCCAAGCTGCCGCCGCCGTCCCCGGAGCCCGAGGCCGACAGCCTCATCGGCAAGATCGACTCGTGCAACCGGCTGTTTACGTTCGTCGACGCCGCCAACGAGTGCGCGGAGGAACGGGACGCGAAGCGGGAGAGGCTCGCTGAGGTGCTCGCCGCCGTCCGGTCTAGCGGGAAGCAGCCGCTGGGGCTGGACCACCGGGTCATGGTCGCGCTTCTGAAGATGGTCGCCGCCAACCTGTTCCGGACAATGCCACCGTCCGCCTACCCGGCCCTGCCCTCCGACGTGGTCGACGACGAGGTGCCGCTGATGGTGCTGCTCCCGTCGTGGCCGCACCTCCAGGTGGTGTACGACGTCCTCCTCGCCGTGGTCACCGCCGCCGACGCCAAGACCCTCCGCAACCACGTCGACCGCGCTTTCCTCTCGGCCCTCGTCGCGCTGTTCAGCTCCGAGGACCCCCGGGAGCGCGACCAGCTCAAGACCATCTACCACCAGCTCTACTCCAAGCTCACGACCGAGCGCGCCTTCATGCGGCGGTCCATGAGCGCGGCGCTCCTCCGGTTCGTCTACGAGACGTCCCCAGCGGAGCGGCACTGCGGCGTCGGCGAGCTGCTGGAGATCTGCGGCAGCATCATCAACGGCTTCGCCGTGCCGCTCAAGGAGGAGCACCGGGCGTTCCTGCTGCGCGTGCTGCTGCCGCTGCACCGGACCAGGTGGGTGCACACGTACCACCGCCAGCTCGCCTACTGCGTGCTGCAGTTCGTGCACAAGGAGCCCGGGCTCGCGGACGCCGTGGCCAAGGGGATACTGCGCCACTGGCCGGCGACCAACTGCCAGAAGGAGGTGCTGCTCATCGAGGAGCTCGAGGCGATCGTTGAGATCCTCGACCAGCAGCAGTTCGACAAACTAGCCGTGCCCATCTGCTCGCGGATTGCCCGCTGCGTCAGTAGCTGCAGCTCTCAGGTTTGTGATTGTCTCAACAAAACTTGCTCAATTTTCGCTGTAATTATTCTTCCTTTTTTTGTTGCATCTAATTCGGTAGATGTGTGCAAATGTTGTTTCCTGCATTTGCTTACACTAACTATACGATCAAAATTTTAGTTAAGTGGTTTTCTATCTGGCTTTTGATGTTCAGGTTCAGAAATTCGTCTGCACACGAGATAATCTTTCAATTCAAGAGGTCCACTTTTAGATATGTGGTCACCGAACATACCGTTAAACATATATCTTTACTTAACTTTTTGGGTAGATTCATCCTCAGTGATCCACTTCTGCCCGACGGTTGGGTACATGTGGGAAAAAAAAGTTTCCTGCCAGTGAATAGCAGTTGATCCAAACGTTCTGATAAAGTGGCTTTATAAAGTGATATCACTTTGGTGTGTCGACTTCATTCATGTACGGGGTTCGTGTAATTCAGATTCAAAACTCCACTTTTCTGCAACCCATTTCATCCTTCAATTCCAAAGCATTCGCTTTTCAAAATGTGGTTCCCAAACATGACCGTGAATTGCCAATGTTAAATGCATTATGCACCCCTTCACTGAATCTTGGGGGAAAATGCGGTGACTGGTGAGTGGTGACCTTGGTATGGAGAATTTTGCTCTGCCCTGCATCTGAATCTGAATATACCAACTGATTCAGGGTTCCAGTAAAGCAGATTTATAAAGTGATGATTCCATTTCCACTTGCACTTTTCTTGTAGTGTGATCCAGTCTTTTTGTCGTCTTTTTTCTTTCTTTGTAGTTAGTAGTAGTAGTAGTATTAGTTCTGTCCTCGATGAATTAAAACCGCACGAACTCTGCTCGTGTGTGACATTTTAACAAGCCTGCATCAACTTACGCTAAAAACTCCATTTCAGGTAGCTGAGAGGGCGCTGTACGTGTGGAACAACGAGCGGTTCCTGGAGATGGCGTCCGCAGGGTCCGGGGTGATGGAGAAGATCCTGCCGGCGTTCGTGGCAAGTATGGAGAGCAACCTGGAGCTGCACTGGAGCAAGTGCGTGCAGCAGGTGACGGCCAGCGTCAAGGGCCTGCTCGAGCAGGTGGCGCCGGAGCTGTACGCCCGGTGCGCCGACGACCTCCCCGCGAGGCGGTTGGAGGCGGAGATGGAGACCGCCGTGCGGAACGTGCAGTGGCGGCGGCTGGAGATGGCCGTCGCCGGCAAGTAGCCCGCGCCGCACCGTTTTGCTCGGATGATATTGCTACGTGATGCTGGGTTGGCTCTGGTTGTACTTGTACATGCTGCATGCATGTTGGAGTGGGCGCGCCGCGACGCCACGATTAATGGCACGGCGTCGTTGGCAAAGTGTCATTTTGGTTAGCGACGACGCAGCGATATGATTCTGTGACCGTGTTGTGCAAGCCAGGCGTGAATGAGAGGCTTCGATCGATGTGTCTGGATCAGCGATGCCAGTACGTGGTTGCACGAGTACTGGAACGCGTGAATTTGCTTGTCCTTATCGTTAAGTGTAGAATCGGGTATTGCGAGTTAAAAGCTGCTCTTTTAAAATCTTTCTCTAATTATTATTAAACATATAGGGCGGAAATGTGAACTCTCAAGGACACAAAAATCAAAAGCCAAGAATCACAGAAATCATCTAAAACTTCTGTCTCAACTGGTCTGACCGTCAGACAAGAAGCGGTTTGACTACTGACCGAACTAACTGTACCGGTCTGACTAGGGACCGGTCTGACCACTCGGTTCTTTGTGGTCTGACCGTTCATCGAGAAACAAGATAAACTGTATTGCACACAATTCAAGAAAAGATCCAACTTTTAAACCACTAATCCAAAAGCAGTAAAATTTGGCGTAAGCCATCCCTAGAATATCAGGAACCTATTCTAATAATGGATCGTGAAGATCAATATCAAAGTTTTGACATTAATCCAAAACAAAGAGAATTGCACCAAACCGGATAAAACAGGAAAATATTTATCAACTCTTGCTCGTGAGTTCTTGATGATTCAGATGACTTTAGATGTGTTCTCATATATCATAGCAAGTAGATCACAACAAGAACTCAAGCCAAATAATCCATAAGAGCAAAACCCCAAAATCAACTCTCTCTTGAGAAAAACCGGGCAAACTCAATAATCCTCCCTAGATGATGGCTAGATGGATAAAATTTGTTCTCTAAGAGACATCTTCACCTCTTACACATCCTTGCACCAGAAAAGATTAAGAAGAAAGAAAGCCGGACGGACGGAGGCATGCACACAAGTCTTCGTCTCGTCGTCGACTTCGTCAACCCCGACTCCAAAGGGTGGGGGACGGGTAGCGTGCGTCAGCTTCATCTCGCCGCAGACTTCATCGCCCCGAGTAAAAAGGGTGGAGGATGGGCCACGTGCGTCAGTTTCATCTCGTCGCCGACTTCGTCGACCTCGAGTCCGAAGGCCGGGAATAACTCAAGTATTAGAAATAATCTTGACTTAGAGTCCGAGACGCAGTTTGTCTCCATGTGTAACTCAAGTTGAAATTGTGACTAACTTGAAGTCCGAATACGTATTTTAGTAGGAGAGTATTAACCTATATAATGAGAAGGTTTGTAACCAATTTTGTAAAAAGGAGTAAGAGAATAAATAAATTCAGAAATTCTCCTGTGTTCTCTAAGTTTATTTGCAATGTGTAAGTTTTCTCCTAGGGAAAAAACAACAATTGGTATCAGAACCTAGGCGATTATTCGGCGCGCAGATTGAGAAGAAAAGTAGGGCATATGCTCTCTCACTCTCCGATCTCTCGGCTGACAAACATCATCATTTTTTTGTCCGAGCCTTCGGTTAAAGGCATAAACCGAATCATCAAGCGGTCGACAGCAAAAAGCCGTGTTTTGCTTTAGTCTCTTATTTCAAGTGGAAAAGTAAAGCCTAGTGCTTGGCAGCTGTCTACCCGAAGGAGATAGTCAAAGATATGTAGAACGCGTCAAAGATGCTATCCAATGCTACATCACGGGAATGTGCATGAAGCTCATGGTGATGCTAAGTCGAGTCTGGGGCATTAAGGAGTTGTGTTCGTCATCCTAACTCGAGTCCGTGGAGATAAGTTCGGAACATTGAGGGGATGTATTGTCATTCTGTGTTGAGTATGAGTTGAGTAAGTCGTAGTTGAGACCGATTGTCTCAACGAGTTAGAGTCTTTGTATTTGAATGGACTCGTACCAGTTGAGTTAAGTTCCTACATGTAGCTTGCATATAGAACGCTTCATGTGGAGGCGTAACTGGTAGTTCATAATGCATTGAGACTAACTGGAGTATGTCGAGTCAATATTAGGGGAAGATTGTTGGAAATAATCTTGACTTAGAGTCTGAGACACAGTAGAGTCCGTCTTCGTGTGTAACTCAAGTTGAAATTGTAACTAATTTAAAATCCGAATACGTATTTTAGTATAAGCGTATTAACCTATATAATGAGGAGTCTTGTAACTAATTTTGTAAGAAGAAGCAAGATAATAGAAAAAATCAAAAAAAATTCTGTGTTCTTTTAGTTTACTTGTAATGTGTGAGTTTTCTCTTGAGGCAAAGCCAACAAACCGGATAGAGAAACAAAGTGGGAGGTGTGTGGTCAACAAAGGAGCAGCGTTGGATGGTCATGAACGGTGGAGAGGGAGCGCGGGGGAAGGCAGCACGTATCACTTGCCCAGCCGGTTATATATCCGTCCAATGATTCCCACGTCCGTTCCCCAACCATCCAAGTCTCCTCTGCATCAAGTCTCCGCCGGCGCGATGAGGCTCTCCGGCAAGCGCAAGCGTTCCCAGGAGCACCCCTGCGTGTCGCTCTTTCGGCAGCGGCGGCTCCTGAGCTTCCCCTGGGACCACCGCTTCCGCAAGACCTACAGAGCGTGCGCATGAGTTCCCTACAAATAGTGTGCTTTCTGATGCGGGCATGCTTGGATTTGATTGGATCTGCACGAGCGCGCATGCAGGAGACGGATGTGTTCTTGAGCCTGGCGCACCTACAGCGGCTGGTGGATCAGGGCCTGTGGAACGAGGCCATTGAGTACCTCTCCCGCTTCGTGCCGCCCGCCCGCCAGCCTGCGGGGCCTGTGGATCGAGGGCCGCGTCCTCTTCCACTTCCTCCGTATGCGCACTGGAGACCGTCTCTGTGGCCGCGGCTCTCAACGAATGCCTCATCCGGGATGGCACTGCCACCGGCCGCAACCACGCCGTCACCAAGCTCTGCGGCATCTTCTCATCCCTGCTCCTCTAAAGCTAACTCGGGTACATGCTACTACGCGAGCACGCATTATTCCTATCGATTCAAATGGAGTCGGGCGGCACCAGCGGCATGCCAAGGGCCGCCATCGACGTGCTCCCCGTGGTGAAGTTCGCAGCGCGCGGCAACGTGGTGGACACCGGTAGCGACCAGTTCGGCTGCTCGGTTTGCCTTCAGGTATGTGCTAGCAGCCTGTAAAACAGCAGTACTCCGGGAAGCTCTGCTGCTGTTGCTTGCTACTGTATGTGGTTACTGATACTGTGTCCAGCGTCAGTGAGTACTGGGCACTGCTACAGTCTATACATATGCAGCCAGCTCCGGTATTTCGGAGTAAACGACGATTGGTGGTTGCGATGATTGTTCGCAGGATTTTGAGGCCGGCGAGAGCGCGAGGAGCCTGCCGGTGTGCCGTCACACGTTCCATGTGCTGTGCATCGACAGCTGGTTACTCCGGCACGCCTCCTGTCCATTGTGCAGACGCGCCGTCTAGACCGTTGTTTCTGTTCCTGTCTGTATTAACATACGTGCATGCCTTAGGGTGTTAATGGGTTGGGTTCTACATGGTTAAATGGGTTAGTTATTTGATTGGATTTATTTTGGTTCGGTGAAAATAGGTTGAAATAATAAATAGGTTGAATCAGGTTGGGCTGCCTCATAAAAAGAGTTGGATAGGGTTAGAATGGATTCTAAAATTTAGAGTTGAGAACGGGTTCAACCCGCAGTGTTGCAATATAGCTCACTCGTAGGTTTGCTTCACCCATAGGGCCTATCTGGGTATCTAGACCTAATAATTTACGCAAAGTAGCATCTTTATACTCGAAATCATCTATAGTAAATTTCAAAAACTTTTATGGTGTGAATGCGAGTTATAACTTTTAAATACCAAATTTTTTCAAAAGTTTTTTATAAAAATTTGTTAGTCTCACCTATGTGTCTGGGCCTAATAATTTGCACAAAGTAGCGTCTCTATAATATAAATCATCTATAGTAAATTTTAAGCAATTTTGTGAAACTTTTATAGTGTGATGCAAGATAGAAATTCTAAATACCGAACATTTCCAAAAAAACTCTATAAAAGACGGTTGGTTCCGTCTACATAAAATAGCATCTCTATACCCAAAACCATCTGTAGGAAATTTGCACCTTTGTGTGTGGGCCTAAAAATTTGCAAAAAGTAGCGTCTTTACACCCCAAATCATCTATAGTAAATTTCAGACAATTTCGTGAAAGTTCTATAGTGTGAGCGCAAGTTAGAAATTCTAAATACCGAACTTTTTCAAAAAAATTCTATAAATGCACTTGTAATTGCATGTAATAGATTAGTAAAGAGTGGGTTGGCACCGGGTTTGAAATGGGTTGAAAATGAGTTTCAACTCATTTCAACAATTTGGTTTGAGTTAGATTGGATGAAAATGTCATATGGGTTGGGTGGTGGAAGGTGCACTTTGAGTTGGGTTGGATGGAGTTTTGACCTTCTTTAAATAAGGTTTGGGTTGGGTTTTAACGTATTACCACCCCTACATATCTAGGAGCTCTTAGGTAGGTTCTTTTAGACCGTGACTTATTGCTTTTAGTTTATGATTTTTGAATTCTAATGGTTCACAATAGAGGGTGCGAAGAAAGAGATAGTCGCATACGATTTTTGCCGGTACGGTTGAAGTTAGTACAATATCTACTACAATCAACTTGTTAACACCGTCTTGAAAATATGTACTATTTAAAAACTAGTTAATGTAGCAAAAACCATAAAGCCCAAAAAACCCAGCCCATATCCACACCTGCAGCCCGTCACATGGATCAGTCACATGGATCAGATGGCTATCTCGTTCTTGTACTACTAACCTCAACATTTTTTTCCATGGTTAATATATACCTGTTGAGTGCTCCGATTTCTCCCGCACACTATCACCATCAGATGCTTGACAGGGTAACTAAACGGTACGACAAGAAAACGGCAACACAAGCAATGAAGCGAATCCTCCCTGACATCGAACTAAAAGAATAATTACAAGCGGTAGACGCCCGCAAGAATGACCCTACCACACCCCCCGCCCGACAACCAACATGGTACTACTCTACAGGCTAACATTAGACAAAGATTCTTGGGGTCCAAAAACTGGGGCAACGCAACAAGGTCCCAAACTGGAGCACACTGACAGTCATGTAGCATCCACCGCTGTTCGCGGGTACGGCCCCTCGACGCAGGGCCGCTTCTCGGCAGCCTTCTCTGAATCTTTGGGATCGGCGCGCGCTAGCAGGTCTTCGTAGAGCTTGACGGAATCCTTGGAGAACTCGGCCAGCGACTCGAATATACCGGCCAAGCCGATCTTGAATCCGTTGAGGGTGACGCCGTGGGTGTCGCGCATGCAGGCCTGATGCTTTGCTTTCTCTGCCTCAACCCTCTTCCTCAGAGCGTTCAGCGCCTCTTTCTTCTCCAACAGGTGCTCCGTGCGCTGCTTAGCATCTTGCTCCGGTTTGTGCTCCAGAAGCTTGGTCTCGATAACCATGTTCTCCGCTCTCTTGTAAGCAGCGATCCTTTTGTCCATCTCTTTTGCTAGGCTGTCCACCTTTCTTTTCTGCCGCTGCTCTTCCCCTTGCTTGAGCCATAGCACTCTCACGCTTCTGATAAAATTTCTCATGGTGAATGCTACCCGCTTGTTTGGAAACTTAAACAGTGTAGCATACCAATCATGGCAAATCACAATTAAAGGAGGTACACTAGCCCTATCGGGTGCAATTGATGATATCCCTGGAGAGTACCGGATGATATCCATTAGAATAAACTTGGACAACCAGCCATCAAGAGCCTCAATGTATGCTTTCTGAGCGCTGACATAGCTCACAAAGCAGGACCTCCAATTCCTCAGTTCAACCTCCAGCTTCAGAGTAGCATGCCGCTGGGCATCGTTACAGAATTTACCATAAGCAGGACAGGTGAAGGAATTCACCTCAAACATTATCTGTCTCTGGGTTTCATGTGAGTCCACCATTATTCTCCAAGTTCTCATAAAGCTGCCAAGGAGCAGGCAAAGCATCAATATTCGTTGAAATGTGAATACATAAAATCCTACACATGAATGTAAGGTCAGCTTACCCCTGCATCAGCTCAACAAGTTGTGGCTGAAGTTCCTCATCCCGTAATTTTTGTATTCTAACAGATATTAATTCTGCTGCCCGCAGAGAAACCCAGATCCTTGTGTACAAGTCTCTAACAGTTGTCCTAGTTTTTTCGGCGCAACGCAGCTCTGAACCTTTGGCATCTTGGTTCCTCAGCTGCACACATTTCTTCTCGTAAGTTTGTCGGATTTGATCGATAGCCTGCACAGAACCAAAATCATTTTAACATAGATGTACAAATATGCAATACCTCCTCGCAAAAAAAAAAAAGAGCAATACCTGACACAACAAAACATCTTGTTTGAAGATGTCGAGAGACTATGAAATAGAGTAATCCATGGCACAACAAGCAACACAAATTGACCATGATGCATGTAAAAACTAGCACATTTCTTTCAATTTTAAAAATCATAGATAACACCATCAATAAGATCAACATGCCCAGAGCTTGCAAGGGGGGTTTTCAAACTTAGCCTCGTTCACTAAAGACACGTGAATATGAAAATAACATGTAATTTGATTACAAGGTGGTGCCACTCTTGCTCAAATAATTAGTTGCTTTAACCATCGATAGAACAATAGCAAATCACTTGCAAAAAGATGCAGTCTTTCTGTATATATGCAGTCACATGAAACGTCGACAGACTCCACCAGGTACAGAAGAGTTAAAATCTCAGGAAAATTCAAGAACACCATACAAAACCCACCTTAACTTCTTCATAAAGTTTCTTCTCCCAGGCATACAATCTCCCTAAAGTCTGTGAGTGACTTCCTGACTTCATCCCACCAAAATCATCGAATATATCACTCTTAGTTTCACTCTTATCTGTCCATGACAAACTATTTGAGCTTGCTCCCAGCTCACTCCTATAGGATGAGGAAACAGATGATAGAGACCGATGCCATGTGATGGCATGAATTATTTTTGATGCATTTTCTGCACCAAGAAAGAAATATCAAAGTTAATACCATCAATCAAAGGCACACCAAATATATTAGCAACTGATAACTACAAATCAGTAAGGGTGTGAACACAAAACAAAACCAAGTTTGTCTAGCACTGTTCTAACAGAACTGAAAGTGCAGATTCATGATACTAATCATCAAGCAGACGCCTTTAGCCTTTTGCAGCTCAAAAGGATCGCATTGGCAATCAAGCACCACAAATAGTAGGCATCAAAAGGGCTACGAAAATGGTCCATGAAATGACTGCAAAGTAGAAAAGGTCATAACAAATTGACAGTGGGCGGCTATTACATCAGCCAAGAATATTTAAAGGCACTTTTTATAGAACTATGCTCTGACACAGGCGGTCCTAAACAAAGAACAGTACCATCTAAATTCCATACCACCCTGAGTATAAAAAGGTATCCAACTCATAAGAAAAGGCCTTTCTTGGATAAAAGATTTATCCAAACCAATCAAAACTCGCAGCATTACACCCAAATCTTGCAATTTCCACAAACAGCAAAAGGGATTTGACCATCCCGGCACCACATTCGTGACAAGGATCGAGTAAGCTGCAGTCAGATAGAGAAATCGAGGCAAGAAAAGTCAGTAAAGGCCCGACCTTTGAGCTCTGGGACATGGGCGGCCGCCTCGAGCATGCCGGACAGCTCCTTGTCGGCCTCGGAGGCGCGGGCGAAGAGCTCCTCGACATCCTTCAGCGCCGCGAGCAGCTCGCGCCCCGGCTGCGCGACAGCCACCTCCAATCCGCCATTATTCCCCGTCACCTCGCCCACCTCTTTAGCCTCTTCTTGCTTGCCTACTCCAAGAGAAGCATCTGCTTTTCGGGTCTTGGCCTCCGCCAGCTTCGCCCCCTCGTCGTCTTCCTCCGCCGCCTCCTCCAGCTCCGGGATCCCCTCCCGCTCCCTCACCACGCGCATCTCCTCATCGCTGATAGCCTCGGCCGCCGTCACCTCCTCCGCCCCGTAGAACGGGTTAAAGAAGTCCCACCCGCCGACCGCCGGCGCCGCAGGAGGCGGCGGCGTCGCGGGCGGTGCGTAGTAGCACGGACACGCCATCTCCGGCGTCTGCGCGACGCTGTCGTCCGCCGCCGGCGCAGCATTCCTCGGCGCCTCCGACTGCTGCTGCGGCGGCGGCGGCGAGGTGGGCGGCGAGGGGAGCGACGGCGCCGGCTTGGGGGACCCGGCAGGCGAGGCGGTCGGGGTGGGGAGCGTGATGAGTATCGGCGCCGGCGCGGTGTGGCGCGCGACAAAGACGTCGAGAGCGTCGGCGACGGAGCGCAGCGCCGCCGCGTACGCCGCGTGCGCCACCGCCAGCGAGAACCTCCGCTCCGCCGCCGCCTTGATGAGGCGCTTCCGCTCGCGGCACACCGCAACGGGGTCCCCACCTGCGCCGCCGCGGCCGCCACCGCCGTCGAGGCGGGAGGCGGCGCAGTTTCCCATCGGAGGCTACCGTACCCTACGTAGTCAGGGTTTAGAGCAGGGTTTAGAGTAGAACAGAGCAGTGGGGAGGGAGCGAGGGGAGGGAGAGGAGGAAAGGAATTCTATGGGGGCGTGAGGCCCTCGAGCAGCGAAGTCAAAGTGGGGGTGCGTTGAGACTGTGACTACGAGAGAGAGATACTGAGATAGTAGAGCGAGAGGGGGCGTTGTTGGTGTCAGGTGGTGGTGGTGGTGGTGGTGGTGGAGAGGAAAGGAATTTTATGGCCCCTCCTTCGGACGCTGCTACGTGTGTATCCGGGGAAGGGGCTCACGTGAGTCTCTCTCCCTTACGCCGACTCTTCTGGTGGAGCGGTGAAATTTTAGAGTGCTAGATAAATATTATCTAGATTTTTTTAATTATTATTTAAATTTATGATAATTGAATTAGAGATTCAATGGTCATAAATTTTCTCTCCACCTCTCTAAAAAATATCCTCTTCCTCTAAAAAAAGAGGGTCATTAGATCTTTAATCCAATGGTCTTAAATCTGAATGATTATTAGGAAGAAAATATCTGAATGATAACTAGACACATCTAAAATTTTATTGGTACGTGGATGTGGGCTAACGGGAAATGTAGGGGAGAGGGAGGAGGTCATTAAATTCTGATGACAATAGCACGAAAGTTTATGTGATTTAATCTGAAAAACCACTTCATAATCTTTAACTACACGACGATCCGTTTTATAACCCACGACTCTAGCATCTAAACAACAACCCTAAAACATCCAGAACAAAAACATGAAATATCAAAACCAGGTTACATGACCAATCCATTCCAAAGTGGTTTTAGCTAACGTAGATGTCACGTGTTTATCATGTCATCTAATAAATCAGAAAATAAAAAAGGATAAAGAAAGCCTATGTATTCATGCATCATATCTTCTTCCCCTGTCTCTCTTCCTATCTTCTTCCTCTCTTTCTCAAGTATGAATCATGCACGGATCATCATAGGCGAAAATCAAGAAACTGAAAAAAGAAATGCCAAATGAGAGACCTTGGGTCATGTTGGTCTGTCGTGCCAGAGCGAAGTCTTAGCGTGTGGCAGGCGCCAGTCGGTGCAGGCCTTGAGCTCGCCGGGATCTACCATGTTGGCAAGGGATGGGTTTATCTCCAACATCAAGATAGAAGGAGAGGGAGAGATGGATCGTATGGAAAGGTTGTCTTGATCCAATCTATGGTAGATGGATCGATCTCTTCTTGATATGCCATCGATCTCTTCTTTATCTCTGCTTCTCCTTAGGCTTGACCTACGGTAGATGGAGAGGTTGGTTGAGGCTGAGGAGAAGCAACCGCTAGCCATCTCTCTACTCAAATCTCCACAACATCTCCTTCTCGCATGTAAGTGAAAAAAAATAAAATTTAATTAATTTGATCTCAAAATAAAAATTTATGTTTTGGTTGCTTGAATTTTTTTCTGGTGTTTCCCCTTGGTCTTAAATCTTCTCTTCTCTTCTTCCCTAACCCTTGGAAGCTTCAAAAAGGTGGTGAACACTCCAAAGAAGAAGCCATTCAAGACTCTAGAGCTTCAAGAAGACCTTACTTACAGCGAGAGTTTGATCAAGATCCTTAAGGCAACATCATCAGTTTTCATAAGATGAAATGAAGTAATCACCCCGAAGATAAAGCCATTGGGATTTTGAAGACCAACCATACATATTTCTTTGCTAGCTCGTGCGAATCTCGAGGACGAGATTCTTTTTAAAGGGTGTAGTTTGTAACAGCTCAACTGTTTATTTCAAATTTATGAGTGAATTTTTTAATTTGATTTAAATTAAATAAAAATCAGAGTTTTGGTTGCCTAAGTTTTAAATTTGTTTTGCTCCGATTTTCTGATTTTGAAAAAGCCTTTAGTTTGAAAAGCAATTTAAGTAAAAACATAAAATATTATTAAATAAAGGATATTTTGATTTTCTATAAAAAAATAATTAAAATTAATTATTTTGGTTTATTTGGCTCTTATCTGAATTTACTCTATTTTTCTGGAGTTTAAGATCGAATTTCAAAATTAAAATGTATTTTAAGTATAAAAACTTATACCAAAATAAGTTGAAAATATTTTTCCTAAGTCCAAAAATGGCTCCAGGAACTTCTTTGAGTTTTTCTGGAATTTTTGGGCTATAGTTACTATTTTCTAAGCCTTATTTCCTTTTCTTGGGATTTTAAAATCAAAATAAAATTTAAAAATCAAAATCTCCCACCCCATCCCTCCGTGCGATGCATGGACATCCTGGATCTGCCCACGTCGCCACTCAAGCCATCCTCGCCTCGCCCTTCCTTTCTCTCCACGCATTTCTTCTCTTTGACACATGGACACACGCGTCGTCTATCTCTCACCCTTTTCTCCTTCCCCGCCATGCCGCCACCCGCGTTAGGCGTTGCATCTCCTTGCCCTACCCGCCACCTTCCTCCCTCCACACATGCTGTTGCACCCCACCCTCTCCCGCATGTTTCTCACCCACCTCCTCACTCCCTGGGCCCACTCGGCCTTATCCCCCGCAACGACCACCGTCGTCGCCGTTAGCTCGTCGTTCGGCCACCCCCTCCCCTATAAATACTCCCGCCGAGCTTCCCCTCCTCACTCACCTCATCCCCTCCCCAAAATCCTCCTCCCGAAGCTCGAGTTTCTTCAGCGCCGTCCGTCTTTCTCTCTCTACCATGAGCTAAATGTGTGCATACAAGTGTATATAATGAAGGCATATGCACATATTCATTTTGGACTAATTTAAGAGTTCAATCTATATTTTGGATCTAAGAAATGCATTAGTATATGATTGTTAATCGGATGAAAAAATCTATACTGTATTCGTATCTTATCGAATATGATAACCGAATAATATAGATAATACAGATAATTTGTATTCACTTTTTACTGACTGGTGTCGGGTGGTGATGAGAAGAGGGGTGAAATTTTGATGGTGTGTGTGGGAAAGAAACTAGCTAGTGGGGAGAGGAAGGAGGTCCTCGTAGATTCTGATGATGATGGCAAGGGAATATTTGCGTGATTTGTTTATGTGGGGCTGAAGATTTGGGGTCAGTGGGGTTTGGGAGGAGTGACGATCCATTATGGCTGGTGTAAATAGCTAGGGCAACAGGAAGAATACTGTCCCAGATAAGATGAGGAGCACGTTTGGAAAAGACATGAGATAATTTTTTTGTTCTTTCGAAACTCATGCAAAATCCTTTACAGAATTGCTATACATTATATGCATGATTTTTTTAAATCATTTGAATTTCTCGCCTTGCTATCCGTATTAAGATTCGGGTGCTTGACCGCCTCCATCTCCGTTTCCGACGAGTTTGTCTTCTTTGACAGCAGCGATAACGAGTTAGGGCACGGTTTCATTTGATTAGGGTTCGGGTTCACCAGAGGGTGGCCATAGAGGGAGATCGGGGCAGTGAAGCGATGGTGGCGCCAACGGTCGCAGGTCAGAGGAGGGCAGTGGATGGCAAGGCCAACGAGCATTAGGAGGCGACGGATTGTCATCGGTTTTCATAAGATGAAATGAAGTAATCACCCAAGATAAAGCCATTGGGATTTTGAAGACCAACCATACATATTTCTTTGCTAGCTCGTGCGAATCTCGAGGACGAGATTCTTTTTAAAGGGTGTAGTTTGTAACAGCTCAACTGTTTATTTCAAATTTATGAGTGAATTTTTTA
This sequence comes from Bonia amplexicaulis, assembly GCA_036346245.1. Lineage (NCBI taxonomy): Eukaryota > Viridiplantae > Streptophyta > Magnoliopsida > Poales > Poaceae > Bonia > Bonia amplexicaulis. Next base: position 13,450,328 of record CM070761.1, on the reverse strand, counting down.
ATTTGATTTAAATTAAATAAAAATCAGAGTTTTGGTTGCCTAAGTTTTAAATTTGTTTTGCTCCGATTTTCTGATTTTGAAAAAGCCTTTAGTTTGAAAAGCAATTTAAGTAAAAACATAAAATATTATTAAATAAAGGATATTTTGATTTTCTATAAAAAATAATTAAAATTAATTATTTTGGTTTATTTGGCTCTTATCTGAATTTACTCTATTTTTCGGAGTTTAAGATCGAATTTCAAAATTAAAATGTATTTTAAGTATAAAACTTATACCAAAATAAGTTGAAAATATTTTTCCTAAGTCCAAAAATGGCTCCAGGAACTTCTTTGAGTTTTTCTGGAATTTTTGGGCTATAGTTACTATTTTCTAAGCCTTATTTCCTTTTCTTGGGATTTTTAAAAATCAAAAATAAAATTTAAAAATCAAAATCTCCCACCCCATCCCTCCGTGCGATGCATGGACATCCTGGATCTGCCCACGTCGCCACTCAAGCCATCCTCGCCTCTCGCCCTTCCTTTCTCTCTCCACGCATTTCTTCTCTTTGACACATGGACACACGTGCGTCGTCTATCTCTCACCCTTTTCTCCTTCCCCGACCGCGCTGCCACCCGCCGTTAGGCCGTTGCATCTCCCTTGCCCTACCCGGCCACCTTCCCTCCCTCCACACATGCGTTGCCCGCACCCCACCCTCTCCCGCATGTTTCTCACCCACCTCCCTCACTCCCTGGGCCCACTCGGCCTTATCCCCCGCAACGACCACCGTCGTCGCCGTTAGCTCGCTCGTTCGCCACCCTCCCTATAAATACTCCCGGAGCTTCCCTCCTCACTCACCTCATCCCTCCCAAAATCCTCCTCCGAGCTCGAGTTTCTTCGTCGAGTCTTTCTCTCGCATGAGCTAAATGTGTGCATACAAGTGTATATAATGAAGGCATATGCACATATTCATTTTGGACTAATTTAAGAGTTCAATCTATATTTTGGATCTAAGAAATGCATTAGTATATGAGAATGTGTGATTTCAAATGCATATATCTTTGAATTCACCTTTCCATCCAAATGAGACTGAGCAATAATATACTTGCACAAACATATTAGTCCCATGAAAGATTTATCATTTAATCATATATTTGGATATGAGAAATGCAGCAAGATTAAAAGAAAGATATACTAATATATTTCTCAATAATTTCACATTTTCATTTAAATAAGACTAAGCATAGATAAACTTAAACAAACATATTAGTCTCATATATACATTTTTCATTATCACCAACACATTATAAAGTATTTGTCATTAACACCAAAATATTATAATCGTATTTATAAAACCACATAATAGTATTTATCATTAACACCAAAACCAACTTAAATGAAGCTTGATCTTTCAGCGCGGCAGGGCGCTAGTGCGTGGGAGGCGATAGGTGGGCGCATCAGCAAGTGGGGCCGGGGGCACTATCAAGCTAGCACTGCTCGGTGGTAGTCTGCCAAGCCACCACTGCTCAGTAGGCCGCTGCCGTGCGCCAGTGGCTCGACAGGCAACCAGGAATCGCAGGCGTGCGTGGGCAGCGCGCAAGCAGGGGCGGGGGTCGAGGATTCACTGGCGTGTGCGGTTTGGCCTCTCACGCGAGGGAATCCGGTGGGTAATGACACGACACAACGCGGCGACACGGCGCAACATTAGATTCATGTTTTATTTGCACGTTAATTGCACTGCCTTCTTGCACGCATGTAAAATGCAAAGAGCGACCAATTTGCTGCCGAGCGAGAGTGCAGTAAAGGAGCGTAGTTGTAATCCTTTGCAGTTGGAAGCATTGTAGAGTGGGTGAATACCTTCAGAAAAAAAATATGCTTCATTCACGCGCGAGCAACGCGCTTAATATATCGCTAGCGTTTCATTAGCGTAATTATGATTTTGTAATGTAGAATGCACTAGGTATCCATGTTTAGTTGATGAATATGTTTGTGTAATTAGCTATGTTTATTCATTGTAAATAGCTCTAAAAATATGGGTAAAAAATAGCTAAAATAATTTTATGTATGTTTGCACGTATATATTTATTGGTCTCATATGATTACATAAAAGCTATAGAAAATGATGGGTTGGTACACACTGTGTGTGCCTAATTAGTGTTAATCGCATTTAATTAGTAGTAATCATATTTTATTAGTACTAACTATAATTAATTAGTACTAATCATAATAAATTAGTATTAGTGTGCATTTAATCACATCAACAAGCTAGCGCAAGAAGAAAAATATAATTTAGGAAATATGTACGTACGTATGCGGCCTGATTGTTCTCGGTTGTGGTCGGTTGTATTTAGCACCATTTGACACCGACATATTATGTTATGCACTGCACGGAATGGTTGTTGGTGTGGTGTCGAGGCTGGCAAGTTGCTGGACCCATCCTGGGATAGCCAGCATTGTTGTTGGGTGTGGTCGAGCGATGAAGGACCAGCCCCCCTTATTCTCTAGGGACCTCGAGAGGATAGGCCTCTCGATGATCGGTATGTTCCAGTTCTATGGCGGGACAGGTTACTGTCCATGACGAGGATGATGCGCATTAGGTGCTCATTCGCGCTAGACTCGTAGCTTCTGTCAGCACTCGTTGATCGATGGACGCCGGAGACCCACACGTTTCACTTTCGATGGGGGAGATGACCATCACCCAGCAGGATATTGCGTATCTCACCAGTTTGCCAATATGGGGTCGTCATGTGGTTCCACCCTCTAAATCACCCAACTAGAAGGCACGTATGATGCATCGGTTTGGTCATCATATTTCGAATAAGTTCTCTGAAGTGCCACATTTGTGACTGAGGCGATATAGACACTACCAGTTTAGATCCGTTCATCTCGCTTGCAAACGATGATTTTGACCCACATGGCACGCCACGTGAACCCGAGCCGGCAAAAATCGAAAATAAATAATATTTTTTAAAAATAAAAAATAAATAATATTAAAAACCAAAAAATAAATAATATTTTAATGATATGTGGTTCCAGCTTACTCGTGAGCCATCTGTGTGTCCTCAGTTTACCATGGAGATGCGGCCCCACCTTATCGTGGCTAATGGGAGGGATTAGTTCTTAACGGTGTTGAGAGCTAAGGGTATATTTTATTCGGGTTTGCAGATGATGGACGAATATTAAACCGCACGAAGAGTTGAGGGACCAAAAATGGACTTTTTCCTATGTCTTAATATAGCTTTCTACATATTTACAGCTAAGCATTGATTAATGAGTATCTAAGACACATCCATTCACGTGAAAATAATTTGCTATTAGAAAACTATAAAAATATGGATAGACTACGCTAGCATAAATTAAAATTTCTACCACGTAAATCAGGAAGCAATGTGAGTAAGAGATCGTGAATCATTACCACTAGATGCGTAGTATAGTGGAAGAAGAATTGAAGTAGCCCGGTTCAATATAGCGTGCATTGGTGTAGTGGAAATAATCGATCGTCCAACGTCTTTGGACGGCGATCCTCAAAAGCCGAACATCCTGATCAACATCTCTACCGAAGTCCATACATTCAGAGAGGAACGTCGTGTGCCCGGTTCAATATAGCGTGCATTGGTGTAGGGTCGCGGCTAGGATTTCAATGGATGTGAATTGGGACACCTCTCTTAGTTCCATGCCTATCTTAATATAGCCCCTTGGTAGAACTTTGGGCCTAAGAAGGTGTGAAGGTCACTTGGCCAATTAGTGACAGATCTAATCCAAACTAATATGTTCTATCCCGTTAAGTGTCTGACATTGTAGTTTCATGTATATCCAATCGTGGCCCAGAAACACTTTTCCAGTACACAAGTCAGTAGCAGTCCATAACAGGACATAGCGACCCCCAAATATACATAAAGATCATATCGAATGAAACTATATAGTGTTTATCCATCAATCCATTTGTCTCACGATAGCAGATCGAACTTCGTACTATCACAGCCGTAATATTGTAGTTTCTGTTACTCCGTAATATCTCTCACAAAATAGCCTAAAAATAATAAATTGCAGTAAAAAACTATAAGTGAAAAAACGACTACAAAGCCTGGCTTTCTGAAATTTATTTTAAAAAAAATTGCATCATCATGCACCAACCCGAGCCGAAGGAAAGTCCGGAGGAAATTGTGCTGCCTCTCCATGATGGCCCAAGGGATCTAGCCTTCTTTCTAAAAAAAACTAAGGCCCAAGGGAAAGCCCGGACTGCTGGTCCATCCAGACGCCGTACTGGTTTTGGGCCTACGTAGTTTGTCCTTTTAGAGGCTTTGGGCCTAGACAGTTGGATAGACAGTCCAATCAAAGAGAAGAAGAAAAAAGAAAATAAATATTCGATTAATTCCACGATGACGATCACATCGTGTCCTCCCCCTCTCGCTCTCCCCATTTGCAGCAGCAAAACGCGACCGACTCCGAGAGACCGAGAACACTCGGGAGCGCAGGCAGGAGCAGGCACCAGCGGCAGCGAGCCATGGCGAGGCCGCCGCGCGCGCCGCTGCTCCTCCTCCTGGGCTCGCTTGCCGCCTTATGCCCCTACTACCTCCTTGTCCTCCAGGCGCAGGCCTCCGTGGCGCCGCGCTACCACGGCTTCGCCTACGGGGGCGGCGCCGCCGCCGTCTGCAAGGACGCCATCCTCGTCGAGGGCTTCCTCGACCCGCTCTGCCCCGACAGTCGGAGTAGTCTCACTAAAGTGATTGTCAGATTAACTCGGTAAATCTGGGTAGATTAGCAGATTAACTTGGCAAGTCTGAGTGGTCTCACTAAGTAATTCAGTAATTAATTTGGCAAATTTGAAGAATGGCAAACTCGGGGAGGGTCCTCACATGTACACTTCAGTATTGAATTGAAATTGATCAAAGAAATGGCTAGAGTTTCAGTAACATTACAAACAGTTATGGTGGCACGGATTAGGTGTTGGTGGAAAGGGGTTGTGAATGGTCAGATTTTTCGGAGCTGTGTGTCCGTAGAAGATGGAAAGCACCTGATGGCAAGCCAATTGCTCTGTCATTGAGACTCGAATATTTAAGAATTGGACTGGATATTTCCTTGGATGTGCCCTTTGTTGACAAAGGGATTCATATGTATGTTATTTGGCTCAGATGTTGTTCCTGGTTGGTGTTGTACTGTTGTGTGATTTGTACTGAATTTGAGCATGCGCTGTTTCATTGGCTAGCAGCAATTCATGGCATAGGACTGCGGTAGGGGCTCTTTTTAACCAGTTATCTTTGGAATGAACATCTGAGAAACTGTTGGAGTTTCTGGTTTATTTGAGGAAATTTCCCATCATAAAACATTGAATCAAATGGTGCAGAACGAGGTTCATAATCAAGCATGCTATTTGCTAAAACAGAACCCAGTTCTTGAAGGATCAGGTGAATGTGGAAACTCTCAATCATATTTCATACCATTAGTTGTACTTCCCTAATCTGAGTGTGTTAGCTGTTTTCAATTTAGGTAACACTTAGCCCATACATGGTTCTGGGTATCAGAGTTGCTTATCTGTGCTAGACTGCAGACATTATTTCTCATTGTTCTAGAGTAGATTTTCACAGGGTTAGCTTGCATTTTCAGTTGTGTAAACTGTAAACTACAAAAGCGTTAGCTATGATTGTTGTATCAGAAGGTGCCATACACCTCACTTCTAACATTTTTACCGTACTAGAAAACTGCAGATATCACAACAATGCATTCCATGCCTGCCGTGCACTTTATATAGCTAACACGTTCAACTCGTCATCAACATATCCTTTGCTGGAGCTGTTCTTCATGAACCAGGTCCGTATATTTTTTTTTATTTTAACAGTTAACCATTTTGTTATTTCTGTCACCATTTTCAGCCAATATGTTGGTTTATCCTTTACTAGTGCTCCAGGTGGGCTGTTGGGTGGGGGTCTGAAAATACTTTATCATGATTTCGGAAATTTATTAGTAATTAAGGTAGCCATGTAGCAGGATAAATTTTCCTTTTTTTACGTTCTTCTAATTTTTTTCTATCTTTCAGTATCCTCGTAAGGAATACTACGTCTGCTCAAATGTGTTGTAGCCACATAGCCTTCTAGTGTGAAACAATTCATGTACGGCAACCCTTTTTTCCTAGTGCTTGGTCATAAATGTTTTGCTAATATATTTGGAATTTAACACAAGCAGGATAAATTCTCCCAACTCTGCGACATCATCGCTGTCGACTTGTCGAGCACTGCTATAACTGGTGAGCTGTCCAAGATGGCAGCACAGGCTGTTGGTAATTCAGTGTCCGAGTTCCAATCAGGCTTTAACAATGTGAGGACTGACTTGGCAACAAGGGTTTCTTTCAAGGTCAGCTTTACTTATTGCATCAAGTACATTGTTAGAAGTTTTAAGCATCTTTCTTGACTTGTTTATTGTTGGTGCCATTGACAAAGTCTCTCTAAATTATGGATTTGTTATGGGTGCACGAGAGGGGTAGCTGGTGCACGGCTTCCTTCAGCCTGGAGGTGGATCGCCTATTGACTACAACACATGGGTCAGCATCCTGGATCCCCTTGTTGCGCAGCATGGTGATAGAATCAAGATGTTTACCTCTACGTAATTACTTGAAGTGTCTTGTGAAGGATATCGGTGCTTGGCTAATTGCTGTGTGCGGAATTATGGTGACGTAGGTTGTATGAGTGGAATGTGGGAGGGCGAGGCTTGAAGAGCCGGCAGCGTGGAGGCGCTGTGCCAGCAAGAACAGAACCATGCACCGGCAGAGGCTCACAAGCCGAAAGGGGGAAGATGGAAGAGTAATCTCTTCTTTTCTTATTTTCTTCAGATCAAACCGGTAACCCATATATGGGATAACCCCTAGCAAGCATCTCTAATTCAAAAGGAAAGTAATCTCTAATACCATATCTATTACTACTAAATTGGAAAGCAATCCATTGAAATAGGAAGCTGTATCTTGTACTGACTGGACTTTAGGCGGTTGATGCCTCCTGTAGCGCATCCGGCACGGCTGTCGCTCTGGCCGCATCCTCGCCCGCGTTGGATCCCTCTGGTCCAGACCCAGCTGCCGCACCCGTATGTCTGCGTCGTCGCGTATAATACTGTTCAACCATAACACTAATGTACTAACAGCTGTTGTAAGCTTCGCTCTGATCAATAGTGTTTTCCCTTGGTTGTGCCTCGGTGGTATTTGTTTGACAATACCCTGTGTTAGGCAGTAACTAGTAATTTTGTCATTCAACAAGTTGGTCTGGTTATTTTTTGCAGTGTTGCCCGCTTGTTGGAAGGAGCCTTTGATGATTTGATCTATTTCACCATCAGCGGAAAATTCAGGCTGAATTGCTGAACAGTGACACAAGTCGGAGTTCTATGTCTGAACTTTTGATCTATTTCCCAGGTTCCATGTAATCTTTGATCTGAACAGACTGATGGGTTGGTAAAGTAGCGTGTGCTGCTTGCTACATGGCCTTCGAGTACTATGCCTGTTGACAAGCGTCAAGTCCACAGGAGTTTGCGTTTGGTGGACGATCACCATCGGCCGAACTCAGAAGCTGATCAGGTGCGGAGCCCCTGCACTAATTTGCCTGCTACCCAAGCTGGTGAATGGGCGATTGATTTGCCTTGGATCTTGTTTCTTAAAGCACGAATGCTGGCTCGCTCTGATTCGATCAGCAAATTATGGCGAGATTTTGTGATTGGGCATGAGCCTAACCATCCCCTTTCGACCATCGTCTCCGGTCAGATTAAAGAATTATGTGTTGCATCTGTGGTTGGTTATGTTATGCCGGTCACTGCCAGTGCATTGTGTTAGGCATTCGCCGGACGCGGCCGAACGACCAAGAGCAAGCTCCAGCCGCTGTCAGCCAACCATGTGACCACTACGGCTCAGAAAAGGGGTGGGAACTGAAGAATTGAGGTATACCTTCGGTGTGCGTTTGCTTGCTTCTTCCTTCTTGTCTAGAGCTGCATGAGAGATGCGGCTTGCATGTACAGTCATATAGACCTCGCTAGCACGTGTGCGGTTTAGTTGCTAGGCAACCCTAACCGAGCACCCTACGCTTGTCAGGTGCGCCTGATCACTGATGGTGCATACCATATTACCATGTCTCGCAGCGGCCACAACACATGCATGCACCTACCAATCTCATGCATACTTGACCAAGAAAAAAAAAACTTGAAAACCTGATGCGAGTGTCGCGTAGGCCGCTGAGTCGAAGTACACCGCCCAGGTCAGGAACTAGCAATAATTAGACAGCCCCCAGGTTGATCTAGCCAAGATCCATCCGCAAACGGCAGGAGCAAGCGAAACTATCACGCAACGGAGGCAGCGTTCCAGCCACACGCGCGTACGTACCTGTAGCCCTGCAGGCTGAGCTCTCGACGGCTGTCACCTCTCGTCAGCCGTCACGGCTCACCACCGGTTCTCGTCTCCCTTTCTTCGCCCGCTCTCCCGTCCCCTTCCCTGGATATCCCATTTTTTTTTTTTTGCTTCCGGCCTATTTATATAAGTTTCTATTTACTTTGAATAAATTAGAAGTTAATCTGAACACACATTTTTATAAACAGTTTTTTCACTTCTCTCATCTCTGTCTCGATCATGAGTGTATCACGTATCTTACTTTTTTTTGTTTCCATCTCACACATGTATCTCTTCCTTACTTCCGTGTCACTTATCCTTCTAAAAGTTACATTTTTCAGTAGCGCACCAACTGCAGTGCAGGCCAGGGCGGCAAGCGCGAATCGAGCAAGGGGCACGGAACGCAGGGCCCTGCCAGGCATGGATGACGGAGGATTCCCCATGTATGTATTTCTTGTCGATTCGTCATGGTAAGATAACCCCATAATAAGCAGCATTTTTATATGCAAGCAAACCATCGTTTTCTGGCGTGGTTTACGTGCCGTGCTGGCGTTGCGTACCTGCAGCTATCGTCGGTGAGTGGCCACTGATTACTGATTAGGTGGTTCTCAAATCAAATTCCGTCGTCTCTGCTCTCATCATATAAATGTGATGCATGTGAGATATGACCTTGTTAAGTGGATATATACATGGCGTTCTTCCGCTGGTGCTACCGGGAGTGCCACTCGAGCCGTGCGATGTGACCAAATTCTGCAACAGACAGAGATCTGCGTAAGATATGGTTGCTTAACTGATAGTTGGATAATAAGTGGACGATCGCCAGACGTGTACTTGAATCAATTGATCTTCGATTGATAATCGTCTCAGAGATATTGATGGTGCCCCAACTAGCTTTTAGCTTAAGCTTTTATCTGCGATTTTTAATTAAAATTGTATGTAGTATGTGGCTTTTGCAGAGAAAAATAAGAAAAATATAAAAGTTTGAAAAAAATGTTATTGACACGGACAATGCAAAGGAATAAGAGGAAAAATAAAACCCCAAAAAGGCTAAAATTAGAAGTTGATGCTTCCAAGTGGTTCGACTTAAATAACGAAAAAAAAAAGCCGGTAAGCCGTTTGGCGGTTTATTTCGCCATGTTAGCTAGATATAGGTACTCTTTCCCATGTAATTGCTGGCCAATGCCTCGAGTTGTTACCGATTTCATATTCTTGTTGTAAGATGATGACCAACCGGCTAAATTTAAGAGCAAATTTGTTTTGTGCCATCATAAAGAATCATGACTTGAAAAATACCTTGTGAAGAGATCCAAGCTTACAATTACCAATGCAAAGACAAAAAAATCTAGAATGCCATAGTTGTCTATTTTCCCGTTAGTTGCATATGAAATGACATTCCCTTGCCCCCATCCCTTTCTCCAACAAAGCTCGTCTCCGACACTATTCTTATTCTCGATCGAGATGAGAGCGAGAAAGAGGGAGTAGGGAGAAATAGAGGACACTTCGAGGGGATCGCTGAACGAAGAGACGTTTTCGGAATGCCAAACTGAGCGCAAGTTTCGAGCCACCGTGCCATATGTTTTTTTTTTTTTTTTTTTTTTTTTTTTTTTTTTTTTTTTTTTTTTTTTTTTTTTTTTTTTTTTTTTTTTTTTTTTTTTTTTTTTTTTTTTTTTTTTTTTTTTTAAAAAAAAAAAAAAAAAAAAAAAAAAAAAAAAAAAAAAAAAAAAAAAAAAAAAAAAAAAAAAAAAAAAAAAAAAAAAAAAAAAAAAAAAAAAAAAAAAAAAAGCGACTATTTTGAACCTAAAACCAATCTATTTTTGACCAATAGGTTGAGATTCAATGTCCCAAATCTCCAATATAAACCAACAAACAAACCCTAACCCCACCGCCTCCCTTTAGTTGCCGCCCTACCCTCCCCATATGCGCCTCCCACCTCCCCATCGAGCATGCCACCTCATGTGTCTTCTTAGACGCAGCAAGGTCCTCCATCGAGTTCTTCCTCGTCGTTGCCTCTCACGCCATCACCCCCCGCCTTTCTTCCTTTGCGTATCTCAAACCTCCGCCATCACCGCGCCACCGCCCATCTTCACGTCTTTGGTACGTTACCTGGTTGGATTCGCCATTGCGCGACGCCTCCTAATTGTTGCGACTGTTGTCGCACACAGCCTCTACCGGCCATCGTTCAATCTCTAATCCACGGCCAAGGTGGTGACATCGCTTGCCCATCGACTCGGCTACCACTCCACATCCCTCTAAGCCCGTGGCTATTAGGTGAAACCTCAATCCTAACTATAACTTGGCATCTCGTTGAAGATGGTGGTGATGACGAAGAGAAGATGGAGATAGAGTGGATGAGCACGAATCTTATCGTGATCGAATGGTATGAAATTCGACTATTTTTCTCTTAAATACAGACCAATGCTGTGTAGCACTTCCGCTGATTCATCGCTGGATCATTCCTCGTAAGTCGTAACCACTGTATTTGTTAAAGCTTACTTTTTTGTTTCCATCTCACACATGTATCTCTTCCTTACTTCCGTGTCACTTATCCTTCTAAAAGTTACATTTTTCAGTAGCGCACCAACTGCAGTGCAGGCCAGGGCGGCAAGCGCGAATCGAGCAAGGGGCACGGAACGCAGGGCCCTGCCAGGCATGGATGACGGAGGATTCCCCATGTATGTATTTCTTGTCGATTCGTCATGGTAAGATAACCCCATAATAAGCAGCATTTTTATATGCAAGCAAACCATCGTTTTCTGGCGTGGTTTACGTGCCGTGCTGGCGTTGCGTACCTGCAGCTATCGTCGGTGAGTGGCCACTGATTACTGATTAGGTGGTTCTCAAATCAAATTCCGTCGTCTCTGCTCTCATCATATAAATGTGATGCATGTGAGATATGACCTTGTTAAGTGGATATATACATGGCGTTCTTCCGCTGGTGCTACCCGGGGAGTGCCACTCGAGCCGTGCGATGTGACCAAATTCTGCAACAGACAGAGAGATCTGCGTAAGATATGGTTGCTTAACTGATAGTTGGATAATAAGTGGACGATCGCCAGACGTGTACTTGAATCAATTGATCTTCGATTGATAATCGTCTCAGAGATATTGATGGTGCCCCAACTAGCTTTTAGCTTAAGCTTTTATCTGCGATTTTTAATTAAAATTGTATTGTAGTAGCTGTTGGCTTTTGCAGAGAAAAAAATAAGAAAAATATAAAAAGTTTGAAAAAAAATGTTATACAGACACGGACAATGCAAAGGAATAAGAGGGAAAAATACGAAAACCCCCAAAAAAGGCTAAAATTAGAAGTTGATGCGTTCCAAGTGGTTCCTGACTTAAATAAGCCGAAAACAAAAAAAAGCCAGAAGCTGAAGCCGTTTGGAGCGGTTTATTTCCTGGCCATGTTAGCTAGATATAGGTACCGTCTTTCCCACGTGTAATTGCTGGCCAATGCCTGCCTGAGTTGTTACCGATTTCATATTCTTGTTGTAAGATGATGACCAACCGGCTAAATTTAAGAGCAAATTTGTTTTGTGCCATCATAAAGAATCATGACTTGAAAAATACCTTCGTGAAGAGATCCAAGCTTACAATTACCAATGCAAAGACAAAAAAAAAATCTACAGAATGCCATAGTTGTCTATTTTCCCGTTAGTTGCATATGAAATGACATTCCTGCCCTTGCCCCCATCCCTTTCTCCAACAAAGCCTGCTCCGCACACTATTCTTATTCTCGACTGAGATAGAGAGCGAGAAAGAGAGGGGAGAGGGAGAAATAGAAGGGACACTGCCGGGGGAGATCGCGACGACAGCAAGCTCACAGCTTGTTCCTGGGAATGCCAAACTTGAGGAAGGCGGTCGACGGCGCAACAACGGACATGGATAGACTAGAACAGGATGGTGAAGGGGCTACAGGGCATGAAGGGAGCAGGCATGGCGATATTGGATCCTGGTGGAATCAACAAGATTAGCATGTGCATGGCATGTTCCTGGATGAGATTATCCCATTTTGTGTACAGGAGAAAAAGATAAGATACTGAGGAGGCTACCGTCGATGGTGGTCATGGCGGCGAGGAGGAGGACGGTGACAGAGCTATATAGCTGACGATGTGGCTAGATGTGGTGGGGGGCTAGCATCAGCGTGTTAACATTCACCTTGTGAACAATAGGGAATACCAAGAGGTCAAGTTTGCAGCAAGCAAGGCGGGTGCTTCCTCCTGCCCCGTCGCTCCCGTACGACCCGCCGTGTTGATCTCTCAATTCGGTAATCTATGTCAATATTCGTTCGTGTCATATTGTGTTTCACTTCTCAATCCTTCTATTCCCAAATTTAATTTGATAATTTTGCTCACGGTAGCTACATATCGAGTTTATTTTTCCTCACCTTGGCTCGGGTCTCGTCATTGCCATTTGCCGCCTGTGGTTTCAAACCAATTCACACATACCCAAGAGTCCTCTTAGCTCTCGCCGTGTTCTACATTTAGACGCGCTCAGATCTCGTGCTAAATCATGAATTAGCCGCACCCTCGAGCGCCCAAAGTGTTGAAATCGTTGTCGCCATGCCCGTTTGTCTACGGTGCCCCTCTTCCAAACCACCACCATCACCATCACCATTGATTTCCTTGCGTCGGGCACAACCCATTTTTTCCATCTCCCATGCCTCCACACTCCTCCTTTCCCGTAGATCATTTCCACCTGAGGGGTTGGCCGACTCTGCTGGTGGTTTTCTCTAGAGGAGGAAGATATGTCATATTCTCTCTATTGCTCTAACCCAGTGCAAAATAGGTCCTACTCCTAAGACTTTTTTTCTAGATCCAAGGGCTAGGATTTTGTGTGGCTAGATCTAGTGGTTGAGGTGATTTTTAATAGTGCTTTGGTGGATTTTCTGAAGCTATATGTTTGAGAGGTCTGATCTAGATGAGGGAGGAGGAAGACCACGGGGGTAGTATTAGTATGTATTAAAATTTCTCTCTCAAAGAAAGGCTTTAGGTTGTTTTGGATGAAAAATATGAGGGCAATAGTATTTTCTATAGTTTTTTGTGTTCACAATGGTATTCTTAGTCAATTTTATTTACGATGGTTTTTATAGGTCATGAAAATATACAATAACACTAAACAAATTTACTCAAATTTAAAGGCATCACTCTTCTCACCTCATGCACCTACACCTTCTAGACGACAAGCCATGACCAAGTCAAAGTCCGGGAACTTTTAATTGGGCCGGCACTCATGGTGTCATGTCTTGACTCTTACAGTCTTGTTTTCTTTGGTCTAAACTGAAGGGCAAAGCGGCCGCCTTCCTAGTCAAATCAGGCAAGCACAACCGTGTTGAAACCTGCGATGACGTGAGCAACGTGCCGTGCATGGCTACGACTACACTTCTAAGCTCTCACTCCCTTGACCACGAGCCTCGAGTGTAATGTTCTCCTCCTCCGCCTGAATAAACAGAGGACAGTAACTTTTTCGGATCTTACTGCGACAGATTGACTCCTGTTCTTTTTTCTCTTCCCGGAAACAAATTAGAATCGCACCGAGTCATCATCAATATAGAAACCGCAACAAAATCCACTGTCCCATCAGAATCTTTCCGAAGCAACAAACCAAAACAAAAATTATCTCAACTGAGAAAACGGTTACATCGCTCGACCATTCACCACTAACCATTGGGTTTCGTGGTAGACATAATACTCATGTCCTGCTTAAATGAGTTTTTTTGGATGGTTTATGGCTAAAAATTGCTATAGCTAGCTAAAAAAATATTGTACCTGACGAAAATTTATTTGGCATAATTAAATTTAAAAATAAAAAATATGTTAGTCCATCACGTATAATACAAATAAATACGAGAAAATAGAACCAACAAAAAACTTAAAAACTAAAAACATAGAAAAAATAAAATTTATAAATAATATAAAATAAATCAGAAATTAAAAACTCAAGCTGAGGCGAGCGAGCCATCAAATTGCTCAAATTGCATCGCTCCGTCCATATCGACAGTAATAATACAGACAACGGCACAAAAATCTAACCCTTTCCTCGACTGTTAACTAGACGCGTTGATTCCCGCGGGTCCCGCCACTCACCCTTCCCGCGGGAACCGAGCGGCCACCACCAATGCTTCCCACCTCGCAGACTGCATATACACACGCTGCTCCTTTCATTCTTCTCCTTTCCGAATCCCAGATAAATACCGACGCCAGCCAAGAACCGAGCCTCTTTTTTTCTCTGTAAAGTTGCAAGCTTTTTTGCTTTGGAAACCTTGCCGGTATGGCCGCTCTGATGCGGGTTCTGCTATTGGCCGCCGTGGCGGCGGCGGAGGCGCTGAGCCTGGACGTCCACCACCGGTACTCGGCGGCGGTGCGGGGCTGGGCGGAGGCGGCGGGGCACCAGGGGTACCGCGCGCCGGAGGCCGGGACGGTGGAGTACTACGCCGCGCTGGCCGGGCACGACCTGCGCCGGCGGTCGCTCGCCACCGCCGGGGGGGAGCTCGCCTTTGCCGACGGCAACGACACGTACCGCCTGGACGACTTCGGATTGTAAGAGCTTATCATCATTATCATCATCTCCAATTCTCCATGGTTTACTCCGGCGAGTCGAGAGGGATCAAAACGTCAAAAGTTGCTGTCTAGATTTTTTTTTTTTTTGCTTTTGGGTTAACAAAGAATGGTGGTGGTGGTTGGGGTTGGTTGAGCAGTTTGCATTACGCCGTGGTGGCGCTGGGGACGCCGAACGTGACGTTCCTGGTGGCGCTCGACACCGGCAGCGACCTCTTCTGGGTGCCCTGCGACTGCATCGAGTGCGCCCCACTCGTCTCGCCCAACTACGGCGTATGTATTCTTCTTCTTCTTCTTCTTGGAATCTATTGTTTTCTGCGATTAGAGATGGTTAGTTGCTCGACTAGATATTTTAGGCTGTTACCGGATCACGATAAAAACTTTGTTGTTGTAAACGGCACAAAAGATTAATTAGTTCTTCCATATGTTTTAAAAAAAGATTAGTTCTTTCATAGAGATGAAAAAATTGGTGGTATAAATTCATGGAAGCACGGCATGTGCCGTCTGATTCTTGGAAAACCTTTCTGCAAGCATGACAAGCTTGAGCTGGGACCTTACCGGGCTTAAAAAATAACCAAGTCCTTTGGTTCTTTATGTGTTTTATTGTTGGAATTCGAAATAAATTCTGGCTGATTGTTTATGCAAAGTTGCTGCATCATGATGCTTTTATTGACTCTCCTGACTACCAACAAGTGCTTTATGTCTGCGATTCATGCTCTTGCTAATATGCAACTCACTGCATTTCTGCACATGACAAATTTAAACAGGATTTGAAGTTCGACGTATACAGCCCTCAGAAATCGAGTACTAGCCGAAAGGTCCCGTGCAGTAGCAGTTTGTGTGATCTCCAGAATTCCTGCCGTGCTGCAAGTAACAGCTGCCCATACAGTATTCAATACTTATCGGACAACACCTCCTCCTCTGGGGTACTAGTTGAGGATGTCTTGTACCTGACAACCGAGTCTGCACAATCGAAAATTATTCCAGCCCCCATAACATTCGGGTATTACTACTACAGAAATGTTTATCTCAGACGGTTGAAAACCGTCATTACAGACGGTTTTCGAATCATCTGAATTTATATGTCTATGATAACAGTTGGTTATCACAGACGGACCGTCTGTGATATCCTACAATACAGACAGTTTTTTTTTAAAAAAACCGTCTGTAATAATCAGATATCAAAGACGTTTTAAACATAGCCGTCTGTGATATGTCAGATATCACAGACGGCTAATACTAAAAACCGTCTGTGATATTACAGATATCACAAACGGTTATTAAATATAGCTGTCTGTGATATCTCACATATCACAGACTGCGCAGATATCATAGACAGTTCTTCAATATAGCCGTTTGTGATATTTCACAGACGGCTAATACCAAAAACCATTTGTGATATATCATATATCACATATGGTTTGTTGTTATAAACCGTCCGTGATAGTTATTTTAATAGTTAAATTATTTCCTGTTTTTCGGTTAGCCTTAGGAAATGCTAGCCACATCATTTGAAAACAAGCAAACAGATCACACATATATCACAATATAGCACGTGACAATCATTACACAGATATCACAAGTATATTAAACAATTGAAGGAAGTACAACTAAATGAATTGTTTGATTAAGCACAATTGAGTGATTACAATTTTATCAAATGTTTGAACAAAAAAGTAGAAACCTAACTGTTTCGATGTTTTTCCTAGTGTCGGAGGCAGCATGCAATCTCCGTCTTCAAAACTTCGTAGGCGACATGGTAGGCATTGGACGGTTCGGGATCATCAACGAATGAAGTCCGAAATGCATCTACTTGCTGACGTGCTCATTCGAGTGTTTCCCGAACACCCTCCAACTGAACAGTCAAATCGAATTGAGCCTATAGACTCTTTTCCCTTTCTTGAGGGGTCTCGGCAAGGTTGACTCGGTCACCCGCCGCCTCAACTAAGCATTCCAGCGACGGCAAGTCTCTTGGAGGCATGCAACGTCGTTGTGGAAGACCACGTCGATGGCGAGGTTAGCTCGCCGGAAGCAGGAGACCAACCAGAAGACGGGGCGGAGGAGGATGTCAAGACGGCGGAAGGTGGCCTTTAACTGCTTTGGCAAATCGTCGGACATAGGAGGGAGGACACTAGCACAGTGTCCTTCCGCAGCATCCGTCAGCGTATGGCCGGCGAGGTGTTCATCCAATAGCCAGGTTGGCCGTCAATGCCGGCGACAAGGAAGAATAGGGAGCAATTTATTTGTGCTTAAGAGACAAGAAAGACAAAGAAGATAGCCAACCAGCGAGGTACTCGTACAGGATTAATCTCCGGTGGTGGACGATCATTTTTATACAACAAGAAATAGATTCGGCCCGTGAAATGAGAGATGTATTTGGAAGCCGAAACAATCGAAGGGAGTCAAAACGATCGAAGGCACGCATTGGGGAGAGGAAACATATCACAGACAGTTCCAACCACAAGCCGTCTGTGATATACAACTATCACAGATAGTTTATATTAATGACTGTCTGTGAACTATCATATACGGATTTAATTAAAATTCATCTGTGATGTCTCAATTATTACAGATGATTTGTATTAATAATGTCTATGAAATATCACCGACGGTTATTAACAAGAACCATCTGTAATAGTAGGGTATCGCAGACAGTACACGAAGCACGCTTGTAAAACCATCTGTGATAATTATAACACAAACGATTTAAGAAAACCGTCTGTGATGAGACGTCCAATATAGCTTTTTTTTGTAGTATTGCATGATTGTATGTCCTTTATGATCTACCACATGCTTATGACTCACTTTGTTATGCTGAATTTTCTGTGAACTGTTCAGTTGTGGACAGGTCCAGACAGGTTCATTTTTAGGCAGTGCTGCACCCAATGGTTTGCTTGGGCTTGGTATGGACAGTAAATCAGTTCCTAGCTTGCTAGCAAGCAAAGGACTTACTGCCAATTCCTTCTCCATGTGCTTTGGAGAAGATGGTCATGGTAGAATCAATTTTGGCGACACAGGAAGCTCAGACCAGCAGGAAACTCCATTGAATATTTATAAAGAAAAGTATGTTTGTTTGGACTCCACTATTTCAGAAACAAGAAACAGGTCTTCAACCTCACGCTGGTGTACTTTCTTTCTGCAGTCCATACTACAACATAAGCATCACAGGAATTATGGTGGGCAGTAAATCGATCGACACCCAGTTCAGTGCTATTGTTGATTCTGGTACCTCTTTCACGGCTCTGTCCAATCCAATGTACTCTCAAATCACTAGCAGTGTAAGTAGCATTGCTATATCAGCTGTGGTTTGACCGTATTTTATATTTCACGGTGGTTCTTTTATATCCTCATTCTTATTCAGTTCAATGCACAAGTCCAAGAGAGCCGAAACCAGCTTGACTCTTCCATGCCGTTTGAATATTGCTACTCTGTAAGGTAAATTTATCTAGTCACAGGCCTTAATAGATTACATATTCACACACCGCTACCTACCTATACATGATGGATATATTCTCTGCGCTTTCCAGTAACAAAGATGTTAATACTCCAAACATAAACCTGACAGCAAAAGGTGGAAGCATATTTGCTGTTAATGATCCAATAATTACCATAACAGATACTGCTTCGGTAAGATAGAATTCATATTCTGCACTTTCTTCCATCCATGTAAGTGAGCTTGGTAATTTTTATTTTGCTGCTCTTGGATGTGACAGAATCCAATTGGCTATTGCTTGGCTATTATGAAGAGTGAGGGTGTTAACTTAATAGGGGGTAAGCTCCTGTACTTTCTACACTGTTACACTATTGAAAAGATGCCTGATGCTCTGAAAATGCTGCAAATTTTGTTATGTTTTGGTTGAAATAAACCACAAAACATTAAGGGTTAGCCCTCTAGTCTATTCTTCATTTGAGTTCCCTGATGGAGTTGGTATCATATGATAGAGTTGGGAAGAACAAATGCATGACGTTTAGATTTTTAGATATTTAATTAATGGAACAGCAGGTATACTATCATTGTTTTGAATCTGTCATGTTCATTTTCAGACTTGCTTTGCTAGCCTGTATACGAGATTTTGGTACTTTTTTTTATGTCAAAACCCCAGATATTTCAGCAATTTCTGCATGCTGCCTTTCGGTACCATTTTATTGCCAAAACAATTCCAGCTACTGCCTTGATGTTTGTTTGCCCCTATTACGTTTTATGAAGTGATACATGTACTTGGGTAAACATACTTGTCATCTTCCAAATTACTCATTGAATGATCTCAATAATGACAATCCGCCTCAGCATTCTTACCCTATCTGGTCACTTTGGGTGCAGAGAATTTTATGTCTGGACTAAAGGTTGTGTTTGACCGAGAGAGGTTGATCTTGGGTTGGAAAATTTTTAATTGTGAGTACCTCCATACCCTTTGAAACGGTTCCTCGGTTTCAGTTCGCCACTAATCTAGAACAATGCCCTTATATATTATTTGTGGTTGTTATCAGGCTACAGCGTCGACAGTTCAAGCAACCTTCCGGTGAACCCCAATCCTTCTGCTGTTCCTCCGAAACCCGCACTGGGACCGAGCGGCTACATTCCTGAAGCCGCAAATGGTGCTTCACCAAACGGCACCCAAATCAACGTGCTGCAGCCTTCGGCAAGCTCGTCGCAGCAGTTGCATTTGAGCAGAAACGCCTTCACGGCCATTGCTCTGCTATTCCTCGCGATTCTTTGATCAGCTCGATTCCACACACACACACACACGATGGTTAAACAACCATTGTCTTGTATTGATTTGAGCACACATAGGATCACATTCTTTTCTGCTTGTTTTTATTGTTGCAGTAGGGTTACAGGATAGAACACAGGATGAGTCACAGGTCATTTTTGTGCGATTTTTTTTTACATGCTCATATAGTTCATAATAATGCAGTCCGCCCAGGGTTTGTGTCGAGGTGGATGTACATATATAGAGAACTCTTGGATGTATTTGAGTCAATAGAATAATGATGGCAGTGGCGTATACTACATGCGTGTTTTCTGTGCTC
The DNA here is from genome assembly GCA_036346245.1 of Bonia amplexicaulis. NCBI lineage: Eukaryota > Viridiplantae > Streptophyta > Magnoliopsida > Poales > Poaceae > Bonia > Bonia amplexicaulis. The sequence continues at coordinate 13,430,414 of CM070761.1, read as the reverse complement.
TTGTCCATGGTTTCCTTGAGCTGCAAATTTTATCAGGTTTGTACCTCGCATCTAGGCATCTAGCGGTATCAGGTACGAACCTGCATATAGTGATGCCAAGATTCGGAGATTGCATCACACACGCCGAGTTCTTCAACGGTATGTTGTCGTATATCTTCCGTTTTCACATTTTAAATTGTGATGTATTCGTGTTTAATATGAACATATTTTTCCGAAGTTGGTTTGACTAAACGAAACATATGCATGAGGCCCAAAAGATGAACAAGAAGCCCATGAGGCCCAAACGGGACAAGTCTATACTAGAGGCCTACACAGCCCACGCGCCCTTACCCCCAACAACCGCCGCAAACAAATCCCAGCCGTACACTGCAACACCGCCACCGCAGATCCGTCCGTCGAAAGAGGATCCCCGCGCCCGCGGAACCCCGCGACGGTCAGGGGCATTTCCGTAACTGCACCCCACGAAACCCTAGACGCGCGCGAGGGCCGACCCGGTCGCTCCCCTACCCGGCCCGAACGGAGGCAGCCTATAAGGATCTCTCCCCCACCCCCGCCGGCTGGTTACCTCACCACCGCGCTGCACGGCCGCCTCGACGCGAAGACAAGGCAACCGCCGCGCAGGTAACCGCCGGAAACCGCTCCCTCACTGCTGCCACCATTTAACCTCTCGCAACCGCGCGTCGCGCGCCATTGTCGCCGCTCCGTAGATCTCTCTCTCTCTCTCTCTCTCTCTCTCTCTCTCTCTCTCTCTCTCGTTCTCGCGTTCCGTGGATCTGAGAGCGCTCCGCGTTGTGGTTGCAGCCAAGGGGAAAGGGAAGGGATGGATCGGTACCAGAGGGTGGAGAAGCCGAGGGAGGAGGTGCCCATCAAGGAGAACGAGATCCGCATCACCACGCAGGGGAGGATGCGCAACTACATCACCTACGCCACCACCCTACTCCAGGTAATGCCGCCACTCACTCACTCGTTCGGGTCGCTCCGCCGTGGAGAAGCTTCGTGCTGCCGTTCCGCGGTTTGAATTTTCGTTTTAGCGCCAGGAGTGATTAAAAAGTAAGCCGAATGATTGGACCGTACAAATTGCTGTACTATATGCATTAAAACTTAGGGTTTTTTTTTAATGCAAACCAAGTGAGGCGAGGAGAAAATTGTTTTTTTCGTAATGGTTTGTTTGGTATGATGGCAAGACTATCCATTTTTATGTGTTTCGTAACGATTTTGATAGTAATATCAGTACAAGGTAATGGCTGCATTGTTTCCAGTATTTGGTATGTAGTTGTGTGATATAACATTGTGCTGTGGCTGTCAACTTTCTGCAGCATTGTAGGCAAGAACTTTTAAAGTGGTTGTAAACTCAAAATGTAGTGTGATAAATCTGGTTAGAATATGCCTGTATTTTGGATAAAATGTAGGGCGGAAAATAGAAAAGTTCCACTCTTTGGGATGTGATGTGCCACTCAAACATCGAACAATGCAAAATCAAAATCACCAATGAAGTTGTTTAGTTGCCACTCTTTATGTAGATGTTCTTTTCGTCACTGTCCAATCACATTTTGCTGCAATTGTGGTACATGGTACACTGTTGTCTTCCTTTATCTCTTGTGTAATTGATAGAGACCACACCGTTACATCACGTCCATGTTTCTGTAATTTGGTCGGTTGCTCTTGCGTTTCTTTTTGGCCACCACTACCATGTAATCGTATGTTTTGTTCAGTTGCGTTTAACTGGCTTTTTTGGTATTTAAAACAATGCAACGTCTCTTAGGGACTTGTGTCTATTTTGCAAAGTCTGCGTTGACAAGGACGCATGATGCTTTATTTTCTTAAAATAATTGCCTGACCAGTTGCATAGTCTTTAGGCATATTCATCAAGTGTTGGCTTTACTGTAATATTCCAACATGCAATGAGTGTCCTAAAATACTATTGCATGGTCAAATTTCACATGCCAATATTTCTTTTTTGCATACGTATTCCTGTGGCTGATGCTTTACAATATATTTAATTGTTTACCAAAAAAGGATAAAGGTTCCAATGAAGTTGTATTCAAGGCTATGGGAAGGGCAATCAACAAAACTGTCATGATTGCGGAATTGATCAAGGTACTTTTGATGGCCGCAGCACTTGTAAACACTACTTTTGACTTCTCTTCTAATTAGTGGTCACTCTTTTGTTGTGCAGAGGAGGATTGTTGGTCTCCATCAGAACACGACCACTGGATCTACTGATATCACTGATATGTGGGAGCCACTGGAGGAAGGCTTACTTCCGTAAGAAGTGACTCCTATTTTTAGGATATAGAACTATTAGATAATATTTTAAAGAAGGTTTTGTGTCTTATTATTCTACATGAACAATGTAAGTTTGGGTCTTGTGATATGCTGTCTGATCTTTTCTCTCTGCAGGCTTGAGACAACAAGGCATGTGTCTATGATTACTATAACCCTTTCAAAGGAGGAGTTGGACACGTCCGCTGTCGGGTATGATGCTATTTTTATTAAATGTATTTCTGTCTTGATGAAAAAATTTCCAATGCTTTTTTATTCCACCATTTCGGCGGTTTAGTTCATTGCTAAGCTATATATTTTTGCTGGTGGCTTTTATGCTATCCTCTGCTTTTCTATTTTGAATTGCTTGTTATCCATTGATCACTGTAAACATAAATTTAGCTTGCATGTATAATTTTGTGTTCTGCATTTGGTGTTGGTAACTTGATTACTTGATATAGTTTTCGGCATCACCTTTACCCATTCAAATTTTGCACTAGCGCTATACAATGCATGAAGTTGTATAATAGCAAATAAGCAATAGATTTTCTTCCTTGCTTATGATAAGTTTAATGATTTATATGGGCAGATATCAATCTCCTTTGCCCGCCGACAAGGTGAAGCCTTTGGTTGAATATGATAATGAAGAAGGTATCGTGCAAGATTCACTTGCAGTTTTTCTTTTTCACATTTTATTTATTCTTTTTGGCCTCATATTTTTCACTGTTATTGTAGATGAACCCTCACCTGCCGGCCGAGGGAGAGGCCGTGGTGGTCGAGGCCGTGGAAGGGGAAGAGGTAGAGGTGCACGTGGTGAGGCTAATTGCTGCTGAGTAAATCATCATCAGAAAAAATGTGCTACTGTTGCTTACATAACAATTTTCAGGAAATGGATACATTGACTATGCTGATGGTGGATGGGAGGATGACCATGCTCCTGCGTATGCTGGCAACGGGTACACCCGTGGCAGAGGCCATGGATTCAGGGGCCGTGGTAGAAGAAGAGGCTATGGCAGCCAGCCTGATTATCAGCAGGATGGAGGGTATTATGTTGAGGCACCTGTTCCTGCACCAGCTCGAGGTGCGTGTCCCTTTTTTTAATCAATTGATTTATATGCATATTACCCTCATTAATCTGCTGTATATATGTTGTGAAGCAGGTCGTGGTCGAGGTCTTGGCCGTGGTAGGGGCCCAGCTACAGGCAGAGAACGCGGTGGCAACGCGAAGGGCGTGATGCACGCTGCTGCAGCCGATGCATAAGCTGTTTGCTTCTTCGAAGCTGTTGTTAGTTGGATGCCTGCTCCAAGTATGAGATGTATCATCTGTGTTGTTTATCGGTTGACATATACTTTGTATAAGCTTGACATTCTGTCCGAATGCAGCCGGATTTTTATATTTGACTAGATTTTTAGGAGTATCTTTATAATTGTTATTTCTTTCACCAGTAGATGTCAAAAACTAATTGTAGTGTTCAGTTGGCAAAGGTTTAGGGCAGGGCATTCTTTCAATTTTTACATAAATGAAGTGTTGTTCTCTGTTACGATGTGTCAATTGCGGCTGGTGCTGTCTTCGAAAATGTAAGTTCTGCTTTACAATTGGGTTGCCTTGTTACATCTTTTTACATTGTGCAACTGGATATGTGGCAGTACATGTTAACTACACACCTGAAGAAAAGTGCTATATGTTTTCCGCGTGCCCGAAAAATCCCATTTTTAATGGCGGATTAATTTAGGATTTACACCTATCCCAGTGAAAGTCATGCGAAATTCGTCCCCGTGAAATTGCGAAATTCGTTTGTTCCTGATAGGTCGAGATAAAAGGACGTGGTTATATTGTTTTTTATTTAAAGAAAACAAAAGTTAATATGAACATTTGTTTTCTTATAATGTTTCTCAACTCACACTACTCTCGCTTTTGTTTTGCGCACGTATCTCTTCCTCACAGCATAAATCTCTCTCACTTTTCTTACCGCGTATGATTTTCTTATAAAAGTAATTTCTTTCAGCCACTAATATTTATTTTCAATTAAAAATTATTAGCCATAGTTAAACACTATCATTCGCAGCAAATATGAACAGGGCTAAACAAGCTAAACTCAAGGCAGATTTCGGATAGTATTAAGCAAATCCAACGCAATAATACAGATTTGAGTTCGGGCTAAACACTGGTCAAATTTCACGGGCATTATTCAGATTCAGATGATATAACCCTGAATTCCCGATAGAACACATTAGTAGCCTAAGCACAGGAAAAGAGCTTCAAAAAAAAAAGGAAAAGGAAAAGCTTCAAAGAAGAAAAAGAAACAAGAAAAAAATAACACTTGGCCCAACTCAGCTCGCAACCCCACTGCTCCGCTTTATTTTAGCCCACAAATATCCTCCTCGCTTCCCCACCGCGCACACCCTCCTCCAGTCCGAAGAGGTCGAGATGAACGACTCCCAGCCCCAGCCCCAGCCCCAGCCCCAGCCGGACGCTCCCGCCACCTCCTCCGACGCGTCCGCACCCTCCACTTTGCACCGTGAGTAGCCGGCCCTCCTCCCGCACTGTCTCCCTCTTTCAAAACCCTAGCTTAGTTTTTCGGCGTCGTGGCGGAGCGACGGTGACTCATGTTTGTTCGTTTACCCTGCGGTGCGTGCAGATCTGAAGGAGATCGCGTCGGTGATCGAGGCGGGGTCGCTCACCAAGGAGGTCCGCCGTATCTCCCTTACCGTCCGCCTCACCGTCGCCCTCCGCCGCCGCATCGCCGCCCGCGACGTCGCCGCCTTCCTCGCCTTCGCGTTGCCCCCCTCCTCCGATGCCTTCGCCCTCCTCTCCTCCCTCCTGCCCAAGGTATTTTCACTCTACAACTGGAGTCCAGTATGTTAATAACACTACTTGCTAGTTAGAAGATGTACTCGTGTGATTGGGTATGAAGGAGTGACGGTGCTTGCATCTGAAATTTACATAAGACTGGCAAAGCAAAGGATTTGGGTGTGCCATACTATTTTATTAGCTATTCCGTGGTGATGCAATGGCCCATTGGACTTTAGCATGTTAGCATTGCTTGCTGCTTAGAAGATACTCGTGTAATTTGAAATAATTTAGGGAGGATGTTTGTATCTTAGATTTATAGACCGACAAAGCAAAGGATTTGGGCTTTTTTTAATGTTTTTTTATTTGTGGCATGCTAGATCGTTTGTTATTGCTTGCCTTATTCATGCAAGCCTCGAGTAATTCCTTATGATCTAATCTAGATCATTGCTATAAGGAAATGGGAACTCATACCAGATCATTGTTCCAAAGCAACTGTTACTGTATTTGTGATGCAGTACGAGCCTTGAGCAAATGCTTACTGTGCAAATGAGTTTCACTATTGAAGTTCATGTCAAGCTAGGGTCCTGTTCTGATGCTTGGTAGTCTTGGACTCAGTGCTTAGGAGTTAAAAAAACTTGTTTCAGTTTTATTCTATACAAATTAAAATTTTGAAGATTCTATACATATTAAAAATTTGAAACTGGATGTATTTTTCTCGTCCTTAGGTTCTTTACGTTCATATGGTGTTACAATTTTTTAGGAAGATGGGGGTGAAATGGATGTTGATATGGCAGCTCCAGCGGCTCAAGTTTCAATCAAGCATGGTCTCCCAGAGATGGAAATATACTGTTACTTGCTTGTGTTGATTTTTCTTATTGATTGTAAGAAATATGATGAGGTATGCCTGAAATTTGCCTCCACTTTGTTATTATTAGCAAAACATACCAATCTGATGTTTTCCCCAGTCTAAAGCATGTGCCTCTGCTAGCATTGCTCGTCTGAAGAATTTCAACAGGAGAACGGTTGATGTTTTAGCTTCTAGGTTGTACTCCTATTACTCTTATGATGTTTTAGCTTCTAGGTTGTACTCCTATTACTCTCTATGTCCATGAATTCACTAACAGCCTTGCCGAAATTCGTGGGTGAGTTAATTTAAACTTTCATGAATTATGATTCTTAATATGTTGTAGCTAAACAACCTTGTTCAACTGTGTTCCCTGAATTTCTTAGGTACCTAATAAGCTATTTTTCCTATTTTGTCCTGCTTTGATTTGCCTCTCATCATACCTTTGATGATTTACAGAACTCTCCTGGCATTGCACAGGATGGCAACTTTACACCATGATGAGCTTGGTCAGGTTGTTCTGATACCCTTGTCTTCAGTTGTTAACAATCTTACAAAATTAAATGCTGTCAAATTATGTGAATTGACTTGTGGTTTCTATGGCAGGAAACTCTACTTAACCTGCTTCTTCGCAATTACCTGCACTACAACTTGTACGATCAGGCAGAAAAACTTAGGTCAAAGGCACCATGTTTTGAAGCACATTCCAATCAGCAGGTATCATGTAGTATTCCATTTGTTGCCCTGTCTTATGCTAATTTGTTATGCTTTGGATGAGAGTCTTAATTTGACTTGATTTTTTGTACTGAGGCTGATTATTGATTTAATGATGAATGAACTATAAAATGGTTGTCCTGTCATCTGATTATGTAGATGTATCGGCGTACAGAAGTAGTAACCTCTACTGTTATCACAGTTCTGCAGGTATCTGTTCTACTTGGGCAAAATTAGGACAATTCAGTTGAGAGTATACTGATGCTAAAGAAAGCCTCTTGCAAGCTGCTAGAAAGGCACCCACTACAGCTCGTGGATTTCGGATTCAGTGCAACAAATGGGCTATAATAGTGACTAGTGAGGCTACTTTTAGGGGAGATACCAGAGAGCTGTTTTCACGCAGGAAGGAATGAAGGCTGCTTTGACACCATATTTCGAGCTTAAAAATGTAATTTCTCACTCTTTTTCAGAAAAAATATATCATACTGCCATGTAATACATTTGTAATTGTTTTCATCTACAATCTCCAGGCTGTCCGAGTTGGGGACCTGCAATTGCTCAGAGCTGTTGCAGAAAAATTTGCGAGCGCTTTCAGTGCAGACAGGACTCGCAATTTGATAGTGATGCTGCACCACAATGTCATTCGGACTGGACTGCACAACATTAGCATTTCGTACTCACGGATCTCCCTTGCTGACCCAGTCGCTGATGCTGAAAGCATTGTAACCAAGGCCATTAGAGATGGGGCCATTGATGCCACCATTGATCATGCCAATGGTTGGATGGTGTCGAAAGAGAATGGTGACGTCTACTCAACAAATGGCCACAAATCGCATTCAACTCCAGGATTGCATTTTGCCTGAACATGCACAACGAAGCTGTCAAGGCACTGAAGATCCCCCCAAATTCTCTCTAAGGAAAAGGAGAGTGCCGAGTAGAGGTGCGAGAGGCCCCAGCAGGAGGAAGAACTCGCAAAACACATGGCTGAGGAGGACGATGATGACTTCTAGATTGGTGGTTCCTTGTTATGCTTTCAGCTGTTGTCTCAAAAGATTTCATTTCGAAGAAGCAAGGACTTCAGTCGATTTTTAAGAGCCACTAGATCTCCGAGTCATGCAATGTTTAACATTGTCCAGTGTGATTTATGTTGCTAACATTTTTTTCACTACAAATTGCTTAGAAAGCACCTTATTTTCCCAGAAACTGTATTCTAGGAAGCGAGCGCCGCAACAGTACTGTATTTTGCATTGCATCCTTCGTTTCCTTTCCGGGCCTTGAAAGCTAGAAGTTGGTGTGAGGACAATGACATGTCCAGTGCGTTATTTTGTTTTGTTTTTTGAATTCATATGCGCTGGTATGCCTTGATTTCTTGCGTTCAGAGTGAGTCCCTTCGGGTACTCGATGGCTAGAACATGTTTTTGCCTTGTTTTATGGAGCGTTTTGCTCTCTTCGCGGTGAACGCATGTTGGGGCCAACTTGCTTTGTTGGTTCCTACGGTGGGGATGTTATTTTTGCTCACGTCGCTGGTGCGGCCGCGGAGTCGTCGGAGGTTGGGAGCTAAGCAGCTCCCCGCTGCTGTGCTGCACGAACACAAAAATGAAGGAAACGTCACTTGGCTCCCGTTTCTAATATAGTATCTGTCCAGTGGTTGCCATTTGCGAAGTCAGGAAACAAGAATACGGAATTTGGGGTTTAGAGGTATGATATGCAGACGGTCGATGGGCCGGCTAACAGACGATGTATATGCATAGTTTCAGAGGACAAAAGATAGGTTAAAAGCAAAGCTCGAATTTCGTAGCTCTTGCCTCAGAAATGGAAATGATAGGGCAAATTAAAAAAATGCAAAACAATATCACAACATGGGGATGTAGCTCAGATGGTAGAGCGCTCGCTTAGCATGCGAGAGGTACGGGGATCGATACCCCGCATCTCCAAAATCTCTCCTAGGTTTTTTTTGTTGCACACTCATTTTATTTTTGTTGTTTTACATACTACATCCCAGCCATACCAGCACTTCAGCAGGATATCTCGTGAGTCGTGAGACTCATCGAAACAGTAACCTGAGACATGTACAACATAGTTAGCGCTCATACAAAAACAACAGCAGACTTCCATGTTCTTACGGAACTCCAAAAGAACAGCTTTCAGAAGGTACAACCATTAGCTGAACCAAATGTATCATATCCAGACAATGGTCAGGAATTTCATCTGAAAAGAGAAAAATGGGCCATTTGCCTCAAAATCATGACTGGTGAAAGATCAGCTCCATGGCATCTTAAAGGGGAAGCAGTAAAACGGGGCACGGGATGAATTCAGCCAGTAAATTCCCATCAACATATTTCGAGTGGATTGCCTCCATGCTTAGGACAACCAGGTCTAGCTCCAACTCATCGGCGACTTCTCCGATGATAGCTGTCGGTTTCTTCCCTTCCCCAAGGCGCTCCATCAACCCAAACTCAGTAAATCCACCTGCATATATAGAAATATGGTTGTCAGCACAACGATTAGAAAAACTATCACAAAAAAAAAGTAATGATGAGTGAAATGGTGCAACCTTCTGATAGATGCCATCTTATGCTTGACATCTGAGTATCATGCTCTGGGACTGACTCCTTCGGCTTTTCATCAATAACTGAAATGAAGAGTAGTTTTACAATGCAGAACTTTTAAGCAAACGAGGAAGAGAAAAGTGTGCACTACCAGAAGCAAAGAAAGCAATTTTTCGAAGCAATTGAGATCGTACCAACCACAGTAATGTTTGCTCCGTACTTCTTTGCTAGGGAAGTGGTTGTTGCTGCAGCCTGACATATCATACGACCGTTATGGGTGAGCCACTATTGCAAGTTATGGTGCAGCAAGATATGTGTACAATGGAAGTTAACAAGACAAAAGGTTGCACTCCATCAAGAAAAAAGGATCAGCTAAAATTATTCCTTACTAGGGTGAGTAATGGCCAGAATCAAAGTACCCTGGCAAATGGCCACAAGATTTTGAGTCTTCTGTAGTATCTATTTAGTACATATGTTTTATGTGCTCCTTAAGCAATGAACCCAACACACAAAATAACAAGTTAAAATATCTGAAAAAGAGAACAGACCTGTCTTGTGCCTTCTGAAAGGTACGGGCTGCGGTCAGTGACTGGAAGCAGAACGTGTTTAACTTGGGAGAGAGCATCAACAGCCAAAGCACTTCTAGATTCATTCACTTCAGCCCTAACTGATTTCACACAAACAGGCAAGCAAACATTAAAGAAAAGGTCCTCAGCTCGATCATGGTAACTATAGTCAAACATAAACAAAAAGGGTTGTTCTTAAATTCTCTCTACAGGTGCTGTTCGCTTGCAATTTGAACAGGAATCAATATATTCCTCCCTGCAAAGTCCAAAGCTAACAGGTTGAACAATCTACTTACTAACTTGGGTGCAGCAAAGGGAACAGAACAGGCTGAACAATTTACTAATTACATTGTTGGAAACCAGCAGAAGCGTATCTGCGCTTGGTCACATATGCAAACATTATAATCTCGCCGGTGCCGGATAAGCTAAACAAGAGCGTTGCAGCAGCAGATTCAGTCTGAGAGTCACGACGTGAATTCATCCTACTCCACCTCAAATTTAAGCAAAAGAAGTAACCTTGAGTGATACGGAGGCGTAGTCACAGCACAAAGCAAACAAACCCGGCCAAAGCCTACCAATCAGTATCGGGACTCCGAACCAACTACAAGCCTGTCAAACTCGTGCCTACCAATACCATCCCCATCCCCACGAGCCGAGACCATCTCCTCGTCCCGGCATTTCGACAGTACAACGAAGCTCATGAACTCTTAGATGACTGAGTTAGAGTAGGTTAGGTACGAGCTGTGAGGACTATGACATACCTCCGTGCCGGGCTCCCCGTCGCCGCGTGGTGGCGACCGAGACGCCGCCCTTCTTCGCCGGCAAGAAGGCGAGCTCCGGGGCGGGGTTCGCGCAGACGCGGGAGGCCGGGGCCGGGAGGAGCGAGCTGGCGAAGGCCATGGAGGATTGGATTGGAGTGGAGCGGAAGCGGCGGCGAGGAGGCGGGTGGTGACTTCTGGAATGGCGTGGAAAGAGGACGGAGTCTCTCTCTATCGGAGGAAGGAGACGGGGACGGAGTTAGTGAAGGACAGGTAGTGTGCTACACCGGTGTTGGGGGTGGACCACTGCCCGACTAGTCTGGATGGATAAGCTTTTTTCTTACCTTTTCTCATTCTTTTCTGTTCCTGATCAGTTTTTCAACTTTCTTGGTTCTTAATAATTTGCTTAGATGATCGTAGTAACCCATACGACTTCAAAAATAGTGATTTTTTTCTATAATTATACTATAGGGGAGATTAATTTTTTCAAAAAAATAATTTAAAAATAAAAAATATCGCTATATCTTTTGGATCAATACAAAGAAATAAGAAAAAAAAACTAAAAACCGAAATTAAGAAGCTGACGCGTTTTAAATGGCTTTCTAGTTTCAAGTCAGAAGCTAAAGTCATTTGGAGTAGGATATCTTATTCTTAGTACTACTTTTCTACTAATCAACATTTTTTCTGATTGTTTGTTTAGATGATCAGTATCTCACTTTTTTCCTTCCACCTTTTCATCACTTTATGCAATTTAAAAAGGGACAAAAATTCACACACTACCTTGATTTGTATAATTTTTTCTCATGTGGCCTCCTATTGGCGTGTTTTTGCACTTGTGGCACCGGACGAACTTTGTTTTGCGCAAATGGCCCTATCCCGACCACGGCCCCTGGAGGCCGCCACGTGTCATTTTCGTGGTCGGGGAGAACAGCCATGCGGCTGGGAAGTGCGGACATGCGGCCTGGGGGCACAGGAATTGCCCTCGCGCGGGTGCGAAAACCTAAGGCCCACGCGGGACAAGCGGCCTTGTAAACTGTGCCTCCAAGAATAAAAAATAATGATAGCAGTACTTCCAAGTTGCAAGGAGTATGTAATGTCGGACTCCTGAGGGAATTTGGGTAATTTTCCAATTTGAAGAAAAGAAAAAAAAGAAGAGAGAGAGGTGGTCCCACCTGTCGGTGGGATGGAGAAAGAGATAAGGCCGAAGGCCTTCTCTCGCATGTGCTGGGGGAGGCTCTCGGCTTGACCACTTCGCACTAGAAGCTCTATTATTATTGTACCTCGTCACGACACCCCTAGTAGTCAGTGTGGTACTTGTGCTGGAGGAGGGCTCCGCAAAACATGCTATTTACTATGTGTCGGAGGCCCTCCAAGGAGCGAAGACGTGGTACACCGAGCTGGAGAAGCTCATGTACACTTTGCTCATGGCTTCGCGAAAATTGTGACACTACATGACGCACAGCATAACCGTGCCCTCATCCTTTACCTTAGAGGAGATGCTACAAAACAAAGAGTCCACAGGCCGTATCGACAAATGGGTAGCGGAGCTGGCCCCCTTCATCACCTACGTTGCGCGCACTGTGATAAAACCACAAATACTGGCCAACTTCATTGCCGAATGGACCCTGGTACGCCACCAAGCCTGCGAGCAACCTTCGGAGCCAGTATGGGCCCTACACACGGATGGAGCGTATTGCTTTGCCGGAGCAGGTGTGGGGGCCATCGTAACAACGCCTGAGGGTCAGAGCCTTGCGTACGCTGTGCACCTTGACTTCCCTGCAACCAACAACACAGCGGAATACGAGGCCCTACTATTCGGACTGAAAAATGTGAAGGCGCTCGGAGCACAAAGGGTGCTTGCGCACATGGATTCCTGTCTCCTTGCAGGATATATCGACAAATCCTATCAAGTCAAGGACCTCGAACTAGCTAGATACCTCGCCGCGGTTAGGGCAAGGGAGTGCCATTTCCTAGGGATCACTGTCAAGCTAATACCATGGGCTGCCAACGGCGAAGCGGACGCCTTGGCAAAAGCTGCCAGCTAGGGATGGGAGCCGCACATCGGCGTCTTTAACAAAGTCCTAACCTCCGCAGCGGTGCCGCATGACCAACCACAGGTGTCAGGCGTATTGCACATGGGGCAGGAAGACGACTAGAGACAGCCCATCGTGGCCTTCCTCCAGGGAAGCGACGAGCCAGACGACATGTGCGAAGCGTGGAGGATGGCGCACTGAGCGAGAGCCTTTGGTGGCATCTGCATAAGCGCGGTGTCCGCGCCCGCTCTCCGCCGCCTCATCTTTGAGAAGGCCAAGAGTTGCTCGCGGAGATACACGGAGGTCTGTGCGGCTCTCACCTATCCCCAAGGGCCCTGGTCCAAAAGGCCTTTCGGCAAGGTTTCTCTTGGCCGTGGCGGCGTCGAGATCTGAGGCGATCGGATGGTGGCAGGGATGCCAGTGGATGGGGAGGTTCTCCCATGCACCTCCCAGCCCCCTCCAGCCAATCCCACCGGTATGGCCGTTGGCTCGTTGGGGGATCGACATCATTGGCCCGTTACCATGTGCCCCTGGGGACCGCTAGTTTGTCATCGTCGCCTATGATTACTTCTCTAAGTAGGTCAAGGCTGTACCCCTCGCCAAAATCACCTCTGCAGCGGCCCAGAAGTTCCTGTGGCTGAACATCATATGCCGCTTTGGAGTTCCCAGGGAGATTACGGTCGACAATGGCTTGCAGTTCGACGCGGAGGCATTTCGTGAGTTCTGTGAACGAATGGGCATCAATGCTTCGCGTCCGTAGGACACCCATAGTCCAACGGGCCCATCGAGCGCACAAACGACACAATCTCCAACGACACCAAGAAGCGTTTGGTCTGCCTTCCCAAGAGCCGGAGGAGTTGCCGAAGGTACTCTGGTCCATTAGCACTGCGGCTGCTCCCAACGGGTTTCACCCCATTCAAACTACTCTTCAGGGATGAGGCCATGATGCCCAAGGAGCTCAAGGCAAAGTCCTACCGAGTGGTGGCCTTTCTGCTGTCGGGTGAGTGCAATGTATCGCTCGACCTCGTCGATGGATACTAGTACATGCGACGCACAACATTGCGAAGTACATCCGCATGACGACGACCTCTTATAACAAGAAAGTCAAGTTGCGTGGTTTGGCGGTGGGCGACCGCGTCCTCAAGAAATCCCTCCACACCGACACGGCAGGCAAGCTGGAGTCCAAATAGGAGGGACCCTACATAATCACAGCCTTGTTGAGGGCAGGCTCGTACCACCTCTCGACCCTCGACGGGAACGACCTTAAGCACACATGGAGTGGTCCCCACCTTGACCCAGTCAGCCCATTGCACCATTAGGCCATGCAGTCGGCCCAGCAGAACCTGCGGGCAGGGGGAAATGCCATATTTACCCCTCTATATGTAGACTCAGATAGAGCCATTCATGTAATGCTAGGGAAATGACATGCTCGCCCCTATAAGAGTAGACCCAGGCAGGGTTATTTGTGTACTATACCCCCTTATAAATATAAATATATGTCTCTAGCACTGTGAGGGGGGACAGCTCAAGTTATTTGAAAAAGACAGCTATATTCTAGACAAGCATCTTACACATGTTTCCCACGGCATTTCAGGCTTCGGAGAACCCCTCCGTGGTCCCCTTAGGAGCTCCCCTACTACTCACTGTTTGGTTCGTAACCATAAGTCCACAACAATCTATTATCTGCAGGTATGGCTATTTGACAAACATGAAGGTCAAATTTATCACGGTCACATCTGATCTTGATGTCAAAGATGCAGATGCCCGAAATGTAAGCTCTTAAACTGTGTAATTGTCTTTAAAATAAAACTTGTCACGATGAGTATCTGAGATATATATCTCTTACTGCATCGGGTTGTAAAAAGCAAGCACGGAGATGTTTGCATAAGAATACATCGTCCCTGCCTCTTGAATGCTCTGAAGGGTTTGCTGTTCATGCTTATTCATACCTTCGAATATGTATAGTGTAGTTTTTCTCATTCTGTTAGCGAGCTGCAGGCCACGTTCCGTGGCTCTCCTTGAATGTAGCTAACTTAGTTCAACTAACCTCTCCTGTACACGTATAAAGCTTCCATGCTGTGATCAATACAAGTTGGTTGTCCTCATTCTTCTCTCCACCGCTTACATGGTATCAGGCATCTACGATCCTACCTTTCCGCTGCTATGAGTTCCTCCTCCTCTTCTTCGCTGGCTTCCGACGACTCCAACGACGAGTCGCCTCTGCCATACACCCTGCGCGTCCAGACTGAACCCGCTGCCCCGACCGTCGTCCACGGCATCAACATTCAGTCACGCGTCCCCATCATCCTCGACCTCAATGACGCAAACTACACCTCCTGGGCGCGCTCTTTCTCTGCTTGTCTTGGCCAAGACGGACTCGCGACCACGTCGACGGCACCACGTCCCAAGGCGACAACAACTGGGTACAGAACGACTGCGCCATCGTCTCCTGGTTCTACAACCGCATCTCCCCCGAGCTCCTTTCCATCGTCTCGGAGGACACCGACACCGCCCACTCCCTCTGGCGTGGTGTGCGTTCTCTTTTCCGCAACAACAAGGACACCCGCGCGGTCTACCTCGGCGCTGAATTCCGCAATTTCTATCAAGGTGATCTCCCCGTACTCGATTATTGTTCCCGAATGAAGGTTATGGCAGATCGCCTCGGCGGCCTCGGCGCTCCCGTGCCCGACAAGGACCTCATCTACAACATTGTTCGCGGCCTCAACCCCCGTCTGCACCACACCATCCCCCACATCACGATGCGTCGACGTCTCCCGTCCTTCCTCAAGACACGTTCCATGCTGCAGCTTGAAGAACATCGCCTCAACGAGTCGGAGAAACTCCAGGCTGCTGCAGCTCTCGTCGCGCATGCTCACTCCGCTAGTGCGTCGTCATCCGTGGCACCCTCCGGCGCTCACCTCCAGGCGGCAGCAGCCTTTATTACCGGGACGACACACAGCGTCCCTCGGAAACTGGCTTCCTCAAATCCCGCCCCGGCCGCATCCTTCAGCGGCGGTCGTCCATCCTTCCCCAACAAGAAGAAGAAGAAGAAGGGCTACACATCCAACCCGGCGCCGCCCCAAGGCTTCTGGCCCAACATGAATCCGTGGACAGGCATGGTGCAGGCGTGGCCTTTCCAAGGGCCTTCGCGCGCAACACCGCCCGCGGCCGGCATCCTCGGTGCCCGTCCACCCTCCGCGGCCCCTCAGGCCCACGTCGCCGGAGCATCCTCGCAGCTGGATCCGCAGCTCCTCGCCACGCTCAACTCCATCTCGCTGCAACAGCCCCAGTCTACCGGCGACTGGTTCCTCGACACCGGTGCTTCCTCCCACATGGCGCACAGCTCCGGTAACCTATCTTCCCTCACACCCCACTCCTCCTCCACCGAATTATTGTTGGCGATGGCTCTTCCCTTCCCATCACTCACACTGGTTCTTCATCCATACCCACCTCTACTCAGCACCTATCCCTTCACAATGTTCTTGTCTCTCCTTCCTTAATCAAGAATTTAATTTCTGTTCGCACTCTTACCCGTGACAACCCAATCACGATTGAATTTGACAATCTTGGTTTCTCTATCAAGGATCGACACACCAAGGCGGTGATTCTCCGCAGTGACAGCACCGGTGATCTATATCCTCTCCAGTCGCCGGCCACCTCCTCCAACCACTGCCTCGCCGTTGTGTCTGCTGATCTTTGGCACCAACGACTCGGTCACCCCGGCAACGAGTCTTTCCGTCGCCTTTTACATTCATTTCAGTTTACCTGTAATAAGGAGTTGTCACACACCTGTCATGCCTGCAGAATTGGCAAACATGTGCGGCTTCCATTCAGTTCATCTCACAGCCACACCACAGCTCCATTTGATTTAATGCATTGTGACGTTTGGACATCACCCGTATCAAGTTTTACTGGGTTTCAATACTACCTTGTGCTTCTCGATGACTTCACGCATTTTGTTTGGACATTCCCCCTTCGCCATAAGTCTGACGTCGCCCTGAAAATCATGTCATTTCATGCTCTCGTCCGCACACAGTTTGCGCGGCCCATCCGGGCGTTCCAAACTGACAACGGACGTGAGTTCGATAACACTGTCCTCCGCAAATTCTACTCCGACAATGGCATCCTCCTTCGCCTCTCGTGTCCATACACATCCCAACAAAACGGGAAAGCAGAACGTATCTTGCGCACCTTGAACGACAGCGTTCGCGCCCTCCTTCTTCATGCCGCCCTTCCACCTGTGTTCTGGGTCGAAGCGCTGCACACCTCCACGTTTCTGCTGAATCGAAAACCCTGCAAGCCGAAATCTCTTTCCACCCCCTTCTCCCTACTCTTCAACCGTGATCCCGACTACACATCCCTGCGGGTATTCGGCTGCTTGTGTTACCCAAACACAACATCTACTAGCATTAACAAATTGTCTCCACGATCTGTGGCTTGCGTCTTCATTGGATACTCGCAGGATCACCGAGGCTATCGCTGCTACAACTTGTCGACGCGGAAAGTGCTCACTTCGCGCCACGTCTACTTCGACGAAACGGTCTTCCCCTTCCGGTCCGGATCAGCGACATCGCCGCCCTCGATGTACGCCTATGATCCGTGGCGACCTGACCTGGTCCCTGCTGATCCGGTTCTTCCACAACCGTCCCCGGCACGAGATCCGCAATCCCCGCGCAACGACTCGGCGTGCCGCGCACGCCGTACGCCAGCAACTGCCTCACCGACCCCGCTATCGCCTCGCACAATGACACCAGCCGCGTCTACTGCGGCTACACCCGCGCCACCATCTCCTGCGCTGCCGTCATCACCCACCACACCGTTGGCTTCCGCACCAACCGTGGCCACCGATGCCGCAGCTGCACCTCACCCAATGATCACCAGATCACGAGTTGGAACGGTCAAACCGAACCCCCGCTACGCCGCCACTGCGACAACGACACAGCTATCTCCGATCCCGCGCACGGTGCATCAAGCTCTCCAAGACCCCAACTGGCGTTCGGCAATGCAGTCCGAATTTGATGCCCTGCTCGCCAACAACACGTGGGAGCTGGTTCCGCGGCCTCCTGGCGCCCACGTTGTCAGCGGCAAGTGGATCTTCCGCCACAAATTCAAGGAAGACGGCAGCCTCGATCGGTACAAGGCCCGATGGGTGGTTCGGGGATTCACGCAGCGCGCTGGCATCGACTACGGCGAGACGTACTGCCCGGTCGTCAAGCCAGCCACAGTGCGTACGGTGCTCACACTCGCTGCCACACGCGGATGGCCGGTCCACCAACTCGACGTCAACAACGCTTTCCTCCACGGCATCCTCGACGAACAAGTGTACGCGCGGCAGCCGGCAGGCTTCGTCGATCCATCGCGCCAGGACTCGGTGTGCCGCCTCTCCAAGAGCCTATACGGACTCAAACAGGCACCCCGTGCCTGGTACATACGACTCGCGTCGTTCCTTGGCTCGATAGGTTTCACGCCGACTCGCTCGGACAACTCCCTATTTGTCCTTCGCACTGGCACTGAGTCGGTCTACCTCCTCCTCTACGTCGATGACATCGTGCTCACAGCCTCGTCCGTCGACACTCTTCGCCACGTCATCAACTCCATTAACGCTGAGTTCACACTCAAAGACATGGGGCCGGTTCATTTCTTTCTCGGCATCCAGGTTCATCGCAACAACAGCGGCTTCTTCCTTCAGCAACATCAGTATGCTCTCGATCTCCTTGAACGCGCTGGCATGCTGGACTGCAGGCCATGTGAGACACCCATTGACACTGCAGGCAAAGTTTCCAGCACCACTGGAACACCTCTGTCCAAGACTGACGCATCGGATTACAGAAGCCTCGTAGGCGCGCTTCAGTATCTGACCATGACCCGGCCGGACTTGCAATATGCAGTTCAACAGGCTTGCCTGCACATGCAAGCTCCAACAACTGCCCACCAATCTATTGTGAAGCGAATTCTTCGCTATGTCAGGGGAACGACGCACCTTGGCCTCCACCTTCGGCGCGCAAGCAAGTTGGAACTCGTCGCATACTCCGACGCCGATTGGGCGGGTTGCCCGGATACGCGACGATCAACATCAGGGTTCTGCGTTTTCCTCGGCAACGCCCTGATATCCTGGTCTTCCAAGAGACAAACGACGGTGTCTCGGTCCAGCGCCGAAGCCGAATACCGCGGCGTCGCCAATGCCGTGGCTGAGTGCACCTGGATCCGTCAACTGCTCGGTGAGCTCTCCTGTCCATTAGAGACGGCGACTGTAGTTTTTTGCGACAATGTATCAGCATGCTACATGAGCTCTAACCCGGTGCATCACAAGCGCACTAAACATATTGAGCTGGATGTCCACTTCGTCCGAGAAAAAGTAGCCGTGGGACAATGCAAAGTCCTCCATGTACCAACTTCACAGCAATTCGCCGATGTGATGACCAAAGGCCTTCCAACGTCAAGCTTCAAGGAGTTCAGGGACAGTCTGTGCATCGCCGGCGACGACGCTCATACCGCGGGGGGGTGTTAGCGAGCTGCAGGCCACGTTCCGTGGCTCTCCTTGAATGTAGCTAACTTAGTTCAACTAACCTCTCCTGTACACGTATAAAGCTTCCATGCTGTGATCAATACAAGTTGGTTGTCCTCATTCTTCTCTCCACCGCTTACACATTCTACCGTTTGAATAAGTACGTCTCTTAAGAGTTCCATATGATACATGTTCGCTTTCTAAAGAAGGGAGTGTTCTCTGCGACACAAGGCCTATATCACTGAAATAAGATGGTGTAACTATCTCTGAATCTACGTATGATTTGTAGCTCATGCTTGCTCTACTATGTGGAAAAAAGAAAACCTTCTCATCTTCATTTTCTCAGTTTTTCACGAAGTTCCATGCCGCATATGTAGACGCTTTTTCGAACCCCTTCCATGTTCCAGGAAAGAAGATCGCCTCAAGAAGCTTTGGTGCAAGAGTAAGCACCATAGTGAAATCCTTCGGTTCAGGAACAACTGATTGAATGCCACTTCTGTCTAAACTCCTGGCAATCAAACATTGTGTTTTCCCCCTCTTTCACTGCTGTGTTATTTCTCCATTTGTGTACCGCTTGTATGTTGAATAAGATGCTTGTTTGATACTAAAGGAAGAAAAGATGGTTCCTCATTCAAAGGTCGTGTCTTTTTTTTCTTCATTCAGTGCACCTATTCTCCATTCTGTTGTTCTCACTTCCTTTTGTCTTTTTGTGTGGACTGTCTCTTGCTCATCCTGTTTCCTCATAGCAGCAGATAGTAATGACTCCTTTTCAAAGTATTGGTAACTATGGACGAATTCCAGTGCAAGTTCGATGAATGGCATGCCAGCAGCAGTACTGCAAAGTTTCCCTGCATATATGCTTCAAGTAAATACTGATAAGGAGCTAGCTCCGTTGCCTTTCATCAGGTAGAACCGACAAGAATTTTCATGTACCTACCTACTCCCATAATCTAGGATCCATGGGCTGCTCTTCTTTTCCTTCAGCGAAAAAAAAAATGTTTTGTCAGTTTGAGTTAGACTCGACTTATCCTGGTCAAATTAGTCGGTTAACTATGCAATCCCGAAAGGGGTGTTGTTTTCAATCTCTTGGGTTTAAGTTCTCTGCCCACTCGTACTCCTCTCTTAATGAAATAAGATTCGGTTCTCCTGCATTCCCTTCAAAATATACAATCCCAAACAAATTAGAAACGGAAGTGAGACGGCCAGATCATTATCCTAATACTTCTATCATCATCGATGATGGTATATATCTGAAAGCATGACGTTTTGTGCATGGTCTTGGACTTGGGACTTCTCAGTTGGTTCACACACAGGCGCCAGCATAATGTAAGGTGTCACCTATATGTGACATATCCATCCAGTCACTGACGAGGATTGTAGCCACATGCTGCCTCACTGCCTGGGGACAGATTGCCCATCTGAAACGCCATATTGTACTGACCAATAATGCGTGTTACTGCTGTGTCGGACTGTAAACCAGTAGCCGAGCCAGCTCCCGTTGTGCCGACAGGCCGCGCGCCCAGCTGTAATTACTTAACCATCTATCCATTAACCGCTTGCCAGTTACTGCGTTGTGTACATTTTACCAGCTATATAGTACATCCTTGGCCTAGCTTTCTTTCTTCTAACCCATATAAATTTTTTTTACTACTTCTGAATCTACGAATTGAGTCTGTAACCATCTCAAATTCTTTTTTTTTCAACAATCCCAGAACAAAATCTTTCCAAACCATATCAAAATTCTTTTTTTTTACTGCTCCTGAATCTCAGAGCCGCCTCTTTCCAAACCATACCAAAATTCTTTTTCCTTTTACTGCTGCTGAATTTCACAAGTCACAACTGCATCTGTTTTTTTTTCTTTTTTGCTGAAATCTATGGAGGGGCCCGTGCTGCACATATGCATTCGGCCACGCTCTTTTTTTTCTTTTTTTTTTTTTGCTGAAAATCATTCAGGATTAGACAGCCTATTTATGTGAAGGTGCATACAACATTCGAGCATTTTAGGAGTTAGTTAACTTGCTGCTAATAAAAAACAGTTGCTTAGCCGCTAGTCCGCTGCCCAGCTACAGAACTACGTACCATAACCTGCAGTTTCCGAGTTGTTTGGGACAGTGATCGAGCTATCCAAGCACATCGAAAGCTACTCCACTTCTTTCTGCTTCTATATAAGCACAAGCTAGCAAATTAAGCTAATTTCTTCATTGTTAACATCAGAAAAGCCCAGTAGCATAACCAGTTGCCCAAAGTCCTCCTCTTTTTCTGGCCTCCCTGTGATCATAGGTACATGCCTGCAGTGCTAGCTAGCTCGACCCGCTCGATCGTATATTATATATATATACTGGCTGCTGGCACTGAAAACATGCATGCATCGTCGGTGCTAGCTCTTGCAGGCAAGAACTTTGAGATCGTTTGGCAGTGACCACGAACGGTAGCTAGTGATCATTGATCAATTAGACAATTTTCTCGCAACAACTACAAGAAAAACCAAGACTTATATTAACCATATAACACCTTAACGGTGCCCCGGTGAACCCACTGAACTCGTACCAGGAAACTAGCTGCAAATCCATCGATTTGATCAGTACAACCTGCAGAAAGAAATTAATATGCAAAATCACCTTGATGACCGACCAAATGACAAGCTACTGCTTACGTAGGATACCTCACATCACACGTGCAACAAACTGGGATGGCTCATGGCTGGCTTGTGCATCTCTCGGGTGCGCATGGAAGCTTCTAGAATTTTCCATCTTCAAACACCATTGTTTCTGCTGCACTTCCTCCCATCACGGTGCATGCAAGAAATTAGAGCCCCAAAGTGTAATTGCTTGCCTGAATCAAATCAACATGACAAGTTAGTGCTTATATAGGAACAAGAGCTCACAGATGCAAGAAGCTGTCCCTCAGAAGTCGGATGCGCATGGAAGATTCTAGAGTTTCCCATCTTCCTCCACCATTTCTGCTCAATACAGCAAGCATTTCCTCCCATCATGACCAGTGCATGCTGGAAATGATACTTCCAAAGCATAATTCCTAACCCAAATCAAATCAACACAATTCCAGATTTCCAATCCTCATGATCTACTTGTTCTCCATCGATGAATCGCATTCTCATGCGCATCGGAATTATTAATTGTAAAAATTGCATGCGCATCGGCTGCGCACACCGCACAAAATCACAAGGTAGAGCTAACAAAATCCATGGAGCTAATAACATCAATCTCCAAGGAGATCATCCCATCAAGTCCTCTTCACCCCAGAGATGATCAACAAAGGCTAGATCCAGCTTCTACGTACAGAGAAATTACCTAGAAACAGTACGATTAGAACCAAGAACTACCGAGATAGATCAGAAGCTATGTATGATCAACAAGCAAGCAAGCCCCAAGTCTTATAGCAAAGATAAGGTTTTTACAGTTGATCGGGCTCCAGATTACGACCTCCCTAGCTAGCGAGAGAGGACTGCAAGCACAACCACAGCCTGCTCGAACTCCAAGCTACCCCCTAGGAATTACGGGTAATTACAAGCAGGCCCCTCTCTTCTCTCTCTATCTCGTCTATTCCTTCTTGTTCTTCAGGCTGCACCCTCGAATTCGCTCCGTCGCCCGGTAGATCTCGGCGATCGGGCGGTAGCGCTTCGTCCTCCGCTGGCTCCCGGCCACCTCCTGCTCGTCCTTTTCTTCCTCGTCGACGAGACCCGCGACGGCACGGGACAAGGCCCGCGCCGTCGTCCCCGGGGCCGGCGGGGCGTTCACGGAGCTCGGGGAGGTGGAGCCCGAGGCCGCGGAGGCGACGGAGGGGGCGCGCCCGGCTGTCCGGGAGCCCGTCGTGGACGTGCTGCTCTCGCTGAGGTGGACGAGCTGCTCGGCCGCGTCGAGCTCGCGCGCCGTGAAGGCCCCCGGTGCTTCGGCCCTCTTCTTGGGCTCCGGCTCCACCTTCGCCTTCTCCGGCTGCGCCAGGTGTAGCAGTGTTTTCATGGGCGATTGGTCTGGGATGGCGCCGTGGACGCGCGTTGGCTAATTTTGCCTTCTCTCTCTCTCTCTTCCCGTCTTTCTTTGGCTCTCAGTTTCCCTTCTCCCCTTGCCTTTTAGGCTCGGTTTTTTTTTTTTTGTATTTCTCTTCTAGTGTGGGTTGCATAGAGATCAGCTCAGCCCGGAATCGATTTCGTTTGTCACACTCGTATTTAGCGCTGCGTTCAGGTCGTGATACACGTACGTACGCTAGCTAATTGTATTTGGTCGTTGAATCTGAAACGTGCATGTGTTACGGTGAATCCAATAACTATGTTTATGCTTTTCGTAAGATGTCCGTGCTAAACAAGTTGCAGACGAGAGGGTCACGTAATCCTTTACCTCTAATCCTCTGCCCTTAAATCCTTAACCCTCATGGCCCTAGTCACTCCCCTCTTCGTAAATAAAAAACCTTTTTTATGTGGGCTCGCCCACACAAAAAAATAGTCATCTTTTAGAAGTTGCCATTTTTAACTTACATTAACTATTTTGAATTACCAAGATTTGATTTTTTGTTCAAATTCTTAATTATATTTCTGAAACCGATTTGCATTCGATTGGTTTGCACAATCTATTAAATTCCGTAGCTTGGATTCTCAACGATCAAATCGACCTAAATTGATTTGGCTTGGATCGATTGTCATATTTTCAACATTAAAACATGGTATATACACTTTTCAAGTTGACATCGTCGTACATACCATTCGAAGTTAGTGTGTGAACTTTATTATTCATCTTGGATTAGCAAAGTTGAATTTTGGAGTTCAGATTCTTAGAGATCAACTCAGCCCAGAATCGATTTGTTGGTTTGGGCCAATTGTCACACCCGTAGTTAGCGCTGCCTTCAGGTCGTGATACATGGTACGTACGCGGATTGTATTTGGTCGTTGAACGTAGAAAATACAGGTGTTACAGTGAATCCAATAACTGGTTAAGCTTTTAGTAAGATGTTCATGGTCACACTTATCTTTTGGAACGAAAGACACATCTTTTAGAACGAAACATGTAGGAAAGAATAGCAACACCATTCTTTGGGTAATTTGGAAGACTAGGGATCGATTGCAAAGCCTTTGATGACATCATCCTCAATCCTCGATAGGTCATCATACAAATGGTGGAACACATAGGCATGCAACTAGCCCTTCTACCTACCTATTACTCTTCGCAAAGAGCCAATATATACTTTGGTGTAAACAGTTACCAACGAGAGTTATGTAATCCTTTACCTCTAGGGTTGTACTCATTCCCCTCTTGGTAAACAAAAAACTTTTTCAATTGGGCTCCCCACCATTGGCCTCTCAAAAATACTTATCTTTTAGAAGTTTTCATTTTTAACTTGCATTAACTATTTCGAATGACCAAGATTTGGTTTTTTGCTCAAATTCTTAATTATATTTCTGAAACCGATTTGGATTACATCAGTTTGCATATTTTTATTAAATTTTGTAGCTCGGATTCTCAGTGGTCAAATCGGCCTCATATTGATTTGGCTTAGATCGGTTGTCACATTTTCAACATTAAGGCATGGTATACACCCTTTCCAAGTTAACACCATTGTGCACACCTTTCGAAGTTAGCGTATGCACTTTTAGTACTGTCTTGAATTATCAAAGTTGAATTTGGAATTCATATTCTTGGTGACCAAGTCAGTCCAAAAGCAGCCCGTCTTGGGTTGGTTGTCACATTTTTAGCATTGTGTTTTTACATAACTTTTCAAAGATATTGCATGAGCTTACATTAATTGTCTTGAATTATCAAGGTTGAATTTTAAGCTTGGTTTTGTTCTCTTATAGGTGTGACTTGCCTAATGATCAACTCGGCCCGAACCTAGCTATTAGGTTTGGGGATCTCCGTCGCCGTGATCGCCACGGGAGTTGGGGATGAACGCGGTGTCACCTTCGATCTGGATTGGAATGGGGAGCTCCACCGCTGTGACCGCCGCAGGAGTTGGAGGGTGAATGCGGAGTCGGCTCCGGTTTGGATTGGAATGGGGAGCGCCGCCGCCATGGCCACCACTGGACTTGGACTTGTGGGTGAATGTGGAGTTGCCTTCGGTCTGGATTGTAATGAGGAACAAAACCCTAGCTTTGGACTCGAATGGGGAGCGACTGGACCAGATCGAACTTGTGGACACAACAGCTGGCCGGAGGGCAAAAGGGTCATTTCAGGTGGGTTAAAATAGGAGAAACGCTAGAAAAATACGAAAATGGCAAAGTATGAATTATATTTTGTATAGAGTGGTAAATCTTTAGTTGTAATCTAGATAATGATAAACTCTAAAACGCCACTACATGGAGTGCCATATGTTGAATTATCCCTTCCAACAAAAACGTAGCGCTCACAACTCTCCATGGTGGTTTATTCAAACTGCGTACATGCAGCGTGGAGCCGGTACATACATGATCTACACGTATTATGCTTGCAAGCGAAGTTATTTCAGTAGCGACGAGTGAGCCTCGTCGTGGGCCTGGAATGTTCTAGATGGAGTTTCCAATGGTACGTGCAAATCCCAAGGAACACCTCTCTCACTCTCATTCACTCGCCATGGGGGCACGAAAAGGAGAGTATTTTGGGGAGCCAGCCCGTTCAAACTTCAAATTGCAGAGAGGAGGGTCAGGATACACACAAACACAGAAAAACACAGTACTAGGCTACTAGCTTGTAGGAGTACTTCGTTGCAAGATTTTGAAAGTTCAAATTCAAATTTGGGGTGGAGCTATGGACTTCTTCCAGCACAAGCTGTAGTTTCTTGTCTTCTCTGAAAAGCTATTAGCTAAAGGACGGACATAGCAAAAACAACCCTACGGCCTCACGTTAATTACATAAAAGCCCTTCTCAACTATCGACTATCTAGCAGCAGTCTCCAACTCTCCATAACTCATCATCTCCGCCTCCGACTCGTCGTTGTACCTCTTCCACTTCTTGCCGGCTGCGCCCCTCACCGGCCTCGTGGCGGCGTAGAGCTCCGATACCAACCGGTACCTCTTCCTCGCCCTCCCGCCCAGCTCCATCCCCGGCCCCATCATCTCCTCGACCTGCTCCTCCTCCACGGCCGCGGCGGTGGCCGTGCAACACGTGTTCACCGACCGAGGCGAGGACGTCGCCGACGACGACGCCTCGTCCCCTCCGCCGCCGCTGAGCTGCACGAGCTGGTCCGCTGCCGCCAGCTCCGCAGCCGTAAAGAGGCCTCCGAGCCAGAGCCCGAGCCCGCAGCAGAAGTCGAGCGACGAGGTGGTTGCTTCGCTCCAGCAGAAGAGATGAGAGGAGAGGAGGGAATCCAAATATAAGGGCTTCAGTTGGGCTGCGGGTCGGTGCCACTGGCGGGTGGGGCCTGAGGACGCGGGTCGCTCGAACGTTGGGTGGGCTGGGGCCCCGCGGCCAACGGAGGCTGGGGTGAGTTGGTGCCTTGGTGGTGTCACTCGGGACGGGACGAAGCGGTGGGCTGGGCTGGCGCTTTGTGAGAAACGTGTTCTGCGATGGGGGCACACGAGTTCAGTTACAAAGAACTTTGATAAGCTGCGGAATCCTGGTCGTTTGCTTGACACGATCGCCAAGGTCTTCACGTGAAGCCGCGGTTTTGCAGGGACCAAACGAAAAGCGTGCGAGTATCCAAAATCAGATGCTACCCCTACCCCTACGTATGAAGTATTGAAGTCCATACCATCCGCCACCCGGCCAACCGTGCAAAAGCGTGCATTCCGTCGTCTTGCCAAAGCGTGCAAAGGATGCAATGGAAATGAATACCGATGGACACCATTTATCACGTATTTTATTCTATATTTTTTTATAGTCAGAGCCAAATACAGATAAGTACTAAATATATATTTATCTGTTTTGTATTCGTTCCATAAGCTTTCAAATAAAAATTATTCACTTCTTTTACATACCTATATAGGATGTTGCACACTATGGTGCAATTAAAACAAATACGGATAGACTAATAGTTGAGATATCGAATGAAGAGCACTCAGCATTCTCCGTCTATTTAGATGTGGCAATCCATCTATCGGTGTTTTAATACCGATCTTACTTATGATTTATTCGGATTAGAGGGAAACTCTTATCACTAAGATCTGGTAATGCGGAAGGAAAACACGAGAATTTTTATACATGTTCGGGCCTTCTCCTGAAAGAATAACAACCCTACTTTTTGTGTGGCTATTACTCAGACAAACTGATTACAAGTGAGGAAGTGTCTAGAACTATTATTGATCTCCTAGAGGATTCGATCCTATCCTTCTGTAACGTTAACCCTTATATAGTTGGTGAAGCGACGGTCGTTGTCCCGTGCCAGAAGACACCTTAACGCTTCGGATAATAAGCGCCTGACGAAGGTTATTATCAGAGAGATGTGGTAGCCGCTCGCCGTGTAACGGTTTTTGTCAGAGAGAGATCTTATGTGGTTATCACTTGATATATGGATATATATAGACGAATATCACTTATTCCATATTATATTTTATATTTTTTCTTTGGAGTCAGAATCAAATATGAAAAATACAAAATATCTATTACCTCTTTTATATTCATTCTACGAATCTTTATGGATCGATCGGACAGAAATTATCTGCACTTGTACAACCTGCGTGCAAGAGACGGCCACTTGTGCAGCGCGGCTCTACATCTGGGCCTCAGCCTGCCAGCCCGCGGCTGAACACACTGCCCAGCTCTTCGTTGCGGCCTTGCAGGACAAGTGGAAGCCTATCTCATTGCGATGCGGCCCGGGCAACCACGATTCACGAGCGCCTTATTCCCACACGGGCCCACGGCCCGGCCACGAGGTGCGCAGGCAACGTAGAAGAATCGGCAGTGACGGGCCACGATTTCCCACGGACGAGGCCTGATAAAACAAAGCGGCAGTGGTCCGGTACAGTGCGATTGTGTGGCTCGTGGTTACAATTGCAGGCCTAGTACAGATCGTGCAGCTTCTGTTAATTAACACCTGCTTGGCTGCTTCGGTTCATACTTAAGTAAGCTGTCTTGTCATGACTTTCGCAAGCTGCTGCGAAATGCTCGTGTATAAAAAAAAACAAGGGCAAATCTCCTCCGCTGCCTCTCTTTCAATCAGTAGACTTTTGACCAGGTACACATACATACCAGAGCTTGAATATATTCGAAGTATGTACAATATGTTAGAAAGTGAGCTGTAAGGACCAAGCCAACCCTGCAACAACCCCAGGAACTCAGGAAGCATAGATATAGGTTCTCAAATGCAAGAACAATTACTCCAAAACTTCTGTAGAACAACTCTACTGCCTCTCTACTCTTCTCTCTCATCTTCTAGATCGACTATGGCAGATCGACCACGGTAGCTACGACCGGTTTCTTGTAGGTACGAACGGTTTTCCTGTAGCTACGATCGGTTCCCTGTAGCCACGGCCGATTTACTGTAGCTACGACCGTTTTACTATTCACCTACCGTGGTTGATGGATGTATGCATCTTGGCCACGACTTCCTCTGCAGTCCTCCTTCGATGACTACCTCTACGATAGACAACTTCACCACCAAGTCTTCGCATGGCACTCCTCATCGGCTTCTACTTCAACTTGAACATCCTCGTCGACTTCTTCTCCAGCCTGAGCGTCCGCGACGCTTCCGCTCTGACTGTGGAGATATTAGAGTATATATTTGGCAAGATTATAAGAGATATAATATAATCAATTAAGATGATTTTTATCCGATATGGTTTCTTCCATATCTCTCTAGTAACCTTCCATATCTATATTAGATCGACTTGATCTTCAAGTCATATTGTACTCTATATTTGTCCTTTGAGGCACAAGCAATACATCCGATAATTATTCTGGCTATTTTATCTTCTCACACAAATGACTACGTAATGTACGTTTAATCATGGATATTCTTACGTGGTCTTTCCAAGCTTTGTGCTGATTGTACAGGACGGCGGCGCTCAGGCTCCTCGCCGGGTTGATGCCCGTGCTGGTGATCGTTATGGTAGCCAGCTGCACCACGAACACCGCGAACCCAATCGGCAGGGGCACCAACAACACCTGTATATACATGCACAGTGAAACACGAATTAAACATGCATGTAACAAAATTTAATTAACTAGGTCGTCGTTGTATTCATGACGAAGAACGACACTTGCGGGGATGAAGGAGTCGGGCGCGGTGCGCTTGGGGTCGGTGGCGGAGAAGACGTTGTAGACGAGGATGAACGTGCCAACGATCTCGGCGCGAGGGGTCCCCCGGCCGAGTAGCCTTCGTTCACTGAGTTGGCGCCGCCGCAAAGGGAGTTGTACGGGCGCTTCATGATCCCCTTCACGATGCCCACGCCGCAGATGGCATCGAGGCACCGCGCCACGATGTACAGCACGGTGCGCACCAGCGACAGCTTCCTCACCACGAACAGCTCGAATGTCACCGCCGGGTTTATGTGCCTACCTGCACACCCCACACGAGTGCAACAAGCTCATCATTACAAACATTCATACATGAGCGTACAATTAATATATGTGTGCGAGCAGGCACGTTCCTGAGACGCCGCCGGTGCAGTAAACAAGGACGAACATGGTGGCGTCGAAGGACCAGGTGACGCCAAGGTAGCCACCGCCGGTGCAGTAAACAAGGACGAACATGGTGGCGCCGAAGCACCAAGTGACACTGAGGTAGCCGACGCCGGTGTGTTAGAACTAATCTTATTGTTGCGTATAGTCGGTGTCGTGTACTCGTGTGCACGAGTACTATACAGTCCATATCGAGTACTCGTATGTCTGAGTACTGTGTAGTCGGTGTGTCCAAATTGTGTGTAGTCAGTGTGTCTGAGTACTGTGTAATCGTGTGTCGAGTACTCATGTGTTCGAGTACATGTAGAAGTCGAGACTCAGAGTCGGAAAGCAGTCGGAGACTCCAGAGTACAGTGAACTGATCATAGCAGTAGTAGTCGTAAGTCGAGCTGCGTAGTAGTCGGAGCTACAGCGAACTGGTCATGCTACAGTGAACTGGTTGTAGTAGTCGCAGTCGTTAGTCGAGATGTGTTGTAGTCATAAGCTATAATAACTGGTAGGTAGTCGGTGCTACAGTAACCAGTAGGTACTCGTAAGCTATAGTACACGGTCGGTGCTCAGAAGACCTATATGGTCGAAAAACGTTAGTACCGGCTCTGTGTGAGCGGTACTACTGGAGATGCGGTCGAGAAGCCATGGTCGAAGTGCTCGTAAGTTGAGTAGTAGCCGTGGTCAAGAAGTCGTGGTCGAGACGTTGTGGTCGTAGAGCCGTGGTCGAGCATCCATGGTCGAAGAATGACTCAAAGTTGGTCTTGTCTGTGTGTGGTCATAGACTTGGTCAGGTAGCAGTGTGTCTGCACCAGTCGTGTCCAATAGCTGTGTTATGTAGTTAGTGGAGCGAGTCTTTCGGTTAGTGCGCAATGTACGAGTCGTGCGGATCATGGAGAAGATCTCGGACAATTGCGTGAGAATAGGTCCTAATTGTTGGATTTAGTGCGGGCGTGAGGCTTATTTAAGCCATGTAATCTGTTGAGTAAACTAGAGGAGTTGCGAGTGAATAACAGAGAAGAAAAAGAAAATTCGCTAAGCTCCCCACTCTAGTGTCCCTGGCACCAGAGGCTCCGCTGCTGCTATACCTAGCGGCTACATCAACAGCAGTCAGCGTAGTCCTTATCTTCGAGGAGGGGTCCCTTCAGCAACCGGTGTACTTCATCTCGGAATCCCATCAGGGCACCAAGACACAGTATATCGAACTAGAAAGTTGTCCTACGCCCGCGTCATGGTCTCGCGAAAGCTCCGGCATTACTTCTTGGCGCATCACATCATTGTTCCCTCTTCGTTCCCCTTAGCGGAGATGCTACACAACAGAGAGTCAACAGGCTACATCGGTAAGTGGGCGGCCGAGCTCGCACCCTTCTCCCTCACGTACGCTTTGCGCACAGCCATAAAGTCACAGGTTCTGGCGGACTTCCTCGCGGAATAGATGCCACCAGACCAACCGTAAGCTCAACCGCCAGTTGACCCGGTGTGGAACCTCTACACCAACGGAGCCTACGGCGCCTCTAGCGCTGGTGTGGGCGCAGAAAAAGTGGCCAACGGCACCTATCGACGTATAGAACAACAACACACGGTGGAGCGACAGCGAATAGGCACCGTGGCGAGAGGAACAGGAGGACAGAGCGCACGGGGCAGCGACTCGATGAGCACGACGACTTTAAAGCATGTCGTCCTTTTCAACCGCGTCTCGGAAATGTAACCGGTAAGAAACAGAGCGCACGATGCGCCAATCACGCGCAAGTGCGTGCCCCGCTACACAGAATGGGGAAACGACTACGGTCAAACTTCACCCCAATCAAACTTCACCCAGCCTAGGGGCCAATTGCACCATAGGCTGAGGGGGTGGGGGCCAAAAGGCTAGGCGACATGGTTTTGGTTTGTGGGAACCTCTTTACCATAAGAGGCTCCTATGGTAGGAATAGCCTCCACTTAAGCCCATCCGACCTATTGGGCTAAAAGACCCAGTGTGACATGGATTAGGATGTGTATGCCCCTAGCACAGTACACAACTACGTAGAGCATTGTTGTAATCATGTTTTATGGCCATATAAATACGTATCCTGGCCATGGAGAACGGCCAAGGCCAGTTTATTTCCCATACTCACATTACTAGTATCCTTGTTTACTTTTTTGCCCGTAGCCACAACACTAATATACCATGATTTCAAAATAAAATCTACTAAGAAAACAAAAACTCACCTCTACGATACGAAAATCACTCATCATGCTCTCTTCTCATCCTCATCCCCTCTCCTCTCTTCTCTTTTCATGTCCTCCCATTTTCTACTAGTCTCCATTCATTCATGTGATGATAGAGTTTCGATCATCATTCGAAACGACGATAGAAGCTTGGTCCCAAATCTAAATAGTGACAAAGTCTCTGTCGTCATTTCGAATGGCATCAGAAGATTATTTTGTAATATTCTAAGTGATGATATATAAATATAATATTCATAAAATTGCATTATTTAAAAATTTTCCCAACCGGCCCAAAAATAATTTTGTGTGCGCATTGGTGGTGGTACGTGCGACGCGGAGGCGGAGAGATCAGCTCGACGCGGGCCTGGATGCCCATCTGCACGCTGCACGTAATCTGTAATCCCTCGGCCCCCGCGGCGTATCAGCGGCAGACAGAGCGCCACCCGCGTACGGCGGCCGCCAGGCAGGTCGCATCACCAAAGGCTGCGCGCCCACTGCCCGCATACGTACGCCCCGGCCTCTCTGCCCCCGTCCTTTTACGCCACGCCACGCCCGCCCGCTCGTATGACGCACGTACCTATCGACCGGGGAGCCGCGAGATCCGGTAAACCGCGACAGGAAGCACAATCGCGCGGTGGTGTGCGTCGCCGCCTCGGCGTTGGACACGTCAAATATTCCTGCTTGTGATGGCCGCACTGCCCGGCTGGTGGTAAGCGAAACCCCGCCGAGACAGACCGGCAGATGGTCCCCAAGTGGGATCCGGTTACTGTAAAGTCGATAGTGCTACTGCGTCTAAAAAACAAGGGGTGACTATTGTACAGATGATTGAAATTAAGGAGCGACTATTACACATAAAAGCAGCTTCCCTCCTCTTTCCCTGAAGTGCATTTCTTTAGTCCATGTTGGTACGATTCTTGACTAATCAGACATAGGCTAGCCGTTCATCTATATACTCCTTTAGAGAGAATATCTATATACTCATATAGTAGTACTACGAAGCAACTTGAGGGTGAAGCTTGCATAATCTCTCTTTTTCATTTGACTTGAGAAATGAAGGTTTGCATATTTGATCTCATTCATTTCTCTATGAAAGACTATCCACATTAATCAGACAAAAATAAAAGATCTTCGTCACTTATTTTGGTAAAGCTACTATAACTCTACATGATTCTACGATTAGAATCACGATTTTACAACCTTCCATACTTTTAGGAGTATATACTCTCACTTCTCATATACCATTTTAATAATATTATTATACTTCTTTATCTATTTGAATACATTTCAATAATGACTACTAAATACTCCGAAATAAGTTTCATAATCGAAATCCACTTTTCATAACATAATTTTTATATATAATCATTTTATGTATGAAAAAGTGAGTACGGAAAAAACAAAGGGCTTTGATGAAAATTTTTCGACAAGTCGTATTGGAGTACATTAGAATTAGTATTTAAATATACCGAAAATGATAAAAAAGATATACCACATTTATTTAGGTGGTATATCAGATATAAGAGTAAGTTTTAAACAAAGATAAAAATTCCGCTAGTTTATACTTAAAGTATTGGTTGGTTCCGTAACAAGGGGCAAAATCAGGGACAAAGCCTGCGTATGAGCATTGGGGTCCAGTGACCCTAATGAAATTTAGCAAATCCTATAGAAAATTATTGTTTATTAATGTTCATCGATGGAGGGAACACCATCGTGTAATAGAGGTAACCCTAATGCTCTCATCGTCTAGCTTCGCCCTAGGCAAAATTAAACAATATTCTTCGTTGGCTAGGTATATAGGGGTAGGGCAACAATCATTGCATGTATTTAGGCTAATTAAGTACCTACCAGCTTTGTGCCTCGCCACCCTTTTCGAGAGTTATGGTGCATTTAAAGCTTCTTTTTAAATTTATTATCATTAATTACAATATAATTTTAACTAAATATAGTATAATTTTAATTATAAAATAATTTATTTCAGTTCAACTGAACGGCACCTTAATCTTTCTGTTCCCTTTCATATGTGGTAGGCGCTTCACGAATACATGAGAAAATAAGCGAAGGCATTTGTGGAAAGACTACAGCATCTTTGTGTGTGGTGGGAGATTTGCCACGATTCTCTAGTAGACTAGTAGTAATACGCTAGAGGCTCTTTCTTTTCAGTTTTTAAAAGCTGATTTTTGATTTTTCTATAGTAATTAGCTTTTAAATAAAATATTTTTTTAAGATAGAATTTACTAGTTAATTATAGTACATACTTTACTGACTTCGTTTATACCGGCAAAAATCGTATGTGAATTTCTGTTACTCTGTAATCTCTCGTACAAACATCCTAAAAGTCACAAACCGTAGTCAAAAATCATAAGTCGCAGCTAAAAAAGAACAGTCCAAGAGTCTTGACCGATGCTAGTACTGTACTGAACATACAATTAGGGACAGTTGTTCCTATCTCCAATAGTTTCACAAAATATCTTTAGGCAATGATCATGATCAGGACAATTTGGACGATATGGCGTGCTCACTCGTAGAATAATGCCCTATTATTTTGTAGATGGGTCCCTGTCCGGGGCACATCTCACCACTCCCATTTTAGTTTTAGGCCCATTTAGAATGTTAAACTTTTCCGATTCACGTAGGATTAAACTTTTTTTTTTGTAAAATTTCTGTAAAATGTCCGGCCCTAGTAGTCTAGGTTGCTGGGAATTTTATTC
The DNA here is from genome assembly GCA_036346245.1 of Bonia amplexicaulis. NCBI lineage: Eukaryota > Viridiplantae > Streptophyta > Magnoliopsida > Poales > Poaceae > Bonia > Bonia amplexicaulis. The sequence continues at coordinate 13,395,947 of CM070761.1, read as the reverse complement.
TTTTGTGTGACAATACATGCTCATAGGGACTAATATAATATTTTGGAGTTCCTGAAGTGTTGGAGAAAAAGAGATTAGTTTACGATCTACGGCGACGTGACAAGTCCTGACCGACGGGGACTAAAAAAGAATCTGTCCATGAAGTCTTGTGAAGCTAATGGTCTTTCGGGGCCAGGAGAAAAAATCGGGGTGCCTCACGAGTCACAACAAAAACCCAAGAGACTTGTGCCTGGTGTAACCATCGTTATCTTATCTAAACAGTGAAATTACCGAAAAGCCCACAAATAAGCCCCTCTCTAATGACCCATTAATTCACAACTAGAGCTAGTCAACCATCTGCATACACTTCACTAGGTCTCCCCAATTACAATACAGTACATTGCATGACATCTGGGCCACAGAGTTAAGCTAAATTATTTCACCGGCTGATCCAAACTAGTTTTGATTTCGTTGGGATGGCATAGGAAACACAAACAGAAAAGATGGTTATATCATTTCAGGACGGAGGGGCTTTGAAGTCAGAAAGGAGAAAATGTGACGACCCGGCACCAAAGTATTCTGACATAAAGAGCATCTCGCTTTCTGAAACCGACAGGCGAACAAACGCATACAGATCATCGCACAAATGGAGGCGAAAAATAAAGAACGAAAGGGAAAAAGACATTCGCCCATCGATCCGAGGAAGAGAGAAGATATAAGCACCGTTCTTTTCAACCTACCATTTATGATTTTTTCAAATAAATAAATAAGACAGTTTCTTCGTCACTATTTTAAAATAATTTATTAAAGCAATCTTTTCAAAGCGGTTTATTAATTTATCAACATTCGGTTCATTCGCACAAACACTAACGCTATGGCTAAATGCTATTGACCACAACTATAAACTATAGCCGAAAAGAACACACCTATAGACTTCTTTCTTTCCTCAGTTCTTTTTCCTCAACCCTAAAATGTCATTTTTCTGGAAATAATAGTCAAACCTAACCAAATAGGCCGCCTGGCCCCGACATGGATTTGGATAAGCAATGGCCTGGTTCCGCCCCTGACTAGCCTAATTACCGTGCTGGCCCACATGCTTACCCTTCGGACGGTGCAGAGAGTGGTCCAGCCGACTAGCTTTTAAACGGAATATGTTTTCAAGACAGGGTCTACTAGTTAATTATAGTATATACTATACCGACTTCATTTATATCAGCAAAAACCGTACGCGAGTTTCAATTACTCTGTGACATTTCACATAAACAACCTAAAAACCACAAATCACAGCCAAAAACTATAAACCATAGCAAAAAGAATAGACCCAAGATATCAGCCCAGGGCGTAGGATTGGGAGACTTATGTACTATTCATGTGATATCGCGTCATATGTGTCTGGCCTGGACTAACATTACTAGTTACCACATTTGTACAGGCAAGCTCAATCTTCTGCTTAATTCCATGCGACAAGCTACGTATAGAGTGGCAGACATACCTGCGAAAACAGGACAGCAGCCAGCTGAGCTACCTGGCCCGGACTAACAACCACATTTGTACAGGCAAGCTCAGTCTCCTGCTTACTTCCATGCGACAAGCTACAAATGAGAGGTAGACATGCGAAAACAGGACAGCATCCAGCTGAGCTGAGCAACCAGCCACCTCCTCCTTCAGGACTATACTAGTATACTACTAGCACTAGCAGCTGCCACTGTGCAGATTAAGGCAAGAGCGAGCTAATTAAGCTACTTAAATTCTGATAAGTAACCATAAGATAACCCCTAATTAAAAGCAAAAGCCATAACATCCATATGAATGTCCACGCATGAACTAGCTGCAAAGTACTACTGCACCACAAGCTGTGTGAGTAGTAATGGTGGTGGCGGTCACTAACAGCTATTAACTACCAGCTCAAAAAAGAACAGCAAGCGAAAGAAGAAGCACGAGGTTGATCGCCAACTCCCATCGTCCCATGCTTATGCTAGCTTCGCTTCTTCTCCTCGTCAGAAATCAGAATGGCGCCGAGAGCACCCTCTGCAGAGTCCTCTTCACCGGCACCGGCACCTCCACTGACACCCTCAGCTGCACGCCGGCGGATCAATCAAGAAGAGGCGAGTTAGTAAATAAGCGGTGGAACTTAAAATTCTTGGCAGGAAGATTTATTTATACAGAAGCGGGTTTCGGTCACCTGCTCGTACTTGACGCGGAGCCTCTCGTTCTCCTGCTGCAGGTAATGCACCTCCTTCTCGAGCTCGGAGACGTGGGCCTGCTTGCGCGCGCGGGAGCGCGCGGCAGACTCACGGTTCTTGATCATGCGCTTCTTGCGGCGGTCGCCGCCGTCGGCGCCGCCGGCTCCGGCTCCGGCCCAGGGCGCAGCAGCGTGGCCGAGGCACATCTCGCGCTCGAGGGCGCGGCGCGCGAGGCCGGCGTCGAGGGGCGCGGAGGGCGCGAGGTGGGGGTAGGAGTCAGCGGAGGAGAAGGACGGCGGGGACGCGGCCGCATTGCGGTAGCCGCCGCCTCCGTCGCCGTCGCAGCCCATGCCCCCGTTGTAGTTGTTGTCGCTGGAGTGAGGCGGGGAGGCGCCGGAGTAGAGGAGGTGGAGGTGGGAGGAGTTGAGGCTGAGCGCGGTGGAGATGAAGCTGCAGGTGGAGGCTGCGGCGGCGGGCGTCAGTGGCGACGGGCTCGGGCTGGTGGCGTTGGCCCACATGTCCCCCTCCTCCTCCATGGCCATGGCCGCCGGCCGCGCGCGCGTGCTCGTGCTTTCAGCAATCAGCGCGTTGGATCGGGCGGCCACCTCTTTTGCCTGTTTTGGCTGAGAGACTCGGACAGGAAGAGATCGTTTGCTTGGTCTGGTTGGTTTTAGTAGGCTGCTGGCCTTGGGGATCACTGCTCGCTCACTGCCCCACTGGCCACCGCCTGCGCGACGCGTGTGTGCACTGTGCAGTGACGAGCTCACTACTACTGGCTAGTGATCGTGCGACACTCCGCACTAACGAAATGGCACCCGGCCACAGGCCACCGCAACCTTGTGGCTCAGGGCTTCGGCGCCTTGGCCGGCCTGGCTGGCGCTCGCCCCCCTCATCCTATTAGAGGTGGCCTAATGGCTGGCCTAACTGTCCCATCCAAAACATGGTCCTATTGATTCGGTCTAGATACAGTGTGCTTGTATCGTGACCTTGGTCTGGCACAACTGAGCTCAGCACAGTTCATAAGGAACTAAGAAAGAAAAAGGGCAAAACAGACACAGGTCTACAACGGCGATGGCGGAGGTGGCACGGTGGGGGAGGGAGGCTCATCGGAGGGAGACAAGGGAGCGACTGAGCAGGCCGAGCAGCAGAGCGCAAGAGGTTAGCATGATATGACCTATTTAGTTAACCATACCTAAACATATCGTGTATATAGACTCATGTCGGATCGTGCTGGGTGGCTCATTTGGATAGAAACGTTCTAGATTCATTTGTTAGATTAAACGGTCTCCGCTGTACTGCATGTATGATGGGATCAAGTGGTTAAAGATAGTTGTTAGTACTACAAATATCCACAAAAGGTTGTCCTTGTAAGCATATGGGGTGTTCTTTTTAGCTGCGGCTTATTGCTTTTGACAGAAATTTTTGAATTTTGGCTGTTTACGGTACAGATTACGGAGAGACCGATACTCACTTAAGATTTTGGCTGATACAGATGTTAGGCTTTTAACGTGTACTACGTTTAACTTGTAGACCTCGTATTGAGAAAATACTCCGTTTAAAAATTAGCTACTGTAGCAAAAGTCAAAAGTCGTCTAGCTTACGCCCAACCGAACAGGCATCGTTTTTATGCAAACATAAACACGGACAGTAGGGGCCTGTGTTTACCGATAAGCTCATTTCGTACACAGAAATTTAAATTTTAGCAAGAACCTCGTAGGAACACAAAGTGGTCCTTCTAAAATTCTTGCGTAATTTTACAGTTGCAATGCAGACAGAACAAATGCTAGGAGTGTTACAGTTTCGGCCGTCTCACTCCAGCCGTACCATGGTTTCGTTCTCCTATCAGAGTCGGTGCATCCCTGGACTCTAAGTTAATGATAGAAGTAAGATAAATTTTTTAACCTCAGTGACGGCGGATAGAGTAGGTGCATCCCTAGATGCTAAGTAAATGATAGACGTGAGATAATTTTTTTAACCTCAATGACGAGTGGATGCTAAACAGGTGTGAAATATTGCCAAAAAGCTAAGCCTAAGAAAAGTTAGCCTCTCCAAATCCGACTCTAAACTATTGCCGGCAGAGGAGCTTTGACTGAGAAAAGCTGAACTCGACTCAAGTGGAAGACTTGAGGGGCCGTTTAATCCGGTTTCGGCTGGTAGCCTTTGGCTTTGGTTATTGATTTTTAAGATAAAATTATACTACAGCAGTGTCTGTTAGTTTTTCTTGAGTTATTTAATTAAAAAAAAGTAAAAAGAGAAATATTGTTATATCTTCACAGACAATGCAAAGAAAAAAAGAAGCAAAAGCAAAAAAAATAGAAATTAAGAAATCGACGTGCCTATTTCGACGTTTGGCTTCTAGAAGTTAAAAGCCAGAAACCCAAGCCGAATTGAACTGGACCTCAATTCCAAGGGAATTGAAAAGGAGAGAACTTGAGGTGAGGGAGAGAGAACGAGATGAAGAGGTTGTGGCCTGCGGGGAAGCGAAGCCATATTTGGACCCCGCAGGTCTAAAATACCTAGAATGGCCTACCTTTCCACAGAATTCTGTATTTGGCCCTCTAGTGTGTTCATTCACCACGCGACCTTGGTGGTGCGCTCCCCCACTACGCCTTCACCTCTTAGCAAGCCTCCCACCGTGCCATCTCGCTAACGTGCTCAACGCCCACGCTACCATCCTGGCATGCGCGCGCACCGCACGAGGTGTTGGCATGGTCCCCGACCACACGAAGCGGGTGACACACACCAACACCCGCTTGGCCGGTCCCCCTTTCCCTCCACGCGTGTTCTCCAGATAGCAATGCTGACGCGACCGGCCCCCTCCCCTCTCCCTCCACCGGTTGTGTTAAATGGTGCGGGGATCCTCTCTGGAAAAGGCAGGAGCATCATTTTGTAGACAAGCGAGAAACCAAGAGAGGAAGTAAGGCCATCAAAGCATCAGATTTTTGAGTGATTTTCAGTTTTAATTTCAAGTTTGTGCATTTGAAAAGGTTGCAAATCAGCATGTGAGCATCCGAAAGAGATAATTTTCATCGACATTGGCTATGTTTTTGTAATAACACGATTAGCATGTAATTAGAAAAATAAAAGTTTTGTAGTATGAAACTGTAGCAGTTAGGTTTCTGTAAATGGGCAGTGGCCTTAGTTGACGTCGAATAAACAACGTTGTTAATGTCATTAAATATTTATTTGTCACGCTAATTATATGAATGATATAGCTTATGTGTAGGTTACTTTGTTTGCATGGGAACAAGATTGTATTTTTTCGCATTTGAAATACTTCTTGTGCTTAGCATTTTATGTGCTATTTTGTAGAAACTATTACACATGCATATTTTTGTCAAAATTTTGTGATTTGTGTAGATTTTAGTTAATGCCCAATTGACGTAGTACCGTCATGTTAAAAATAGAATATCGTTGTTGTTGTTTGCTTAGAAATATTATGCAGTACTATTATGAGTAATTTTTGAGTTTTAGGGTGGTACATGTGTCATATGTTTAGCTGTGCATAGGTTAGGAACGGCAAAAGTAGTGCGAAATGGTGTAACTCAATGGTTCACACTTCGTGAACTTTTTTAGGTTTGTTTGGATGGAGTGATAAACTGTGATAATTTTCACATGCTCGTAAGATGTTACATAGCACCAGAAAATTTTTATTTTGGTTTTTTGTATATTAGCTGGGCGTGTTATGCACATGTTTTAGGTACGCCATGTCAGACTTCAGGATTTGTTCGTGTTCTATGAGTATCTTCTCGTACGTGACAGACCGTATGGGACGGACCTATCAAATTATGACCGGAACGTGATCCGGGCGCCTGATCTAAAGGACATGGGCCTCTCAAAGCTCAGGAGGTGCGTTCATTCCACGTTTGATCGTGCCATTGCAAGGAACAAGCTACGCATCGAGGTGTTGTATGCCTCTGTGGTGGGTAGTTTAGGGGAGACCTTATGGCAACATCTAAAGGTGACAAGTGACGCATCGTGGGGCAATTACATAGAGGTTGTCTTCAACCCTGCTGCTGTAATATATGCCAAACCGATGGTGTATGTTCAGTTCAGGAGCGGACAGAGTCATCAGGTATGCCAGGTTCTGGTTAAGGCGGTGCTGATGTGGATGATGCTGGTGGTGGAGATGCGAGCGAGGCGTGGGTGATGAAGACCTGAGGAGGCGTGCTGTAAATTTTGAGCCGAACGAAGGCGTACAGGGATGGTGGGAAGCCCGCATGACTGCCACGAGTACCTGGCAGACTAGGTGGAAGAAGTGGAGAGTGTGGAGGAGGAGGGCGTGAAAACATCTAGTTCTATAGATGAGGGAGATGGAGAAGCTGCTGCGGGAGGTGTAGTCAGTGGTATTGTTACCACCGACGACACTTATGTTAGCTGTAGGTTGGACGACATTGTTGTGGCATCGTTGGTTATGCCGTAGCCAGAGAAGGCACAGTGGGGCTTCAATGAAGACACGCTACTCTTAGGGTAGTACTTTCCTAACAAGAGCGTTGCCTAGCAGGCTATTACCAGACATGCCGTGACCATCAACCGGACGTATTGAGTGCGTAGGTCAAACCCTGACCTACTTCCTCGCACTGTCGGCGGCCGCGCCACCCTCCTAGCGTGCCCACCATCCGTGCGCGTCGCCCAGCCGCATCAAAAGCCTCGTGCGCAAGCTGACCGCGCGATTCATGCGCACGGGGTCCAATTGTGGCATTGCGGACCACAGGGGCGAAAACGACTGAAAATTTGCCTACGGGTGATGAGAGGATGACTTTTTTGTTTTTTATTTTGTTGCGGACCCATGTTTTTGGAGTTGGTGAATAGGCTAAATATTAGAGAGAGAAAATAAAAATTAGCGCGTATATGATGTAGCTGTGAGGGAGGGGTAAACTTAACTTCTCTCGTGTTGTTCATGTCGTAAACTTAGATTGCATGACACTGAAAGCAAACTTTATCAGGTAGTACTGAGGTCAAAAAAATTGAAGTTTCTTTAGCTAAATATCTGACTTTAGCATATATAGATGATGCTAAGAGATAAAGTAAAAATATATAATAATGATCTTGTTAGGGGAGAAGCGACGTGTCTGCTTGACACTTTATGTATGTTCTCTCACAGCAACCACGCAATTAGATTTTTTTCCCATTGGAAGCTGGTTCTGCCACCTGCCTCGCCTGATATGGGTTTTTTTCCCATGATATTTTCTTGAGTCTTGACGACGAACCAAGCTGCGTGCCCACGAGGAGGCTTGCGACTGCAAAAATCTAACCGCAGCTAGGTTGGGGTCATTCTTGGCCGGCCCACCGATGTCAGTGGTGCTGGGCTTTGGGCGCCATCTCCCTGTCACTTTTTGGTCGCACAGTGGCGATTCTCTTGACTTCGAAAGGGTTTACAGGATTACTTAGCGTATCATGTCTCTCTCTGTTTTGTTTTTTTTATTTTTTGTGAACAGGTGAGGTAGTACAAATTGTACAATGCCGGTGCATGAGCGTCATTGTGAATGCAACACCAGGGTACAGGGCGTCATGTGGGAGGCGTCCTTTCTCTCGCGTCCTTTTTCTGCCTCTCCTGTGCACCATCCAGCATTTTATATCTAGACAAATCTCAAAAATGCAATCTTAGCTATGGAGAGACAGCTAAATTTAGTACTATTTTATATCGTATTTATAAAATTAACTATGTATGTAACGTATTTATAAAAATATTATTTCTACCATACGGTGAGCGGACGACAGCGTTCGCGAGACGACACGTAGCTACAGCCCATAAAATTCTTAAAAAATTACACGATAGCTATTGTTGTGTTGGGAGGCTCTACATAAAATTTTATAATTTTTAGAGCTCGTTTGCTATATGTAGTAGTAGCACATGCGGTTCTGCATGCCTCCCGTCCCATCAATCAGCAGGGGTACGTGCGTGCGGAGGGTGTGATGTGCCGCTCTGTAATTGGCACTGTACTAGGCGGCATCGGAACGGCCGGACGGGCCGGGAGCCCAAATCGACGGAAGCAGGCGCACGCCGGCAAACTTGCCAGTTGGCACGGCCACGGCCAGCTCCGGCGGCTTTACTACCCGACCGTTCACGTGCTGCCTGTGTTCGCTTGCTAGTTGCTACCACAAGCTAGCTACGGCTAAAAGTTGAAAAACGGTAAAGAATCATTTATTTTATCTAATATTTATATTTGAAAAATATAAATATGATAGGCAAAATTCGTATTCAAGAATATCCGTGCTCGTATTTAAAAATATTTATATCCATATTTGAGAATGTTCGTATTCGTATTCGAGACTATTTAATTCATATTTGATCCGTTTCCATCCCAGATGGCCTCCCTGAGAATGATTATAGGAAGTAATTTTTTGATGAACCAAGGTTCAAGCAAGAAGTAAAAATTACTTTCCATAATTTTCAACGCTATGCGCTATACTGCTAGCTCGTGTAGACGTGTAATCATATTACATAAATTTATTTTACCGAGATTTGTTACAAAAGCTTTAGCATATTTGCATTCGACCGAATTAAGTATATATTCGATTCAAATTCGTTACGACATTTAATTTATATATATATTCAAGAATATTCGAATTCTTATTCGTTTTAAAAATATGAATTCGTATTTATATCTATATTTATTTCAAATATATAGATTCATATTTGTATTTAGGATTATTCAATTTATATTCGATCAGTTTTATACTAGTACTCCATTTCTGGTTGTTGCTTCTTACGAACTCTGGGTATAAAGTTAATTAGGACACCTCCATTGCAAAGAAGATTATAAACGTGGGTTCAGGTGAACCCACAAATCATAGCCTTTGCTTCATTGTTCCAAGTCCGTGCAAAAGATTCCTTTTAATTCTAGAAATGGGGGAGAGAAAAAGGAGCCTGCCGGTGTACAGTAGACCTGGGACCGGCACGAGACGTTGTTACGTGTTTTGAGCTTTTAAAAACCACTTTTTATTTTTTTACCTTAACTAGTTTAGTTAAACGAAATATTTTTTTTAAAATAAGATTACAATTTAATTATAGTATACACTATAATAATTTTATTTATATGTACAAAAATCGCATACGTGTTTCTGTTACCCTATATTCTCTCTATAAGTAGTTTAAAAATCATAACCCGCAACATAAGCTATAAGCCAAATCCAAAAAGAACAAGCTCGTTATCCTCCCTCGGCTGTCTCCCTTTTTTTTTTACCAGAAGACACTGTATAGAAATATACTAAATAATAGAGAAAATTTACAAACATAAAGAAAAGGAAAATAGAAAAAATATACAGGCAAGGTACTAGTAAGCTAAGTTACTGTCTCTAGCCAATCAAAAAGAATTTGGCTGTGATCTTCCTTCACTCTATGCACATAAAGAGTGAGTTCATTTTTAAAGCACCTCTTCCAAGCTGATGTGCTTGCATAAATAAGATTAAAAATTGAACCATTGCGTTGTTTTCATATGTGCCAAGCCAAAATTTTCATAAATAAAGGATTGTGGAAATTGGCTCTTCTATGAATAATCATCGAAATGGGATCATCATTACCTATCCAATTGATGCCTATCATTTGCCAGCAGGATTGACTGAACTCACAATTAAAGAAAAGATGTGATGAAGTTTCTTCAATTCTTCTTGTACAAAGCACACAATTGCCATCAGTTCCAATATTGTAGTGCCTCCTTTTCAAGGTGTTCCTTGTATTCAGCCTATCACCGAGTAAGAGACAGGCAAAGACTTTCAACTTCATAGTGCATTTGCACCGTCTTCCATTCTAATCGCTAGTTTCTGTGTCCTCCAGCAACATAGATGCGGTGGCCGACGTGGTCATGTTTCACCCCGGCTGCTCCATTTCGCCGTCGAGGTGCTCCATCACAGGAGAGCAATGCACCTCGGCTGCTCATCCCACGCCAGAGCTGAGGTGGATGGGCCGCCGACGCCGCTACATCCCACTAGATTTGTCCATCCCCGATCCAGCTGCCTTCGGATCTGGCTATCCCCGACCCAGCCGCTTCCGGACCAGGCCATCTCGACCCCTTCGCATCACCCCATCTTCCTCCTCACATTCGTCGTCCTCCTCGCTGGCATCAGCATCATCAAGGAGTACACTATCGTGTACTACTCCAAGGTCCCCCTGATTGCCGCATGAGTTCCCGCACCGCCACCCCCATGATTACTTCGAGGTCACCGCCGTGCCATGTACTACTTCGTGGTTGCCGCCACCCCATGTACACCTCCACGTTGCCATCCACTCCACGGGACCACGGTAGAACTCAAGATACACCTCCAGATCTGTATGCATCGAGGTGCACAACCCTCATCCCTTATTTCTCAGCTCCGGTGCATAGTGCACCTCTCTGAGCCTTTGTGCTTCTTCCTCATATCCGGTGTACAGTGAACCTCTGCTGGTGCTCCGGTGCACAGTGTACATCCTCTGACCCATTTGTGCTTCTTCCTCATCTTTGATGCACAGTAAAATGTATGAGTACGCTAGGAGTATTGTACATTGAACTTAACTTTGTATATTACATGAGCATCCGTACATTTTATGTGCAAAACTTGCATATTTTTAAATTTCCAATATTGTATTTGTAATTGTACATGAGTATATCTACGGTTTTGCAAAGTACATTATTGGTACAATACATTTTGTGTAGTACATGAGTATGTGGATGGCTCATTCAAAGTTTGAATCCATGAGAAAGAATTTGGGTCTTGGGGTTGACGATGGGACAATTAATTTGCTTTCTAATTTTTCACTAAATAGTTTTTGGCATGAATCTCAAGGCAACAATAGAAAGTAGAGATAGTAGGTGCAGGTGCACTCGAGTAGAGCGGCATTTCCCACCTCCATTTTGTGTATTTCACCGATACCAGAGATTTTTGTACCGGCACCAAGCAAATAAAAAAATGATGAGCCCATGTGTCAAGGAACTGAGCGGAGGAGAAAGAGAATGGCCGAGTGGGAGAAAGAAGTGATATTTTATTTAGTTTTATATAAAAAAGCAAACTTAGTACCGGAATGATGTGACACTAATATGGAATTTGGGGTGTTTGGTTGCTAGCCACACTTTGCCAACAAAAATTGCCACACTTGCCGAAGTTGATGTGCTCAATTTTTTGCCACACCTTAGCAAGTCTAAGGGAATCTTACCACACTTTTTTGAGTCATTGACGCGTAGAACCTAGTTTGCTGGAAGGGAATCTTGTCACAACTGTGGCTGTAACCAAACAGCTCTCTGAGTTAATCAAACTTGCCTAATCTTAGACGTGATAAACTGTGACGGGTAACCAAACACCCCCTTTCTCAGCGCCTGTATAGTTACTACATACCCTGGATGGCCACACAGCCCAAAATTGTTCAGGAAAGTCTTCTCCGTGACAGCACAAGTTCATTTCACACCGTACGTCTGGTTCCGCGGCTGTGCACTCACGCTCGTTTGGGCTTTGGAGCGCCGGATTTCACTGGCAGGGAAGGAGGACGAGCGTGACCACACGGGGCAGGGAGCCGAGCTCGGCGGGGTCGGGAAGAGGCTAGCGAAGCGTCCGGTCCGTACGCTGGAACATTTTCTGTTCATCCACAGGCCACGGGGGCGCGCGCGGGGAATGCAACGACCTGGCGGAGAATGCGGGCCTTCACGCCTTTTCGTGGCGTTTTTTTTGAACGGCGGGAGGTGGCTGTCCATCGCTCCGCCAGCCAAGCGACAAGGTTGCGGTCGTGTGTCGTGAGGTCGTTGGTTTGCCTCGTGCGATGTGCGCCTCATGCCACCAGCTCGGCAACTTGCAACTGGGTAGTACTAGTACTGCTGCTGTGGTCACTCCGCCGGACTGGGATTGGGAGAGCACACGAGATGACGAGATCAACACATCGATGGAGTCGTCAGTGGGCCACGGGGTCGCTGCCGGGCGACTGGTTCAGGATTCTGCTATTGGTAAAAGAACTGGGCGCCAAAAGTGAACAGGCGGGCATCAGCATCATATCATATTATATCGTATCATATCCTGCCATGGCATGGCACCGCACGTCCTGAGGAAGGCCTGCCCTCCAATGGCGCTTAGATCGCGCTTAGATCAGCTCATTGAGCCTCTCTCTCCGTTTTTTCATTTTTCGCCTCCTTTTCCACGTACCTGGTTGGACGTATGATGGCCTCATGCTCGGGGCGGGCAGGCGGCATGATGGACGTCGGAGAGCGGACGGGCGCATCTCATAACGGCGCGATGGGACGGCCGCACCATGGAATTTCCCTTTTTCTTGCACCCTTTTGTGTTGAAACAGTGATAACAGCGGGAGGCAGCGAATGATTGAGCTGTGGAAGTGGAGCCACCAAGAACAGTGATACAGTATGTTTGGAAGTGACCAGATAGAGATGCCGGCCAAGGATCGCAGGACCATTCCCTGCCATCATGAGATCAGGAGGAAGAATGCTAGATGGCGACCGCATCAGCACATTGGAGTACGAGAGCGCTGAACAACAACAATTCATCGGGGCGCAAAGCTACCCAGGTAAATGGAGGCATAGATATGATAAGATTTCAGAGTCACTTCTTAAAGATATTCGATCCTTGGAGGTGTCAAACGATTGCTAATTAAACAAAAGCATCTCAAAGCCTAGTACAAGCTAACTGCATACGATCTATCCAGAGATTTCCACAGAAGGAAGTAGAATCTCTTATGCGGCGGGGCACGAGTCATCGATATCGTGCACATAATTGTCATCACAGTATATGCTTTCTGCCATCTCCCAGATCTGCAGGCTGTTATCCTCTGCCACGCTGGCAATGACCCATTTCTGACTAGGGTTCCACGACAGTTCTGATATCTTAGCCGTGTGGCCTCCATGAACGAACAGCAGCTCCGGTGGTCCATCGTTTGCGTCTTCCTCCGCCTGCTCATCTCCAATCCTGGAGGATTGGAGGTGACAGAAGACAACGAGAACCAGATAAAATTGAGACGGCCAGGAAAGGCACGAGCAAAAGAGAAACGTCACCAATAGGCTTTAGTTCAGCTGTACATGAATCTATCATGCCAATGGAACATACCAAGCATGTGAAACAATGAGGATTCCAATTTGATAAGCATGAGAAAATTAGCAAATCACCTGAACTCATACAGCTAAAAGCTTTCAAAGGTAAATCATAGTGTACTACTAGTAATTGTAGATGTGGTAACTATTTACTTCTAGAGGTCATTGAAGCTGTTATCTTGGGTAAATATCATTTCAGCTTTTTTTCCTCTCCGTTAGGCATGACCCGTCGTTGATTAACAATGTCATAGGAGTAAAAATGAGACACCAACTGCAAATGTAAGATAGATCATGCGAGCTAGTTTGACTCAGCATACCTGCTAACGTCCCATATCATCACTCTTTTGTCTGCAGCAGAGGAAGCTAATACAGTCTCCAAATTCGGATTCCACTCAACCTGAAACACCTCCCCCCTACAGGTGCAAATTGTGCAACATAAAAATTCAGATGCATAACAGAAAATAAGATAAGTTGCATAGATCAGTTAAGATGAAGAATCACAGATAGGCTGACTGATACAGTGTTCTTGACAGTATACTGAATTGATAACTTTCTGAAGGGAACTCCTAAATCAATTACTTCTTTGAACAGAATAGTTTGCACCTTCAAAACATCTATTCAGGTTTGTTATAGGTCAGCTATAGCTAATGAAAAAAAGTGGGATAAGTCGTACAATTTTTTTTAAGGGGAAGGCTACCACTGACCCATTCAGATGCTTGTTATTTTCCAACGCATGGATTTCCAATGCCACATCAGACAAAATATCAAACTATACTGTAACACAGTAACAATACAAAGAAAGTAAAAGAACAAATTTGCATAGGGTAAGTAGGCTACAGCACATTCTATAACTATAAAGTGTAAAAGGTTTTACAGCTGATTCAAAACAGAAAGTAGAAGGACGATAACTGTAAACCGGGGGGTGCTGCAGCGCAGGCCAAAGCAAAATAAACGTACTCATGGCTGTCGAAAGTGTGCAGGCTTCTTGTTAGTTTTCGCAAGTCAAATAGCTTGATAGTCCCATCTCCAGATGCTGTAGCCAAGATCCATTCATTAAATGGATTGAAGGACAAAGAGTTGACCTGGAAAAGCAATCATGTACGTTATGAACAGAAAACAAGCCATGAAAACATAAGATTGTGAAATAACGAACTAGTTTTACACAAGCAAAATGGTATCACATTGGAGAGCCACGTATTACTGAATCTTGTGCAATTTGATATTGCAATGCGTCAACTCAAACTCTGATGGAGATAACTCATGAAAGAAGCAAGACATCAGGAGTAAGCATATCATTACAACATTATAAAACATGATTTACATGCCAACCCTATGTACATAAAGAAAGGTGTTGGTTACTGAAAATGAATGTATACGGAACTGTGGGACTGCAACTATGTGCTCCTCAACACAGAAAACCATTTGGTTCAAGAACTCTTGATTAAATAATGCTTACTTCCTTTTGGTGTGCAACAATAGATTTTTCTGGTTTGTTCGTACGCAAGTCCCACACCATCAACTTGCAGTCATCCCCAACAGATCCAAATAGATTTTCATCTTTCAGGTGCCAAGCAACATCTTCAACAACATCCTCATGAGCCTGCAAAAGTATAAATATAATATCCATAGACACTCTGAAAGGAATTTATAACAAGCAGGAAACACATGTTTAGCATTGCCAACCTTGTTTCCAGAGTAAAAGGGAAAACTTCTGCACTCTCTTATGTTGGACATATAAAATAATACTCATGCAATTCCTGGTTTAGATTTCAAAAACATCTTTTGAACAAAAGGTAATCTCACTTAAGTACATATTATTAGATAAGTGGAGATAAGAATAAAAGTAAAATTGTTGGGCGGAGTGGCCTCCACCTTGGCCCAATCGGTCTATTGCGCTAAAAGGCCCATTATGTATGTGACTGTGGCAAACCCAAAATGGCTATGTCAGGGAAAATGCACGTTTGCCCTTACTAGTGTAACCCTAGGGAGGCAGTTGTGTAAACAAGCTCCACATGACTATAAATACATCCATAAGGGCACCATGGAGAGAGGATTCATTTTTTAGAGAAAGGGTTAAGCAATAACACAAGCATAATAAACATCTTCTACATCCACTCCCCACTGTTAGTCTCGGACTCTGGACAACCACTCTGTGGGCTCTGTAGTCCCCATTATCTACTGTTTGGTATGTAATCACAACAGTTGGCATCATCCGTGGGGGATGACATAGAAGTTACAACCGAAGCAAGGGTGCTCAGACACGATGGCACCAAGAAAAGCGACGACGTCATCGTCCAAATGGACGAGAAGTACTGCGGCCAAGACCACTGTGGCGAGAGCAAGGAAGCCAGTGGTCAAAGGCCCCCCGCCCCCGTGACAGTGGTGCACCAGAGCAGCTGCGTCTGGGGCCACGACAGGTAACAAAGGCGGCTCTTTGGCAGCTACGCCAATGACGAAGCAAGAGGCCTCATGAACGGATAACTTGACTGTGGCCTCAAAACTCCTCCGTGAGGTCGCGCATATTCATGCGAAGCGCGACCCCAAGAAGCCTCCTTGTGTGCGTCTCGTCATCTCGATCGAGCTTCAAACGCAGCAACGAGACGAAGTCCATGATACGCCCGATCCAGCGAAGGTTGCTCCCGTGCTCAACCTTGTGGTAGAACCACCTCCGAAGCCAGTTGGATTCCCACTTCGTCCGTGTTGAATTCGCAAGGAAATCCTTGGAATAGTTGGACCGAACCTGGAAGCTAACGCTGCCCACGTTCGAGTATTGCCCATCGCCCAATCGCTTTGGCTGGCACCGTTGGTCATGCAGGGAAACGAAGACCAGCGTGCTAGGAATGACGGCCTCCGAACAGGCCGCCGAGGAGTAGACCGTAAGGCGAACGATGGCGTTCGACGTAAGTTGCAGGAGCTCTAATTCGTACGTGGAGAACCTCACCCACAAAGCGTGCAGCAGGAATGCGAAGCCTGGCATTGAAGTAGGCTGCAAAGACTAGCGTTTCGCCCTCCCGCGGCCGCGGGGCGACCTCATCATCCACCGTAAGGCGAACAAGCTCGCGGTCGGAGACCTTCCCGTCGCGCATGAGGGCATCAAGGAGCTCGTCCGTTGCAATCAATTGGCCGAGAGTGTCCACGCACACGCTAGCCACCTTCCCCGATAGAGGGCTCGGACCGCTCATCTTCACCACAACGACTGCTGGAGGCGGCCCACGTGCCACTTCGACCGAATTGCTCACTTCTACGGCTCATCCTAAACAGGAAAAGCGTGGCAACGAAAGAGTGACAGCGAGCAAAGGAACTGCAAGTGGAGATGAGCGTGAGAAGGAAGAAGCACGTAATCAAAACCCAAGCGCCACGACGCTTAAGTACCAAAGTGACAGGCTCAATTAATGGCAGCAAGGTAGGCACACCTTTTCAGGGGAGGTGCAAGCCCCAGTAACCGACGCGTAGGCCCATGTTGCACGACCAACAACGCCACAGCTGCCACATGGACTCTGGTCTCGCTCGTCACACGCGCGCACGACATCGATAGAAAAAAGGCAGGGAAACCGAACAAGTAACCAGTGAGCCGAAGGGGCAAAGGGGGCCAAGGAGCGAGCAGCATGGTTTCGGCCTGGCGGTAACGAGGTCCTTTACCATGAGAGGCCACTGTTGAGGGAGTGACCCCCACCTTAATCCAATCGACCCATTGCGCCAAAAGGCCCATTATGTATGTGACTGTGGTAAGCCCAAAATAGCTATACCAAGGAAAAGACATGTTTTCCCTTACTAGTGTAACCCCCAAGAAGGCATTTATGTAAACAACCTCTACATAGCTATAAATACACCCATAAGGGCACCATGGAGGAGAGATGATTCATTTTTTAGAGAAAGGGGTAAACAGTAGCACAAGCATAATAAGCATCTTCTACATCCACTCCCCAATGCTAGTCTTGGGCTCAGGGCAGCCCCTCTGTGGCCTCCCCATAGCTCTCATTATCCACTATTTGGTCTGTAGCCACAATAAACATGATATGGCTAATCAAGTTATAGTAGGGAAGACCGTCATATCCATAAATGTTAGTAAAGAACCAGGCACATAAAATATACAGATCACATTTCCACAGGAGCTCATGTTCACAAAATATTTTTTACATGACAAGAAATGGGGTAGTTAAACTAGTAGCACAATAACATGCTAACCAAGTAATGAATACTCCCCAGTCCCCACATATAAAAGAATTAGACAGATACTCAATTTCAGTAACTTGCTACCAGATAATATGGTAACTATGTTTTTTCACTTTTCAGCTAAATTAATTTGTTCTCAAGTAATAAACCACTGCAAACAGCAAACAAATTTATTTTCTTAAGTAAAAAGTTCAAATTAAAGCAACTTACAGAAGTGATGAATTATAGTGGCAACCTAGTTGCTGGTATCTTATTCCAGTTGCTTAAGGTCAATGAGGGCTTTGTTGAGATCCTGCTTTCTCATTTTATCCCGATGGTTGGTTAATCTGATGTACGAAGAAGATGCTTTCTTGTTCTTAATGAATGATGAGTAATAACGGTTGAAGTGTGTATCTCTTGTTCTGAACAAATTACTATTTTGAGAATAAAATTGGAGAAAAATTTTGTTGTCACATGGTACAAACGAGTTAAACATATCAGATTGGCAGATAGTAGATAAAACGAAGTATAAAGTGGTGGGCTGGTGGTTTGGAAGGGGAAATAACATGTCTTCCTTGAGTATAGGATGTGATCAATGCTGTTCTCTTCTGTGCTTCTCTCTATTACCTTTACTCATATAGAACTCTAGGTTATGCAAAGAAAAAAAGGATAAAATTTGAGCTTGGTTTCCTGCCAATGTTATGAGTTAAGTGCTCTGGCTCGTATTGGCAGGGCCTTATCAATACCCAGGAGATGATTACTTCTGCTTCAAAAGGAGCCAAGGGAATCGAGAAAATATTCTCTCCTGAATTGATTAGTCAATGGGTAAGTGCCACTTCTCTATGCAGCGCTATAACCTGTTCTGGAATAGGTGACTTGCTGTGACTTGAAAACGCAGGAATGATGCAATTGGTTGAGTTCTAATATGGTTTCAACTTTAGAGCATTTTTAGTGAAGACAATTTTATTCGCAGATGGCTGTTCCGTTGCTAATTTTATCAATATGATTAAATGGGCAAAGCTTGCTTGGTGAATGAAATAGAAGATGTCATACGAATCAAATTGCTCCATCGCACCATCTTATGTAACATTGAACGATCGTAAATCTAAGACGCAAAACGCAATGATAGATGAAATAATACAACAAATGAAGAACGAAGAAACAGTGGAAGAGCATCTGACGGCACATTACCTCAAACACCTGCTGCGCATCCAGAACCGGAGCTCCACTCCCAGCAGCGAGATCCCATAGGCAAATCTTCTTATCATACGAGCCGCTCAGCAGGCACCCCTCCTTCATCGGACTCCACGCCAGCCCATACCCCTCCGCGTCATGCCCCCTGAGCACGCCATCGGCGCCGCTCTTCTCGCCACCGTCGCCAAGGTGGTACACATGCACCTCGTCCACGAAAGTCTTGGTGGCCACCGTGTACGGCCGCTGCGGCATGCATCGGGCTCGGTTGACCTCGCCCCGGTGCGGCACCGAGCGGCAGATGGACATGGACGGGGCCGGGACGGCACCGGCAGCGGCGGCCGCCGCCGCCGCAAGGCGGGGCGGGAGCGGGAGGACGACGTCCACGAGCATGAGGTGATTGGGGGACTCGTCGGAGGTGTGGGTGCCGAGGACGAGCCGGTGGGAGCGGGCGGAGGAGTCCGGGGGTGGGAGCCACTGGACGGTGAGAGAAGGCCACTCGAGCGGGCGGGAGATGACGAGGTCGTAGAGAACCGGCGAGTTCTTCTTCCAGTTCTGGTACTCCTCCAGCTCCGTCGCGGCTGCGGTGGCCTGCGGAGGGCTCGCCGGCGAGGAGGAGCCGCCGTCCATAGCTGCTTTCGCTTTGCGCGGGAAGTGGAGGCGGCGAACTGCTGGTCTCCCGCCAAAGGTTTGACGAGGAAGCAACGAGTTGGTAGAGGTGGGGTTTTAAGGCGGATTTGATGGCCTTCTTGGGCCGAAAACATCACATGCAAGCCTAGGCCGCACAAACGAAGGGCCGACAGCCCATTAAGCGGGCCTTTACTTCTGCCTAATAACTTGGCTAGTACGAGCTTCTCGACCTCGCGTCTGAATTTTGCATCCGCCGCCGCCGCGACGATGCAGTCGCACCTGCCGTCCCCAGCGCGGCTGGGGCTGACCGCCTCGTCGCCGTCGCTTCCGACCAACCCAGCTCCCGCCAACCCCACCTCCTCACCGCCGCACGCCAACCCTGCCGCGAACGCAGCCGCCGCCGCAGGCGCAGCCCCAACCCTAACCACCTCGCCGCCGTTGCTGCCTCTCCTGCCGCCGCTCGCTCGCTCGCAGTCTCTGCTCCACCTCATCTCCTCCCTAGCCTCCAACCTCTTCGAGCTCTCGCCCAACCGCGCCGCCTGGATCTCCGCGTATCGGGGGTCCCTCCCCACCTTCCTCCCGTCGCCGTCGGCCTCCCCGACGCCTCCGCCGCTCCCGTTCCCGATCTCCTCCACCCAGGACGCGCTGTCGGTGCTCACCTCCCTCCAGACGCAGCTCTTCAAGGCCGTCGCCGAGCTGCAGGTGGTCCTCGACCTGCAGGACGGGCGCGCGCGCCTCGCCCGCGAGGCGCGCGCCAAGGACGCCTCGCTCCTCGCCTTCGCGAAGAAGCTGCGCGAGGCCCACCACGTTCTCGACCGCCTTGTCGACGACTACGCAGACTACCGCTGCGACCTCAAGCGCCCTCGCGGCGCCGCCGCGACCGATGACCCCGAGCCGGTGTCGGACGGCGACTTCGGCGCATCCCTCCACTCCAAGCTCAACCTGGACGACGTCCTGACCTACGCGCATCGCATAAGCTACACAACCTTCGCGCCGCCGGAGCATGGCGCCGGGCTGCCTCTTCGTGGGGCGTTGCCGCCTGCGCCACAGGAAAACGAGATGCGGATGTCGCAGCTGTATCAGTTTGCGGATTTGGATGTTGGGGTGCCCAAGAAGCCCCTGGAGGCGAAGGAGCGGAGCACAGCGGTGGCGGAGGCCACGCCGCTGTTTGAGCCTACACCACCACGGGAGGAGCCGCTGGTGCCACCAATGCTACCAATCACTGTGCCACCTGGGTGGCGGAAAGGGATGTTCGAGCTGCCTGCTGATATTCCATTGCCGCCGCCTGGATGGAAGCCTGGGGACCCGATCACACTGCCGCTGGATGGGATTCCGGCTGGTGTCAAGGGTGAGGAGCCACGAGCCAGTGTGCCACAGATGCATGTTGGGATGCAGCTAATGGCGCCGAAGCCCCAAGAGCCAATACAGGTCCAACGTGTTGAGCTTGACATTAACAATAGTTCTAGCAGTGATGAGTATAGCAGTGACGTCGGGAGCTCAGAAGAAGATGACGAGGATTAGTGCTGTGGTAAGCTTGACCATTTCATCATTCTTGTGTTTTAATGCCCGGTGTAGCCCATGCGATGGCAAGAATACATAGTGCAAGCTTTAGCTAATATTGTTGCCTTGTTGGTGCATGTCTGTTCAAGGTGTTGCTACACTAGATCTAATATTGAATATATTTGGCTGAAATCTGTGCTGGTTAGTAGACTAGGTCACTAGTCCATTTGTTCTCATGAATGTAATCAATCCTGATGGAGACTAATTTTCTTGACCTTTGTAGTTCAAGATGTGTCCAAGCTGTATTAATCAGAAAGCTGGCTTCTTTTATGGATGGTGAATGTCATGAGTTTAATGTTTAGTGCCCCTCTTTATAGGTTTCAGTTGTAATTGCCTGCTAGCATGATCCTGGGCTTTTTGAGAAAATGTCTTCCATGTTCATGATGTGTCTACACAAATCTTCATGCTTGTGCACTATGGAGCTGACTTGCAGTTCAATTTAACGGTGCTTTTTCCCAAACTTCATGAGCCATTGTATTGTACCATGAGTGTCGCTAATTGTATGCAATATCATTCTTTTACCTGATTTCGTTCTATACCTCTGTTACTGTAATAGAGTGACAAGCCATTGCACTATTAGTTTCACAAATTGTTTCTTTTCTTAGCAAAGATTGATAGCTGAGATTGTTCTTTGTATAAGCTAGTGTATGACAAGGGAGTAGTTTCAAGTCATAAGTTTGCCCTTGGCTATCTATATGAACGTGACATTTTTTTCCTGGGAGCATTGTGTGCTCTTCCTATTTCAAAAATAACAGTACTGTAGGTCTTCATTTTCTACGTTTACAAGCTTATCTTGCACAGTACGTTAGAACAACCAAAGCAGCATGCAGAAGTCTTTCTCCATTTCTAATTTTAATGGTGTCAATATCCTGTTTATTTTGGTTGGAACCTTTCTTGTTAAAATCACGGAGTAATTAGATTAATATGATTGTTTTTCTTTCTTCTGCATGTTAACAGAGAGAGGCATACATTATACTGAGTTTATTTTGATCCATTGAAAGTCTGAAATTCAGTGTATTACGTCTCAGTGTATTGTTTTTATTCTATTACCATACTTTGTAACTATTCAAGAACCACATGCTAATCAAAGTGATTCCATCAACAATATGTTTCAATTGATAAAATGTTATATATCCCAGTGATTAAGTCTCTTTTGTGAATTAAGATATTCCTTCTAGTTCTTGTCATCGAGTATGTATTCTGGAAGATCGGTCTAGGGGGTGGTATGGACTACTTTGGATTTTATTCTCATACACAAGATATGCGGAGTCTTTTTTTTTTTTTGTCTCATCCTGGAGTTTAGCTGCCAAAGGCTTGTAGACTGTAGAGTCCCCATTTCTATCAGGAGAAGTACCTTTCAGGCGTTATTCTTTATTGTAGATCTTCAGAGTACATGTATAGTGTATGGTTCATCAAATCTGAATTATACTGTTGATATTGTTGGCCAGTTAAACATGGGTTTGTGAGAATGATGGTATCTGCGTATTTTCTTCAATAGTCTATGTTTTTAGGTTTTATCGATGATTATTTTTTAAAAGACTTCCTCTGGATAATCTTGTGTTATACCGACCTTATTTGGTCCCTAACTTACAAACTGAGATTGTAGTATGTGGTTTGTGGTTTATGCCCATCGATTCGTTGGAGCATCATAAAATTTGAAACAATGATTGAAAACAAAGGCCGGTGGAACCCTTATGATCTTTATGTACTTGCCTAACTGATAGCCAACTAACTGTTTTGAGCTTCATGGATGTCTTCTGGTTAAAATAGCTTCGTTGTCATCATCTTGAGCCATGTTTGATTTTCCTTTGTGTTATGCTCAGGTTATTTTGATCTAGGCGCTGGAATAGGTTGGTTCTTGGCCAGAGATGGGTGTATATATGCAACCACAAAATGTTTGGCATGTCTGACCCGTGACTCGGAACATGATTGACTCTGTATGTATGTACGACTCAGCAGACCTGCTCCGAGGTAATAGCTGCCAACCTTCCATGTGCTCGCTCACTATTTCCATTATTGGAGTTGGGGCATGTCACTGGCTGTGTACAATTGCACGAAGTTGTTGGTCCAGTCAGACTTCGCTTCTGGCTACCAAATCCCAATTCAGTTGTCTCGCTGCTTCTGATGTGTCCAGTAGCGGACCAGAATCAAAATATTTAGGGGGCTAATAGGACTTTTACCGGTTTGCTGAATGCCGAGTTGTCGATCTACGGTAGCTTGTAGCATTGCTAGTGAGAGATAGAAAAATGTTATTACGGTTATAGCGGGCTATCTTGAAAGATATGATATATATCGCGTTTTGCCGAAGAAGGACAGTGGTGCCCATGGGCCTGTGCATGTCACCCTCAAAAATGCAGCTTGCTTCGACCAAGCCTAATGCCATGCTTGAGGCCACTTATTTGCAGTGGTTCATTTCCTTCGGAAGATTTAATTTGTGGAACAATATTCATTGCTGCAGTGCACATTGCTAATTGTGTTTCGGTTTAGTCGCTGGAACGTTGAATAGAGATCAGCGGGACTGCGGGAGTGGGCACTCGGTCTTTTTTCATGTTTTTGAGTTCGAATGACCGCTGGTTGCCATCACCAATTCACCATCTACTAGTAGTTAAAGTAGCTGCCAGCCTGCCGTTGCATCTCTCTCAAAAAAAGTAGTAGTTGCCGTCGGTCTCGCTTGTTTCAGCTTCTGACTTTTAATTTATTTTTTACTATTTATAAATTTTGTTTTTTAATGAACTTTTAGTTACTTTTTAAGTTTTTTTGTTGGTTCTTTTTTTTCGTATTTGTTTACGTTGTTCGTGATGAGCTAGCATATTTTTTATCTCTTTATATTTTTTTTAAATTTAATTACACCAAATAAACTATCTTCAGCTTACAGTAAAATTTCAGTCGCTACAATACAATGTTAACTATAAATCACAGCTTTTCCAGGAAAACCGGCCCAATCAATCATGACCGCTGAATACTGATGAACGCAGCATCACATGGAGTTGTCCTCCCTTTGAGCTGGTTATTTCGAACACGATAAATATGTCTTGTCCCAATTAAGATGCTAGGATTAGGCGAAGGGACTTTTCTTTTCTTTTTTGATGAGTCTTATCATTTTTGACTGTGTCTTATAGTTTTTAGTTATTTATATGAGAGATTATAAAAAAATTAAAATTTATATGTTGTTTTTACCGATATAAATAAAGTCGGTACAGTATGCCCTATAATTACTAATAGATCCTATCTTAAAAAAATATTCTATTTAAAAGCTAATTATTATAAAATAATCAAGAGCTGAAATCAAAAACCACAAGAGAACAGACCGTAGTTTCCTCCATGGCGTAGCATGACACCAAAATGCAGCCACATGTCAGCACCGCACAATGGAATCGTCAGATATGTAGGAGTCGAAAGAAACTATCCAGAGATCGAGCAATAGTAGCTAGATCACCCATTCCATTCAACAACCTTGGGAAGCAAACCAAAATCACTAATTATTTTGAAGTTTGACCACAGATACAAGCAAAGCAGAGCACATTCATCAGGAGAGCAAGCTAAGCTAGCTGCTGCGCAGCAGCTGCACTTCGGTAGAGGTGCAAATAGGTTGGATTAATTCTGATCGATCTAGTATCGAATTTGATTTGTAACGAAATTGAGAAGAAAATAGAAAATCCGGGCGGATCGGATAACAGAATCGGATATTACGTGTCGGATTCGGTACCAGAATCGGGACAGCAAATATCCGACTGACAGTATAGTCGGAAATCAACTATCGCACGGAAATTACCGTGATCGGTGATCGACTGACAGTTGGATACCTACGCAACCAAAAATCAACACTCGGACGGGAGTCGTCGTGGTCGTAGATCTAATCCCAGTCGGATACCAACGTAGTCGGAAATCAACTCTCGCGGTCAATGACCAGGGAGCGGTTGAAAACCGACGTAGTCGATAAACACCGAGGCCAAACCAACATGATAAAAAATGAATGTGGTCGAAACCAATGTGGTCGGATGCCAACGAGTGGTTGAACAACCAATGTGGTCACAACCAGTCGGCAACCAAATTGATCGAGAATCAACGTGGTTGTAACCAATGTGATCGGACGCCAACGAGTGGTCGAACAACCAACATGGTCGGACCAGTCAACAACCAAAGTGATCAACGTGGTAGTAACCAGCGTGGTCGGAAGTCAACGAGTGGTTGAACAACCAATGTGGTCGGAAGCCAATGAGTGATCTATGACTGATGTGGTCGATTCAGTTCAAAAACCAATCAGTGAGATCGACGATCAGTGAGCGGTCAAAAACCCCACGTGGTAGGGAAGACGCGGAGTGGTCAGAAGACCGAACACGGTCGAAAACAAAGTGATGCGATCTAGAACTTAACTATGGTCGGAACCAACGTGGTCAAAGATCTTATCGTGGTTGACGTTTCCTACAGAGAACAGAACCGTTTGTTTCATCTCTAATTCAAAATGAAAATAAATGAAACTTTTGATTCATAGATCCAATGATGTGAAACTTTGCAGAGATCATCTTTAGGGTATTGTGAACGTATTCCAACAAACAATCATAAAAATAATGGCCAAAGATGAGACATTTTTTAATTTGTTGGAAAGTTACATCAAAACCGAGTCAAAATCAAAATCGGTGAATATAACTAACTTGTGGGTGGATGATGACCAAGATGAGTCTAGATGTATTCCCACATGTCACAGCAAGTTAGAACACCGAAGAAATCAACTCAAAAACCCTCTGATCAAGAAATCATACTTTAATGCCAAATTAAGAGCAAATTAACCAAATCAAGATGGATTCATGGAAATATACAAAGATTGATGTATTGCTCACTTGAGAAGGTTGAATTTAAAGCCACTACACCTTAGAGGATAAAGAGCACATCAAGCACTCCACTCTCAAACCCTAACCCTAAACAAGATGGCACATGAGAGAGGGGCTGGATGGTTAACCCTGCATGTCTCAATCCTATCTATTTTATAGGTGGGCAACCAGCCATCTACACCCTAAAATGGATCATATCCACTATTACAATGGGAGAAACCCATTAACCCTATACACATGGGTTTTACTCACTCAAGTTTACTTATGCATGTTTTTCAAAGCGCATAAGTGTGCATCCGTTAAATCCTTACTCTTGATCCACGTTGATCAAACCAGCTCCATTTTGACCTAAACCACTCTCCAAGGCATCGCCAATGTGCCGCGGTTTTAATCCAAGATGGTTTCCGGTATTTTGGTCAAAATACTAAAATGCTCTTTGTTGACCCATCATCACTATCCTTTGCAAGCAATCACCATGCTTGCCATGTGTAGGTATACCACTAGGTTGCCACGTGCCGCCAAGTCTCTCTCGTCCTGGTTACACCGAACCATGGCTCACTTGCCCCGTGCAAAGCCACCTGACGTCATCCCGCCATTCAAGCTCGCCTTCAATATTCTCGTCTTTCTCGTGCCATGCTTGAGCTCACCGTCTCACCCGGCATCCTTGATTGGTCTAGGTCTCGACTCCTCCATGAGCCTAGGCCCGATCACCACCGTTGATCACATTTGACTCCAAGCGACCATACACATCCAAAGACAAAGAATTCGTTTCTAGGCACAAGTTCTTCACAACTTGACCTACATTAGCCTAGATATGCATTATGCAATCTTAATCCAACGACTCAGGGCAGCCTAACTAAATTCATGACTCAAATCTTAAAATCCTCGATATCTGCCCAACACGAGTATAGACATGATGTGATCTTTACAAAACCAATTGACCACTCCATAAATATTGCAATGATTTATCACAATATTAATCTAGATTATCTCACAGAATTACTGACGGAGAAGAGAAAGTAAGCCCATTAGTTCATTGTAGTTTTAGATATCACTTTGCTTCTTGATTCTTATGGCAGGTTGATGAGGATATTCATGCAAAAAAAAAACCTGTTCATAAGTACATATGTGGTCTGAAAAAAAGTCTTGCTCATGATCGCATTCATAATTTCGCATCACATGGCTTATTTTATTGTTGTTTCGCATAACAAAGAGGTGTACTGTGTACATGTTATGGTATAGTCTTGCACCTTATTGTTAAACTTAACTAATCATGTGCTCATACGTTGCAATAGAATTTATTCTATATATAGAGAATTATGTATGAAAAGGTGTTGCTCTGATCGGTTGAAAAGTGAAGAATGGTAAGAAGTGTTTGGATGAGAACAGACGTACAACCATCAACTTATTTTTTTTATAATAGTAATGATTAAATCTGATCGTGATCGGATGACAGGGATGACAGCAAGGCTCGGAAACTACAAAGGCAACAGAAAAGTACATGCATGCGGTCTTTGTCGCCTCGTTGATGGTCTCGGCTTAGGCTCTGTTCTTTTTGGTTTTCAAAAGCAGTTCTTCGGCTTTTCTACAGTAACTAGCTTTTAAACAAAGTATCTTTTAAGATAGGGTCTACTAGTTAATTGCAGTACATATTGTACCAACTTTATTTATATCAATAAAAATCATATATGAATTTTTGTTACTCTATAATCTCTCATAAAAATAATATAAAGTCACAAGTTTCAGTTAAAAACCATAGGCTGTAATAAAAAAGATCAAGATCTTAGCAATTCATAGGACACCTTAAAAGTCGCACGCCACCGCGCGGTCATACACTAGCGGGTAAGAGCGGCCCACGCAGCCTCGGTCGGTCCTGGCAGTGGGCCCGGGCGGGGCGGAGGCGGCGACACCTGAGGCGCGTCACGGGCCGGGCCTCGTGAGCTCCGCCCGCCGTCGATGCGCCCGATGCCACGTTGCGTGTCCCCACCCCGCTGTAAGTACGCTCACCAGTCACCACCTTCCCACCCTCCCGCCTGTCTACTTATTTATTTACTTCTATCGACGCGCGCTCTTGTTGCCGTGTTGTGTTGCCCACCCGCCGCCCGCACGCGCCGCCTCTCGCTCCACGCGCGCGCAAGCTCCCAATCCCGTCCCCGTCCGCCTCTCCCCCTCATGGCCGCCATCGCCGGATCCGCCGTCTCCTTCGCGAGGCCCGTCAAGGTATCGCGTCGGATTCCCCCTCCTCGTCCTTTCGTCCGCGTGGGTTTTAGCAGCGCCGGGGGTTGAGACCACCTTGTGTGATTTCTCTTATGTTTATGTATGATCTGCAGGGGCTTCGTCGTTGCTGTGTTTGTGCGGCTGTAGAATTCCCTTCTAGTGCAGATTTGTGAGCCTTTTCGGCCATCGAATCGTTTGTAAAGTAGATCGGGTACATTAGTGCTACAGTGTTCGTAGTGTATAGCTGCGTATATGCGTATGTAAGTTAATCGGTCGGATTAGAGATTCGGGAATCGCCGATCGGGATTCTGGACATTGGAGTTCGCTGTGTGTCTCTCCCATGACCAAAAGATTGTAGTGGAGTTGGGTATAACTTTCTAAACTTTTTAGTTTTTCCATCCTTCGTGCTTACTTGTAGCTCTTAATCAGGCAAAAAAAAAAAAAAAAAGAATACAGAACTTGCATCGTAAGACACATTCATCTTGTAATGCAACTTTTTATGCATCCATGATGTATAACGCGCCCTCTTTTTGTGTGAGGTGTTGTCTACATTGCTTGATGCTAGCATGTCTTAAGTATTGCTCATTTCTGGAATCTTATTTTAGGCTGGAAGAGTCGTAAGATTGATACGGAATCTCAAATTTTGCTTCACACTAAACATCAATACACGAGGTGTAGGCTGTGAGGGTTCATCAATCTACACGAGGGACCTTTAAGCTGTGTGTCAGAACATACAAATAAAGAAAATAGTAAAGCATGGGAATCGCTTGATGAAACTGATGCTGAATGCAAGAAAATATGTTGTAGTTTTAAAGAGTCCAATCAGGATTCAACTAAGCCAAAACATGTGTGTGTGTGTGTGTGTGGGGAGGTCCTGATTGACAGTTTTGGAACAGACCTAATTGAATAACATGCGAAGATAAATGGGCTGAGTTTTGTTTTAATTTTCCATAATTCATACGATATTGGTAATTTTATAATTTGAATTCATAGAAGTTTTGAAGGTAAGTAATACACGGGAAATGTTATAGAATAAGCTTGTGACAATTTCATCGTCAAGCTGTTAATTTGGTAATAGAATAAGCTCGTGGTGATATTTGATAGTCAAGCTGTTGGTTCGGTTTATGCAATCTGACCTTGTTTCTGCTGCAAAAATGTGTTTCACTTTTTTTTTTTTGCATATCTTAAGAATTATGTTTGGTGATTCACAGGCAATCGATGTCAACTCAGTCTCCTTCTCTGGTATAAGGAAGTATAATGTATCCTTCCGTCTGCAGTCCGTGCCACTAAGATTTTCAATTTCCTGTGCGGTAATTATCACTCTTCTCTGGAATTGCAATCGCATAATTAACCATTGTATGATGCTGAAGCTATGCATCTCAATTTATTTTCCATTATATTTGATATGCTAGTTCTTTTATGTTGAAGTCAACAAACTAGTGAAACTAGTCCTTTCCTGCTCATCCTAAAAGAGACTCTACTTGCATTTCGTCACAACAGTGCTTCCATGATATACGTTAGTCGTGCATGTATCTCTGGTGAAAGTAATTTCGAGATAATTCCATCAAAAGAGGTTTGTTTTGGGTATCTTGCATTTTGCACGCGTGGACTAGGATTTGACATAAGTTAGCTGCTGGTGTAGTTGTAGCACATTGCTTTAATCATTATTTTATCTGCCAATGTGGCTTTTGATAAGCAGGCTTTTTTTTACCATGCAATCTTCCTTTAAATGTTACTTTGCATCATAGGGTTTTGTTGCTACGATTCTAACTCATTGCTATTGGTCCTGCAAAATCTGCGGTTGAACAGGCCAAAAGGGAGACGGTTGACAAGGTTTGTGATATTGTAAAGAGTCAGCTTGTGCTTCCTGAAGGCACTGAAGTTTGTGGTTCCTCTAAGTTTACTGATCTTGGTGCTGATTCGTTGGATACAGTAAGTTAACTCGATACCATGGGTCCTTTTAAAGTTTATAACCATGTGGCATTCATCTTAGTACATAGCTAAAAATTTCTTTACTAAGTTTACTGATCTTGGTGCTGATTTGTTGGATACGGTAAGTCAACTTGATACCATGGGTTGTTTTAAAGTTTTTAACAATGTGGCGCTCATCTTTGTACATAGCTCAAAATTCCTTAAAGGGACATTTGACAGTAGTTTCTTGTTCATTGTATATCAATTGTTATTATTTTGGAGGATGACTTACTAGGGATGCAGTCCTCTGGGACTCTATATTCTATATACTATAGTTGGGGGGATTCCCAGCAAAAATGTCGCGCACGTCATCCGCTCATCGACACCGTCCGATCTTGCCCCCAGCTCATATAAACCGTCGGATCCCATCACTGCAAAATACCATCCTGGTCCTTCAAGAACCTTTGAATCGATCCTCCTCTCTTGCAACCTTTACAACCAAGTCCTTTTTATCTTTTTTTTCAAGCCCTTCGTCTTGCTTCCCCTTCGTACCCGACGCGCCTGTCGCGGGCTCCCCAACCCTGAGCGATGCCACCGCATCCCCTTCCCAGCGCAGCCACCCTCCTACACCGTGATGTTCTCCCCCTTCGGCCGCTTCCTTCTCCCTTGTTCCTCCGCTGCACCTCCCGCCCGTTGTAGCCTACCTCCCCTGTGCTGCCACCTCCGCCTCTCCACCTCCTCTGCGCCTAATGGGTGCCGAGGTGGCTACCACCCCAGCCGCCGCCCCGTTCTCTCCTTCCCCATTCATCCCGTGGTCGCCCCCATTTTGTCTCCCACCCCGCCAATCATTGCCACCTTAGATGCGCATATTCCTTGCCTCCAGCTGGTGGGAACGGCTGTATTGCGGCGACGACGTGCACGATGGGTGGATCCGGCGGCATCCATCCATGTGTCACGTGTCCGTCTGCTCCCTCGCCGAGCCACCTCTACCTCGTCGGGGCTGCACGCACTTGTCCAAAATGTCGTGATGGCAGCAACACGGATCAACGGTCTCCTGCCATGGTGTGCCAGCGCAACCTCACCGTGCGCTCGCTGCGCTATGCACTCGTGGTCCACCTTGCCATGCATCTATCTCCCTCTTGCTGAGCTGTGTCCACCTCATCGGGGCTGCACGCACATTGCCCCCACCTATCTGATCTTCCTCTTGGTTGCTAATATATTTTCAGTCATGCGTACATAGCTTCAATTTCTACACGATAGATATGTCATTATATGATAAGTTGAGATAATAGTGTTAAAGCTCTTTAGGTTAATAGCAATCTGAATTTTGTTATCTTTCTTTGGTCAAATTCGTCCATCTGACCTATTCTTGAATGAACATAGTGTATTGTGATTCAATGCGGTTTTAAGGAATTTATTTGTTTTTTGTCTTTGTGAGTTCTAGGCTGGTTCTATTTCTGTAGGGATATAGAGAGGTTAGAGATAATTCATGCTTGAGTCGCTTTAGGCTGATCCATTAATAGAGGCTATCGCATAGTCATAAACAAACTAATGCAGTAAAAACACAATAATTGAAAAGAACCTAAACATCTTTGATTGGATTATTCTTGAAGAATTGAGTTATTGATAGAAGTGTCTCTCGATTAAACGTAACATTTACATGCTTTTTGTTTTTTTCTAAGAAGATGAACGGGGCCACATGCAATGGTATCACGGCCGAGTTATTTCCAGTTGATACTTATACACAAGAGAGGGAAAACATGATTCGTTTGCCCTCCTAAATACTGCAAAATTTTGAAATTTCGGCCAAAATTTCACGTCAGAAACCTCCCGCACTTTCCCTCCAAGAATTTCACACGGTGTGGTCGATATATTGCTAAAACAATAGGAGTGAAATCCTCCGGGGCTTGTGCGTGCGGTAAAATGATTCGGGGGAAAGTTGGTCGCGCTGACTAAAGCCATCAACGGGGGGTTCACAAAGAAGCTCCCTTCCGCATATTCGTTCGCTATCAGATGCACCATGACGTCCTCATAGGGGTAAGGCTGCTCACGCAACACTTTGTTGCGGTCGTGTGCTTTGTCAAACCTTACTAGCATGTGCATGGTGGCGGAATGAATAAGGAGGAAGTTCAATGTGTTGAACTTTGCAACAATGGCTCCGCGGATTGCGGCGGCAGGTGAGTGGTGGGCGCAGTTGGGGATCACCTTTGCGTAGGCGTAGCTCCTCGCATCCTCCTTCACCGGTGACAGGTAGACAATGTCACGACGGCGACAGTCGGATTCCACCTCTAGAGACACCTCCATTGGTCGGCCGTCGGATTCTACGTCTTGAGACACCTTCATTGGTGAGCCAGCGGTAACTCCACCTCCATATAGCTAGTGGCGGGTGAGGTTGGGGGGTGGGTGGACATGCGGTGGGGCGGGGTTTGGTGCGCACTGCCGTGCGGAGCGGAAGACGACGGGGGGCAAGCAATAAAGCGACGGGGACAAAGGAAGAATAAGAGGATAAAAGAAGACTGAGTAATAAAGCTGGTCGGTAGGAATCTGGGAGCATTAAATTTTTTTGAAAAGTCAGGGCGGGTAAGAAGTGAGTAATAAAGCCTCCCCACCCCCCAACACAATCAATTTTCAAAAGCCAAAGCGGGGAAGGTTCCCAAACAGGTCTTCCCGCTTCTGTTTGGGGAAGTTCAGACCGGGCGAATTAAATTTCTGAACGCATGAGATCTTCGCCGAGTCCCGAGGCGAAGTAAATTTTACCAAGTCTCATGGAGTTTCATCGCGTTTCATACCATGTCTCTTGGAGTAACGTCGTGTTTCATGATGTTTCTAAAAGTGTCATCACAAAGCACCATCGTGTCTCACGGAGTTTCGTCATGTTTCATCCCAAGTCTCATAGATTTTCATCATGTTTTACGAAGTCTCATGACTTTAATCGTGTTTCATGGAGTCTCAACCCAAGTCGCATGGAGTTTCATCGAGTTTATCTAAGTCTCACGGAGTTTCATCCTGTTTTCACCAACTCTCATGTAGTTTCATCGTGTTTCATCCCAAGTCGAGTTTCATCGTGTGTCATCCCATGTCTCATGAAGTTCCAACACAAAGTACCTCGTGTCTCATGGAGTTTCATCTTTTTTCGTCCCAAGTCTCATGGAGTTTCATCATGTGTCACCAAGTCTCATGGAGTTCATCGTGTTTCATCCCAAATCTCTTGGAGTAACATCGTGTTTCATGATGTTTCATATAGTTAGCGAGGGATTACTGGCCCCCTCTGGAATTTCTCCCAAAACGGTAGCCAAAACCCAGGTCTCCTCCTGGTTGTGGTAAGCCCAGGTCGCATTGAGGTTCATCGTGTAACATCCCAAGTCTCATAGAGTTCCGTAAGCCGGGTGGCGGTTCGAACTCGGCGAAGATCTCATGCGTTCAGAAATTTACTTTGCCCGGTCCAAACTTCCCCAAACAGAAGTGGGAAGACCTGTTTGGGAACCTTTCCCGCTTTGGCTTTTGAAAATTGGTTGTGTTGGGGGGTGGGGAGCCTTTTTTACTCACTTCTTACCCGCCCTGACTTTTCAAAAAAATTTACTGCTCCCAGATTCCTACCGACCAGCTTTATTACTCAGTCTTCTTTTATCCTCTTCTTCTTCCTTTGTCCCCGTCGCTTTATTGCTTGCCCCCCGTCGTCTTCCGCTCCGCGCCGGTCCCCGCACCAAACCTGCCCCACCGCACGTCCACCCCCCAACCTCCCCCGCCACTAGCTATATGGAGGTGGAGTTATCCGTTGGCTCACCAATGGAGGTGTCTCACGACGTAGAATCCGACGGCCGACCAATGGAGGTGTCTCTAGAGGTGGAATCCGACTGTCGCCGTCGTGACATTGTCTACCTGTCACCAGTGAAGGAGGATGCGAGGAGCTACGCCTACGCAAAGGTGATCCCCAACTGCGCCCACCACTCACCTGCCGCCGCAATCCGCGGAGCCATTGTTGCAAAGTTCAACACATTGAACTTCCTCCTTATTCATTCCGCCACCATGCACATACTAGTAAGGTTTGACAAAGCACACGACCGCAACAAAGTGCTGCGTGAGCAGCCTTACCCCTATGAGGACGTCATGGTGCATCTGATAGCGAACGAACATGCGGAAGGGAGCTTCTTTGTGGACCCCCCGCTGCTGGCTTTAGTCAGCCGACCAACTTTCCCCCGAATCATTTTACCGCACGCACAAGCCCCAGAGGATTTCACTCCGATTGTTTTAGCAATGTATCGACCACACCGTGTGAAATTCTTGGAGGGAAAGTGCGGGAGGTTTCTGACGTGAAATTTTGGCTGAAATTTCAAAATTTGCAGTATTTAGGAGGGCAAACGAATCATGTTTTCCCTCTCGTGTATAAGTATCAACTGGAAATAACTCGGGCGTGGTACCATTGCATGTGGCCCCGTTCATCTTCTTAGAAAAAAACAAAAAGCATGTAAATGTTATGTTTAATCGAGACACTTCTATCAAGAACTCAATTCTTCAAGAATAATCCAATCAAAGATGTTTAGGTTCTTTTCAATTATTGTGTTTTTAATGCATTAGTTTGTTTATGACTATGCGATAGCCTCTATTAATGGATCAGCCTAAAGCGACTCAAGCATGAATTATCTCTAACCTCTCCATATCCCTACAGAAATAGAACCAGCCTAGAACTCACAGCACAAAAAAAACAAATAAATTCCTTAAAAACCGCATTGAATCACAATACACTATGTTCATTCAATAATAGGCTGTAGATGGACGCAATTTGACCAGCAAAGATAACAAAATTCAGATTGCTATTAACCTAAAGAGCTTTAACACTATTATCTCAACTTATCATATAATGGCATATCTATCGTGTAGAAATTGAAGCTATGTACGCATGACTGAAAATATATTAGCAACCAAGAGGAAGATCAGAGAGTTGGGGGCAATGTGCGTGCAGCCCCGATGAGGTGGACACAGCTCAGCAAGAGGGAGATAGATGCATGGCAAGGTGGACCAGGAGTGCATAGCGCAGCGAGCGCACTGTGAGGTTGCGCTGGCACACCATGGCAGGAGGCCGTTGATCCGTGTTGCGGATATCACGACATTTTGGACAAGTGCGTGCAGCCCCGACGAGGTAGAGGTGGCTCGGCGAGGGAGGAGACGGACACGTGACACAGGGATGGATGCTGCCGGATCCACCCATCGTGCACGTCGTCGCCGCAATACAGCCGTTCCCACCAGCTGGAGGCAAGGAATACATGGCATGTTAGGTCGGCTGTGAGAGGGTGAGAGCAAAGAGGTTGGCAGCTCTGACACGTGGCTAGGGGCATTTAAGAGGGTGTTAGGGCGGGAAGGACAAGCGAGTACGGTCTTTTGACCAATTTGCAGCGGCATGGCAGTGGGGAGAAGGACCGGGAAGGCATGGCGGCCGAAAAGATTGGGACAGTGGCCAGGTTGGCGACGATTTTTTAGACGATGAACAGTGCGTGCAAATGGCTAAAGGGAGCGATTCGGTAGGGGAAACACAGCATGGACAGCTGGGATCGGTGAGGGATTAGGCCAGGGTTTAAAAGAAATCAAGATCAAACAATGAATTCAATTTCTTTTTTGAAATTCGGTTTTGTTTCAGGGACAGACTTTTCAAAGCAGTCTATCGGTATTCAGTTTGTTCGCACACACAATCGCTTGCGCTAGGGCCAAAAGCTATTAGCCGCAGCCGAAAAGAACGTACCCTACTCTATGCGTTGATCCTTTGGAGCAGTTTTTCATAGCAGTACTTTTGGACTGTAGTTTATGCTTCTATTGCCACTTTCGTGTTTGGAAATGAACGTGTGATCGCTAAACATGGTTTTGCAGTCTCATGCTCTGTACCTTTTATATGTATATTTGAACATAGGTCGTCTTCATTTACAAGATATCAAGCTTTATGTTCATCTTTTTTGTAGGTTGAGATTGTTATGGGTCTAGAGGAGGCTTTCGATATCAGTGTGGAGGAGTCAAGCGCGCAGTCAATTGCGACGGTGGAAGATGCTGCTGAGCTCATCGACAAGCTTGTTGCTGCAAAGTAAACGGAAATTCATGGCAATAATGCGCAGGAGCTTAAACTACCGCTGCCCATGGCTGTCTTTGTTGTTCCATGTCCATTTTCTGTGCTAGATTTTACTCTGGAGAGTTGGTGACTTCCTATGACTTGCCATATTATGACATTTTTAAGCTATTCTGGAAGGAAAATTTTGTTGCAGCTGTGTTTGAAAGTGGTTTCAGGGTCGGGTTAGGGGTAGTGGAACTTTACTAGAGCAATCATTTAGAACCTCTTAGGGTCGTTTTGGCAGGGCTGAAACCCTGGGAAGCCCAGCTTATCTCTCTCTCTCTCTCTCCAGCTTATCTCTCTCTCTCTCTCTCTCTCTCTCTCTGAAACCTTGAGAAGCCCAGCTTATAATTCTCTCTCTCTATGCCTTTTCAAAAAAGGCCGTAGTTGGTCTTAAGTGAGATCGAAGAGGTTATGAGGTTTGCTACGTTGCATAGGCGGTGGATGGATGTGTGATGGGTGTCCATTTGATTCCGATCGATGAAACAAGCAGATCCCTTTGTTCAAGCATGGTGAGCTTAGTAACAAAAAGTCGAAAAACATCATGTTGAGTACTAGCTAGTATATAGTATAGTTCTTTCTGGTTTACTGATAGTACGAGGGGCATTATAGTTTGTGCTCTACTTTCTGGTAACATGAGTTACCCACTGCAAGTTTGTGCAAAACCCAGGAAAAGTTCATCATTCTGTCCACAAGCACGCAAACGGGACAAAACGAAAACGCACGAGCGGACGAGCCTGAAAACACAATGGGCAACACAAAACTAAACGCCCCTGATAAATGTCTCCATGGTAGATTAGCATAACGAATGCGTATAGGTCAGTGGGAATCACGCCATTACAAAGTTAAAACGCTTCTTCACTAAGCCTGATATTTTCCCTTAAACTATCTCTTAATCCAAAAATGTCCCTTACATCTGCAATATTTTACCACCAATAGGCAAAATCCCATGAGAATTTGGCAATTTGCCGTTCCATCCTGGACGCCATTCTCCCCAACTCGAGTGGTTCTGCGGTGTGCAGTTCGTGGCCATCAGCGTCAGGTCGAGTGGTTCTGCAGGGTCGAAAATATTCTGCCATTGTCGGGGGAAATTCGCCGACAGCCACTCGCACGGGCTGCATGGCTGTCGGCACGGCAGGCGCGACACGCCCTGCGACCATCGATTAGTGTGTGAGCCTTTTGGCGCCTGGCTACTCTGCTAGCACCTGTACATATAGCTCCACCGCGGCGCAAAGCCGAGCAGAGGCAGAGGAAAGCGGTGGAAAGAAGCGGCGGATGGCAGAGGAGAAGAAGGCCCGGAGGGAGGAGGAGCTCCTGGAGGCCGCGCTGGCCGCGGCGGCGGCGGCGCTGTTCGTGTCCGGGGTCAAGAAGCTGATGCCAGCCGTGTTCGTGGCGCAGTGGCCCGCGGCGCTGCTCGCCACGGCGCCGTCGCCCGTTCTATTCCTGCTCCTCAACGTCATCATCGCGTCCATCGTCGTGGTGTCCGTGCAGCCGAGGCGAGCGGCGGCGGGCGTCGTCCAGGCGGCGCCAGGCGAAGGCACGAAGAGGGTGAAGAGGAGGAGCAAGAGGCGGGGGGAGGGCGCGGAGCCGGCGGGTCCGGAGGCGGTGGCGGCTGGTGCGGCTGACTGCTGCAATGCGCTGGTGGTGAAGGACGGGGTGGAGATGGCGGCGGCGGCGGCGGCAGAGCAGGAAGAGGAAGCGGCCGGCAATGCGGCGGAGGAGGTGAACAAGCGAGCGGAGGAGTTCATCTCGGCATTTCGGCACCACCTCAGGGTCGACTCCTCGTCGTCGGGAAGCCAGCGTGGCAGCGCTAGAATTGCACCCTGCTTTTGACTCGAGTTGCAGCTTGCAAACCATGCGTCTTTCTTTTTGCATAATTTCTTTCCCTTTGTTGTTGTTTTTTCTTTCTTTCTTTTAATCTGGCCTGTAGTCACCTTATAACATCAGTTTGATGAAACTTAAGATTTGCTTGGTGTTGTCAGCACTGAGAAATTTACTTGAGAATCTGCCATATTTTCTTTTGGTTGGTGCTCAATGGAGCTGAATGATAGGAAATATAACAATTAACAAGAATAATTGGGCAAGAAAACATATTGTTGGAGCGATTGCTTTAAGAAACATGGAGTTAGAAATGATTTTATTCGAATCCATTTGAACAGCCCAAACTCCTCCAAAATACTTTTTTTTCTCCAAGGGGATCCTCCAAATTGCTTGGGTAAAGTGATGTTAGAAGAAGTAAAATATCAAAATATCCATGAGAAAGAAAATCACCTCAAAAAAATACCCAAGAGAAAGGAGAGAGAACAAGGAGAAGGAAGAATAATAACAAGAATAAAAAATATCATCAAGCTAAGAAAGCAACAGAGTAAGAGGTAAAAGGGCCATCATGTCCTACTGTCAGTCTCCTAAAGACAGGACCCAAAACAACTGAACGGCCCATAATATGCAACTGCTCGAACCTGTGCGAGGCCCAAATCCTACGGCCTAGATATCCCAACCGCCCACCGCTTCTAGAGCCTTCTCCCCAGCAATAAAACCGCCCCCTTTCTCTTTCTCCGCAACACCGCTCTCTCTCTCTCTCTCTCGGGTTTGCTTGCAGCCTCCCCAATCGCACCACGCCCTCCTCCCCTTCCCGGCGCTCGGATCGATGGCGGAGATGAAGATGCTCACGGTGCGGAGCTGCGACGGCGAGGAGTTCGAGGTGGAGGAGATGGCAGTATGAGGCTCTATTGTATCTGGAGCTCTTTGTGCTTTTTAGCTTGAGAGGCCGCAAGGGTAGCTGTGAGCACGAGACGCATCTTCGTTTCAGTTTGTAAAGGTTTTTTTATGGTAACTAATTTTTAAATATAATTTATTTTTTAAAGATGAGTACTATGAAATTATAGTTTATTTATATTAATTAAAATTGTAAATAAGTTTCTATTATTTACTTACGAATAATCTAAAAATTATAAAACACATATATAAATTATAAGCTGAAGTTGAAAACGGATCCGCTCTTTTCCTTCGAAGCTATTAATTTTTAGTTTTTGTTATAGTACTTGACTTTCAAATATTATTACAAATTAAATAATCTACGCGCTAAAAGTCGAAAGCCGAGGCCCTTCCAAACTTCACAGCCTACCGAGTCATAGCATCAGTTCCAGCATGCCAGAATCCATTCAACCAAGAATGGCGTAAACGCCAGCAGATCTGAAGAGAAATGAAACAGTTCTTTCCATTTCCCCAGCTGGAAAGCCGGAGTAGTGGGCGTGCGCGAACAGGAACACCGACACCTCGGACTCGTCCAGCGCGCCCATCTTCCAGATGCTGTAGTCCATCCCCTGCGCGGCCACCCGCGTCACGCCCTTGTCCAGCACCAGCCCCGCCGTCGCCCAGCATCCCGAGAAGCTGTCGCTCCCCGCCAAGTTCCTGCCCACCAAGAAACCCCCCAAAAATGGATGAGTCCAATACACCGTACCAAGGAAAGAAGCGGACTGATTTGGAGGAAAAATCCGTACTTGATAGCGGAGATGCGCACGAATCTGATGTCGGCGAAGCGGTTGGTGATCGCCAGCGGCGAGACCGTTAGGTTCTTGATGCGGAGGCCGGAGTAGCTGTCGACGATGATTTGTGTAGATTTGGGGGCTTGGGGACCGGGGAAGTGGTGGAGGCAGGGGTGGCCTCGAGGTAGTCCTTGACGGCTTCGCGGAAGACGGACATGTCGGTGCCTCCGCGCGCACGATCCGCGGAGGGGCAATGGCGCCATCGGCGGGGTGCGGGGAGGGAGGGGTCTCGAGGACGGCCTCGCCGCCGTCCTCGTCCAGGGAGAGGAGGAGGTCCAGGTCGTCGGCGGCGCCCGCCATGGATGCGGCGAGGTGTGTAGGGCACTGGAATCTGCATGAGCAGAGAGAGAGAGAGATGCGAGGGGTAGCGAGGAGGGAAACGATTCGGTGGGAAAGTGGGGACTTTCGGGGGGCAAAGATTAGGAAATTTCGTGATAATAATGAAATACATGTTATTCTGCCTCCTCGATGCCGTCTACAGGGCGTTTGGTCTAGTGGTATGATTCTCGCTTTGGGTGCGAGAGGTCGCGAGTTCGATTCTCGCAACGCCCCTGTTCCATGTTTTTTTTCTTGGGCTCCCGTATTGTTTGATTTTTGTACACAAACATCTTTCTTTTGCATCGTTTTGAATGCATACACAAGTCACAAGTGTTATCCCTTAACTGAGTCTAATTAAATGAACTGCACAAATCAAGGAGCTAGAGGTTTGAGGATGCCCCATGAACATGAAGCTGGAGTTACAGAAAAACGAACAACTCGTACAAAAAAAACACACATGTCCATCGAACTATCGTTCTATCCGTCTCCATGTTGCACTAAACTATCCATCGTCGTTATTCAACATCTACCGTGATAGTTAACATGAAACAGTACAGAGAACTAAGAAGAAAAGGTGAGAGAGATTAAGACGTCTTCCGAGACGATCAGCAGCTACCTTCACGTCGCATGTTAATTCCCCGTGATCCCGATCAAGCACGCCTGAACCGAATTTTAATCACAGCAGGCGCAAAACGCATCAATGCGAGTTCCGAACCAAACGAGAGGAACAAACAAGTGGAGCCCAGAGAAGGCGTCAATTAGCAGCATCTGTCTTGTTATGCTGAGGCGCTCTTCTTCCCCGATCTCTCGCGTCTCACCCGCAACGCCGGAGTGGCTGTTGTCGCGGGGCAGTCAATGTCCTCGCCGTACACTGTGTGCACCGCCGGCAGCACGCAAGACTTCTTGCCGAGGCATTCCTGTTCGTTCGGTTCCAGAGATCAATCACCAACGTAGCTAAGAACAAGCAAAAATGTGATCCATGATAAGTCATCAATCTTATAGATGATGGCCACTATCACTTGTAGACTCCATCTTAAGAAAATACTCTATTTAAAAGTTAGATACTATAGCAAAAGCCGATAGTTTCGGAGGAAAAAAACAGGCTCTATGACAGATGACATATCTCTCCGCCTAGGCTGGACAGACGAGTCAATAAAAAAAACGGGTAATTGACACGCTAGAGCAAGCCAAACTTCCCATTACACCACCAGAGGCCATGACAGTGGAAAAGTTCAAAAATATTATGGCTGTAAGTACCTTGAGATTGGCAGAAGCACTTGAATTTAGTTAAAAAATATTATGGCTGTAAGTATGGCAGAAACACTTGAATTAGAATTAAATCTGCTTTTGTCACTGCACAGATTATGATTGTTCGGACCACCGATACAAGGCTGTTCAGACCACCGACTACCAAACATGATCGAAGTCAGTCGTGGTCGAAAAAGCCAACCTAAAAACTCAAGCATAGAGACGTATCGACCCGAACATTCACAAATACAAATTTCAATAAAACCAAGTATCAATTATTCATTATCAACAAATCCACAACCATCATATAGTCTAACAATTTGAGATTGTGTCCTGTTGCTGCAAGCCTGAGGCATTCAAACAGTTGCCGCCGTGGTTACCTGGCTGGTGGGTTGCCGCGAAGGGCCCAGCCCAGCACGGCCTAGAAAATGCTGGCTAGGGCTTGGTTGAGCTCAATGATGAGAGATTTTCAGGAAGTATCAAGTACGAGAACACGAGACGGAATAAAGAAGCTGCCATACAACGCACGGCTCGTAATGCAACACAGGGAACTATTGGATTAGCAAATTACAACTTGGAACAAACTCATCCGATTTATTCCGGGCACGCTACCCATGAACCATGAAGGAACCCAAACCTCGCCTGCTTTGGCATTACATGCATCAACAGTAAAACAAGAACTATCGGTGAGTATGTTATAGCTAAAGCCGGAGCAGCCGCCGGAGCTCGTCAGTCGCGCCGACATCCACAGCCCCCCCGCCGCCGTCGGCCACCTCCACGGCGCACGCGGTCTGCACCTTCCTCCCAGCCGTGATCAGCAGGGACGTCGGCATCGGTACGCTGCTCGGCGGCGGCGACACCGAGTACAGAGAGTCGTCCATCGTCCATTCCACCTCCTGCTCAGTCGCCACCATCCTTTTCTTGGACGGTGCCGCAACAACGATCGGCGCCGATGACCCGTTCACCAGCGTCGGCGTCGGCGCCGGCTTCTTGGGGCTCGGCGTGGCGTGCCGCGGCTTCTTGGCACGCGGAACCGGGCGATTTGCCGGCCAGGAGGGGTACTGCGGCGAAGCTTGGAGGTGCACGGGCAGGGGCAGGAGTGGAGGCTGCGGTGGCGCCGGCGGTTGTGTAAATGGAGGTGTTTTGATAGGTTGGTGGTTCGTGCTGTAGCACGGCTTGCAAGCCATCAAAGAAGGTTGTTTTGCTGAGGAGCTCAGGGATTTAAAGGCACTCTCCATTAGTTATTTCGAACCATCAAATCTAATGGTTTCTCGCTTCTGGCCCAGTGAGCAGAAGCCGCAGAACAGCACCGAGCCACTGAAGATCTAGAAGCAGGTTTCTGGGATGCGAATCAAACAGACTAGCTGATCCAAAAGAAGTGTTCAAAAGTAAATCAAAACTAGATCGCCTATGAAACAAAGAAAACTCCAACCAACAAAAAGAATACGTGGAGATGTATCAAAGGAAAAGGAGGAGGCTTGCTTGCTTGCCGATCTCATTCAAATAAAACAGATCAAGATAGCGGCAGCTTGTAGTATGCCACACACCGAGAAGAAAAGGGTTAGTTGAAGAAAAGATGAACAAAGCTGAGGCTATAACATCATGTCAGCTAGTAGTACTACTACAAGATCGGGAGACCCCT
Organism: Bonia amplexicaulis; assembly: GCA_036346245.1. Lineage (NCBI taxonomy): Eukaryota > Viridiplantae > Streptophyta > Magnoliopsida > Poales > Poaceae > Bonia > Bonia amplexicaulis. The sequence goes on along the minus strand of CM070761.1, from coordinate 13,353,451 downwards.
CCAGCGTGCAAATAGCTTTGTATAAATGCAGGAAGCCGTTGTGTTCGTTCGTGTCCTGGCCCGGGACCCCGGCCATTATATAGCCGCGGCAGCACGAGGGTACGTAAATGGTAGTTATGTAATGCATCTTTATGTTATTTATATATAGAATTAAAGATAATTTATAATAAGTTGTCTATATACTTATATAATTAATAAATTATCTATATAGTAATATACATATTAAAAAATCATCCATAAGGCAATATATTAAATAGTAGACAATTCTTTCTCTCTCCTCTACGCCACATAAAATTCTATGTAATGTATTCATGTTAGTTTTTGCTGATAGTTTTTGATAGTGGTTTATGACTTTTGATTAAAAATAAACAGTAGTGCTTGAAAGAAACGGTTTTTAGAAGAAGTCGGTGCAAAAAAGAGATATGCGTAAACGTGACGGAAGCGAAGGAAGTGGTGTGAGTGATACATCCCTTACCCCTTTGCTTTATTTTATAGCAAAATGATAGTAAAATGAGTAAGAAGTGACTTCGAGAAGTCAATTATTTATATTATTTTTTAGTTTTTTTAAGTAAAAATCAGGAATAGAAAACAATATAAACAACCGTAAACTTGGACAAGCTGACACGTATGTACCACCCCCTCCGCTGCCGACGGATACTCGCGTGCGTCCGTCGGTCCGTAGGCGCACGTTTAGTACCGTCCTCGCGGTTTCCGTCGCCTTTCCTCGTCTGACGAGCAATGGCTTGTTTTGTTTTGTTGGCGCGGCGCATATGGGAGGTCGCGTGCAGTGCCGACAGGGGTGCGCAGGTGCCGCGACGCCCGAGGCGGGGCGGCGGCCGGCCGTGCCGCGCGGGCCGTCGGATCGCCGCGGCCGTTGGGATGGCGGACGTGGGGCCGGCACGTGGAAAGCAGCCCTGCCGATCTTTTTTATTGCTGCACACCGCTGCACGCCTGTACCGTGCGGTCCAACGGTGCCTCACCTTCTCGTTACGTTTCTCTGCCTTGGCTCGGTGAGACGACGACGGACGTGACCGTGCGGGATGCATGGTGGTTACACTGGTACGTGTGATGCTCGGGCTGGTTGGTCGCTCGGCACGGCACGTTTTCGCTCGCACTTGGACGTACGATGTGATTATGTGACGGATTGGGATGTCGCCGTTTCACCGAGGCACCATTGCTGCTACTGTAGAAACGGAATTCAGAGAAAGATGGTTTAAGTTAGTAATTTTGTTTTCAGTTTGCGAGTCATATTCCGTATGAGTTGTATACAAATCTGCATATTTCATATGCACACGGAGTTTGCACGGTGCATCACGTGTGACAGGGGCGGTCACCTCTAAGAAAAAAAAGAAAATCTTCAATAAGTAGTATTAGAGCCTGTTGATCTTGGTGGTTTTCTAAAGATCATGGGCGATAAGGCGAAGGCCTAGGGTGGGCAAATCCCCCTTCATTACTCTCTCCTGACGACAAACAATTATTCGGTGTGGGCAATGAAGATAAAAGACGAACATGCGCCCCCAGACAGTTTGGGGTGCAGTCGATCCGAAGGGAAAGGACAATGAGGTGGATGATAAGGTGAATCAGGCGGCTTTGGCCATCATCTATCAGACGGTGCCAGATGCGATGATGCATCAGCTCATTTTTGACATCTGAAAAGGATTTTCAGTGAAAGGCTGAAAATGAATGTTTTTTTGAGTATTTTCAGTATATTTTTTGAAAAAATGTACTTGAATTCAAAGTTTTGAACAAATTTAGATCACATGCTTTGCTGATATATATATATATATATATATATATATATATATATATATATATATATATATATATATAATCGCACATACATACAATCAAACTATCAATAAAAAAGGCAATTACAGTTCAAATTTTAGTTCGAACTTGTTTGAACAGTTAGTAAACTAGTTAAACTTGATATCCAAGAAATTTTAAAATTTTTCGCACTCAATACATACCTATTTTAGACTATAGTGCCCGAGCACCAAGGAACACTCGTTATTTTTACTATATATATAGGAAGCCTCTTTTCTACACCCGGGTGTAGTTACACCCTATATCGTATCTCGCAATGTAGGGAGTATCTCGTGTAACGGAGGGTATGTACGTGTAGTATACAAGTATTTAAGACCATCTAGGTGGTATGAATAATTTTTGAAGTGGTATGTATATTTTTCGACATACTCCTTTTTATGCGCGTATATAAGGGTATTTACAAAATACGCTAAAAATTATGAACTCCTTTACAAGTTTTTCGTGTGGTTCACATTGGAGTATCTTATAATTAGTATACAAATGTACCTAAAGTAATAAAGGAGTATTTCAAGTTTGTTTAGGTGGTATATTAGAGATGGGTGTAACTACACCTGGGAGTAGTTAGTATTTTTCCTATATATATATATATATATATATATATATATATATATATATTATAAATAACAAGGGCACTATGGCGTCCAGGCTCTATGATTGGGACTTTATATCCATGATTGATTCATTATGCTAAATTAATAACTTTCTTTTCAAATCGATGCTTTTTCAAATTAATGAAAGTTAACGGGTTTACCTGATATATTATATATCATTACATTTGCACGTATCTAAAAGCAATCTAAATGTAGAGAGGCAAACTAAAAACGAGTAGCATATCTAACCGAATCAGAAGATTGACTTGGAAACGGACTCAATCTCTAAATCAACTCACTCTATTAAGACTTGACTTACACGGAAGAAGACTTACACCAAACCAAAGCGCGACTGCCGCATTGCCACAATACAGACTGTAGCTCGTCACGCGGTATTGACACCGGTGGTAGAACCAGACGCCGCGTCCACTGCACCCACGGCCTTCTGCCGCCGTCTTCTAGTATAACAACGTCCCCAATAAGAGTCCACAACAGTTCTTTTGCATTTGAATCTAGTTCTCTGAGAGCTAAGTGGAATTAAGATACTTGGAGTTTTAATTTCTTCTTTCTCTGCAGAAAGCCACTTAATCAGTCACAATCAAAGGAAGCTAGAGAGAGCTTTGATGTTAGCTTTTGTGATGGAAGCACTGAAAAGAAAAAGAACTCAGAAACCACGGTAAGCATGATGTTATGTTGAATGTAAGTGCCATAATAACTTGAAACCTTGTGCCCTAATGCTTGTTATGTAGACTTGTACATGAAACGCTTTTAATAGTGGAAAGTAGAAATGGTTAGTGAGCAAGAGGAACAAGCATTTTGACATCTAGGATGCTAATAACTATAGGTAGCTGTCGAAGTATGTGTGGATTGCCCAGCTTTGCTGAACAACTTCAGCTTTTGAGTGAACTTATTGCATGGAAGTTGGAACTAAGCAGTTACTATGGGAAAAACACGCTTTGAGTATTGAGTGTCATGGTAACTTCATGGGTCCAAGTTTATGCAGCACTTGATCTCTTTATGTCTTCATTTCAGTGACAAAGTATTGTGTGTGTACTGACTTCTGTTTGACCTGTGATTCGGAATTATGAACATAGGTCTAGGACGTGGTATTTTTCTGGTAGACTGGTAGTGTATTAATGTTGAAGGTTTTATAGTCAGTTTAGCAGCCAATCATGTACGTGAAGGCTGAAACATTCTTTGTTGCAGCCAGAAGAGCACAAATTTAATGATTCCGGGGCCCAACGTAGAACTAGCCACTAAGTTTGTCAAATTCTAGCTGCCCAACCCGATTCTTGCATTTTAGTATTCTCAAATTTACGTTAGTCCAAAAGCAACATTAGGACTTCGTAAAATCCGAGTGAATGTTCAGCGATTGGAAACTGCTAGCTGATGAATTTGGGTTGAAGTCCTGGAGACCAACACCACACCTAACCCAATAATAGCCAATTGCATGGAAGAATGCAAGGAGGATGGCACAAGGAGTTTGGCCCTGTTCTTTTCAGCTTTTAAAAGTTGCTTTTCGGCTTTTCTACATTAACTAGCTTTTAAACGGATTATTTTTTCAAGATAGGATCTACTAGTTAATTGTAGTACATAATTTACTGACTTCATTTATACCAAAAAACCATACGTGAGTTTCACATTACTGTAATATCTCGTACAAACAAATTTAAAAGTCACAAGCCGCAGCCAAAAGCCACAAGCCGCAGCCAAAAAGAACAGGCCCTGGAGCTTTACGCAGGTATATAAGGGGCATGTAGGTAGGGGGAAACAAAGAGGGAGTTGGGAAAGAGGAGAACTATGCGTAATGGCTCTTTGTGCTTGTGCCATGTGGTGGGGATGGCTAATTGCCCAATGCCCATGCCTCCCTTGACGAGATAACAACAAAAGGCGACCTTGACCTACCTCTCTCCTTAGTCCTTAACCTAAAACAGCCCAGCTTCCACAAGGAGGCTTCCGCCACAAGTGTGTGGCTAAGAAGTGGAAGGTAGAACTACTACACATAACCGACAAGGCCGTTCCTGTCATCTTGGGGGCCCTAGGGCATGATAAAAGTAAGACTCTTCATTCTAATATAAATATATACCAATACATTTTATATCAGTTGTAAAAGGTAAAGTTCAATATAGTAACCATTAGACAGTACGTCACAAAATACAAAGTACTTGTTAGCAATATTAGGGTGTGTTTGGTTGAGCTGTGGCTTCGAAAAAGGCGATGTGGTGTGGGTGTGGAAAAGTCAGAGGTTGTGGGTGTGAAAAGTAAGTCGTTTGGTTCAAACAAGTATAAAACTTACCTCCTATCTCTATTTTCCTTGAAACAACTGTGAAACGACTCTCTATTTTCACCATTTCAAAAGCGAAAGCCAAAAGTCAAAAGGGGTCCAAGGTGCTTTCAAATCAGACTTCTTAAAAGTAGTGCTTCGAAAAAGCGACACGGTTTGCACCCTTTGGTTGGCTTTTGGCTTTTGAAAGCAAAAGCAGCCCTAAAAGCTCAACCAAAGGCACCTTAGGCTTAATACATTACAAAATCGAAAGATTAATTGTCGATATATATATATATATATATATATATATATATATATATATATATATATATATATATATATATATATTAATTACATGGGCTAGGGGCCTCAAGTTTTCGTGGGCCCTAGGCAGTCACCCTTGCTGCCTAGGCCGAAGGCCGGCCCTTAACCGACACCACACCTCAACTACGAACCATTTTCCTACCCTCCTCCTGCTAGCCTTCATGGTTTCTAGAAGTGGTGCCTACCATTTAACAACCAAAAGGGCTGAGGCTAATGCGTTTTGTTCAGTGCTTGCACTCCTTCTGCTAGTGAGCTGGTGATTAGGGTACAACCGAAATGGTTTACTTGATTAATTCAATGCACCGAACTGGGAGCTATTTAAGAGTATTAAATGGGTGGATAACAATCTGAAAGGACCCAAACTTGATTTATGGCCAACTAGCTTATTGCTGGTTAGAAACCATAATGCGGACTAGTTATTGATAGCTATGCAATAAAGCAGTTTGGTGTCTAATTCTCCAAACTGGTGCATGCACCCTTGCTGCACTTTGCTGAGATGCTTTGATTTTCAAATAAACCTCTTGTTATTGATTTAGCATATTAGCCATGTACTGCAAAGTTATGTGAACCATTCATTAACATGTTGTGAAATATTCGTTGGTTTTGCTTGGGTAGACACATATTATCTTGAATTAGCAGAAAATCTCAGGTATAAATCAAGTAGGTCTACTCGTATGCTGAAGAGAACAAATTTGGAGTTAGATCTGGAGTTGTAATCAGTTGGTGCCTACAACAAAGAAATTAAGGGGGGTGATATCAGAAAGTTAAACATTTTATATCGAGGACCATTGTGGAGTGTGGAGTCCCCATCATTATGGCCCCAACTGAAGCTAATGGTTTGGGATATTTCCTCTCCTTACACCCAACCATGGTCTATATTTGAAGACAAATATTATGTAAGCCCATCTGGATTTTGTCATGGATATGTAAGTTCCTCCTAACAAGTATCAATGGTCCACATCGCCAAGTCATAATTTCATCTGCTTCTTACGATGTGATGCCCACAGCCTTTAGCAATGCAGAGTAGATTGTAATTTGCAGAAAATTCTGTTCACTGATAAACTCAATATTCGTAGTAATCTCCTTTCTCGATGAGCAACGTTAAAAACACATTTTGAATAAGTGGAAGGGGTCCTAATCATAGTTGTTGTTCTTATTAAGGACCACAGAAAATTTTTTATCTATCACCATGCGGATTTGCCTATATATAAATATGATTTCAACAGGATCTGCCTTGTTACAGAAGGAAATACGAAGCAGGTCCATGATCATTTTCATGTCGGTATATCTGTGTCGGAGAATAAAAACAACAACATCCATGGACTCCCATCTGATCTGACAATGTAGGACACGCAGATTGCACTGAACCACACAAGAGGTCAGGCAAAATGCTTCGCCCTCTTCGAGTTACCCCGTTGTGCGGGGCATTTGCGTTCCACGGGGTAGGAGCTTAGGCAGATCAACATCAAACAGAGGAAGGGAGACGAACCCAATCCATGCCCCCATAACCAAATTAGAAACCTTGGCTTGAAGTTTTATCAGGCAGGCACCACGGATGCGTCTGTGTGTCATGTGGCTGGCTGTTGCTGTGGCTGTGCCTTTTCTTTGTAAACTGGTAAACCGGTGACGAGGTCATGACCTGGGGGAGAGGGAAGCCTACCAGCCTAACCTTTGCAGCTCCCCGATCGAGTCAAGTGCCTATAAAAATCCAGCTCCTCCACCCACCCTTTGCAGCTCCCCAACAAGTTCCACTGCAACCCACCGAGGGAGAAGAAACTAGTGGCAAAAGCGAAGCAGAAGAAAAAGAATCAAGAAAAAGCATCGGCGGTTCAGGATTTATCATCGGCGTCGATCAGTCATGGGGAGGTCGCCGTGCTGCGAGAAGGCGCACACCAACAAGGGTGCATGGACAAAGGAGGAGGACGACCGGCTCATTGCCTACATCAAGGCGCACGGCGAGGGGTGCTGGCGCTCGCTCCCCAAGGCCGCCAGCCTCCTCCGCTGCGGCAAGAGCTGCCGCCTTCGGTGGATCAACTACCTCCGGCCCGACCTCAAGCGCGGCAACTTCACCGAGGAGGAGGAAGAGCTGATCATCAAGCTCCACAGCCTCCTAGGCAACAAGTACGTTTCCCGATATCATAGTATCGATATATGATGAGTATTTACATGCATGCATATGACTAAAACAAACTCGCTTTGATACTGTTTGCTAAACGGTTGTTGCTAATGTTATTCCTGTTTGATACAGATGGTCCCTGATAGCTGGGAGGTTGCCTGGGAGGACAGACAACGAGATCAAGAACTACTGGAACACGCACATCAGAAGGAAGCTACTGAGCCAGGGGATCGACCCGGTGACCCACCGGCCGATCAACGAGCACGCGTCCAATACAACCATATCGTTCGAGGTGGCGCGGGAGGAGAAGGGCGCCGTGTTCCAGCGAGAGGAGCCCAAGGTGGCGATCAGCCACGACCAGGACCCGGCTGATTGGGGCCAGGGCAAGCCGCTCAAGTGCCCAGACCTCAACCTCGACCTCTCCATCAGCCCCCCGTTCCAAGAGGCAGAGCCCATGAAGCCTGTGAAGAGGGAGGCCGGCGTCTGCTTCAGCTGCAGCCTGGGGCTCCCCAAGAGCACAGAGTGCAAGTGCAGCAACTTCCTGGGGCTCAGGGCAGCCATGCTCGACTTCAGAAGCCTTGAAATGAAATAAGCATCTTCCCTGCTTCCTCCTCTGTAGATCCTTCGTTTTGTCACTTGGTTATGGGTTAGCCTCTAGGTTAAAGGAATAGTGGGTGGAAGAGCGACAAGAAGAAAAAGTGATCTGTGCCCTGTTTTGCCAAGATCTTCTCTGCTCTCTTGTTGCTCCATTTTGGAGAAAAAGTGATATGTGCCCTGTTTTACCAATATCTTCTCTGCTCTCTTGGTGCTCCATTTTTTCTCTGTAATTACTATTTACTAATCATGAGCAATAATATTTGATGCTAGGTCGCTATAACTTAAGCCCCCTCAACAATTATGCACCCAGGAGACTAGATTCAATGTCTCGTGTTGGTATTTTCAAGACTGGGCCAGGGGCATTATCCGTTGGCAAAGCAAGCCATACGCGGACCATATTTTAATCGTACTAATAAAAGTATATGATACTAAATAAAAGTAATAACTACAATTTTTATGTGAACTTATAAAGATGAAGGTACAACATAAAAGATGGTACCTCATCGTGAAGCATGTTGGACTTAGAGTTGGTCCAATTAGATAAGTCGATATTGTGCAGTGCTATTCCACTTGCACCGGTGCTTGAGCTCGAAACATAGCTAAAATATTTTTTCAAATCCATTTCTAGCAAATCAAACAATTAACCAATCACAACCTCTGTAGAAAAAATCACAATCCATTCCATTTAATCATGACAAGTGAAGATTAAGGAGTTTATCACTTACTATTTCCCCTATCTTCTTGCTCATGTCTTTTTCTCCAATTCTCCTGCACTAGTCCCCCGAGAAATTTATAAGGAAACTAAGTAGCACCTAAATCTGAAGAAGAGTGAGCAGCAGCCATAGATCCAAGAGGAATACAAGATCCAAATTCCACAGAAGTCAGCACTTATAGTCTATAGATCCGACTCGGAGTGGGAGGAGTGGAGGTAAGCTAGTAGCCGCGGCATTGCTTGGTTGTTGTGTGGTGGTGAGGAGACAACTAGGAGCAGGGAGGGGCCAAGGAGGAGTAGCGTAGGAACTTGAGCAGGGGAGTGGCAATGCTGCCCCCCTCGCCTTTGCCTCTTAGAGCATCCACAATGTATAAAAACAGAGAGTTTTAAGCCACTTTAAGATCGACCTTATACATTACAGGGGTGACCTTAAACAGGCCATAAGCAAAAAACCATAAGACCAGTCCTCAAACTAAAGATCTAGCCATAAGCATTAAAATATGTTTTTTCTTTATCTGACAAGTAGGACCATCTTAAGGCCTAGTGGGTTATATACATTACAACATTGGCCTTAAGATTTAGATGGGACCCATCTTAAGACCTCTTAGGTTATATACACTATAGATGCCCTTAGGCTCCTTGCTCATGCCCTCCTCGCGCATACGGCCTGCACCGACGCGCTCCCAGTTGCGTCCTCGCTTTCACCTCCTATCATCGGCCGCCACGCCCCTTGCCTTCACTTCCTGCCCTCCTCACCGTGCTGACGCGTCCCCGACCATCACGTTTGTGCCTCCCTAGCCCTTGCCACCTCGGACCATTAGCTGCCACTAGCTAGGGCCTCCCAAATTGCATTGATAAAACAAGTAACTTGAGAAAGCAGCCCCATGGTAGCCAGGCGTCGCCACGCCCCCTTGGCCGCTCTAGGGTTAGCACTCGGCTGCGCGGCGCCTCTGCTTACTCACTCGCTTGGGCGGCTGCCCTGCCCCTCTGCTTCACTTGCATCTTCTACTCGCCTCCTAGGCCGGATGGCTCTCCTCCTAGGCCACTTGGCTTCTGGGTGGGACCGAATCCCACATGCCATCTCTGATTCTTCAACTGTCGTCTGCCGCCGTTCTTTGGTCGCTCTTCGTCGTGCCATTCAACTGTCTGCTTTGGAGGGGGGCCGACGGTCTGGCTGGCGATGGAGCTCGGACGGCTGCTCGAGCTCGCCCAAAGAGTGGGTCCGCCCCTGCATAAGATTGGTGTGCTGGTGTGTTTTGATAACTTTTTCATATGTTGTAATATACTGTTGCTGTTCTATACACACACAGAGAAAAGTGTTCATGTAGAACAACTGAATTTGGCAGTAATCCTGCAGGAATTAATACTGATTCTGATCTCTTACTCCCTCTGTTTTTTATTTAACTTTTTATTTTTTATGATCTTCAAGATACAATTTTAACTATTACTTTTTTTATAAATTTATATAACTTTGACATTTACTTTCTATAAATTTATACTAAGGCATATTGATAAAATTATAATATTTATGAAAGTATTTTTAACAATAATTCTAATGATATAGTTTTCATATGACAATTTTAGATAGTTTTAAATATATTGATGATCAAAAGTTTGACGGTACGAATTATACGACGTCATCTAGAAAAGAACGGAGCAAGCACTTTATTATTTTTATTATTATGTAAAAGGGATTTACCACTGTTGATAATGGATGAGTAACAAAGCGTAGAGCCTAATCTTTTTAGCTTCTAAAAATTGTTTCTCGGTTTTTCATAGTAACTAGCTTTTAAATGAAGTATCTTTTTAAGATAGGGTCTACTAGTTAATTGTAGTACATACTGTACCGACTTTATTTATATTGGTAAAAACTGCACGTGGATTTCTGTTACTCTGTAATCTCTCGTACAAACAGTTTAAGGTGGTGATCGGTTCGGCTGAAAGCTGAAGGCTTATGGATGAAAACACTGTAGCTGGCTGAAAAAAACACTGTAGCTGAAAGAGGCTTATTTGATATAATTAAATTTAAAAAAATTAAAAAATATGCGAGCCCATCACAGACAACGCAAACGAATACGAGAAAAAAAGAACAGACAAAAAAGCTCAAAAAAAGTCAAAAATTCAGAAAAAAATGAAATTATGAATAGTGCAAAAATAAGCTTAAGCCAATAAGCTTAAGCTATATTGAGCAGGGCCTAAAAGTTATAAGCTGTAGCCAAAAGCTATAAATATTTTAAAAAAAAAACAGGCCCGTAGAAGAAAGAAAGCCAGAGAGTTGATAAGAGGACAAGAAAACTATTTAATATGGGGCTTGTTAGGTACGGCCACGACTCCTTTTTGGAGTATTAGTTTTTGGCTTTTGGGTAGCAACCAACTGGATCGTCGTACGTCTCCCGGCGAGGCGAGGCGCGGGCGGGCGGCAGGCGGCACGTGGGCTGGCCTACGCAAGGCAGCGGTTTTTGGATGGATTCTGGGCAAGTTGCTCGGGCGTGCCGCTTTGCTGCGCTCGGCATCGTAAATGCCGTCGAGGGCAACGTTGGTAGTGGTGGCTTTAGCTGGGTTGGTTGCCGTGCTCGGTCCATAGTTTCGATCCAACGACGGATCAGATCAAAATAAAGATGGTGTTGACAGAACTCTAGTCTTTCCTAATCTCTAAATCTCACTCCTTTTCTGATGGCTGATAGATGTCGAAGCTATAGAGAGTACTTAAGGTCCGGTCGGCGGTTCGAGGTGCTCCTGCCCCGGCCGCCCTCAGTTGAGTCCGCCCCTGTTTTCATCGGTCTATTGCTGTTCTTTATGTTAGAAAATCTAGATATGGATCTATAAGCCTAGTCCATTGATGTATATTCTTCATTTAGTCTATAAATATGAGATCCTAATTATCATTATGCGTATATTATGAAAAAAAGCAATAAAGAAAGGAGTCCCCCTCTCATCTCTTATATTCAATCTATTGTTCTATTGCATTATTCTGTGTTTGATTCACCTCTTTTGCCTAGGAGGAATTGATCGGGCTGGACTCGCCAGTGATGATTCCTAAATACGTTATCAGCACGAAACGCTCTGTAGATTGAAAGGTAATCGTTGATGCACGACACTCGTAGATTGAATCGCTATCTAAATACGTTATCAAGTTTTTCTATGCTTATGAATTGCAAAAGATGAACGAAATTAAAATATTGCATACTAAGTCGTGTGAAAATCTTGAAGATTTACTCACTAAGTCACTTCTAGCATCTGGTTTTGAAATATATGTACGTGGAATTGAAATAATGAGACTTAGGGAAGTACATAATTATAGAGAAGATTCTTCTCAAGTTTATTATTAAAACTTGATCACGAAGATCGAGTACTTAAAGAATAAATCATGTAGATTAATGGAATTGGGTAGATTGTACTTTTTTCCTTTGACGAGTTTTTCTGAAGTTTCTCGGCCAAGATTTTTAATAAAGCAATTCGTGCAACACAACATAACATGTATCATGTACTCTTTCTCTAAATTTTTTTCACTGGGTTTTTATGGAGTTTTGATGAGATATGATCGTGTCGGATGAGTACCCAAGGCGAAGTATTGAGAAACCTAAACCTAGGCCTGCAAGCCCAGTCCATTGGTGGGCACCCTCCACTTAGTTAATAAATAGGGGGTCTTAATTGTCATCATGTGTACCTTGTAAAAAGAGAAAGTAATAAAGAAAAGAGCCTCCCTATCATATCTTGTGTTCAATCTATTGTTTTATTGTATTATTCTGTGTTTAATTTACCTCTTTTGTCTAAAAACAATTGATTGGACTAGACTCTCATCAGGTTCAATCTATTATTTTATTGTATTATTCTGTGTTTAATTTATCTCTTTTATCTAAAAGAAATTGATTGGTGGAGCCACGGTTGCTCGATACTTTGTGATAAGATTGCGGGTGGTGGGTTATGCATTCGTTGCTTTTCTGTTGTTTTTATGGTTGTCTGGTTACGGGTAGAAAAGGGGTCTATCATGACTTCCATTGATGATAACTGTGGAGCCTATGGTATTTTTCTCGCAGAAAGTGGGGTTTTCTCTCTCTCTCTCTCTCTCTCTCTCTCTCTCTCTCTCTCTCTCTTTTTTTCTCCTCGTTAAAATGAAATCGTAACCAAGGTTTTTCGTACAGAAAGTTCGATTGTATATGCTCGATTCGAGGGCTTTAAAGTTAGAATTTTGAGTCCCCAGATCGAGCGCTACAGAGGATCGAACTCTCTATGGTTTTGATCTAAGCTCTATGCTCACGTATCGACCTACGGTTGGACGTTACAGAAAAGGGCATGCATGTCCTTGTTTCTCTCCGGGAAAAGATGAAAAACCAACATCCGCTCTGCTTATATATATATATATATATATATATATATATATATACACACACACACACTCACTACTGCTACTACTCTCCCTTCAATTAATTGATCGTCCTGAGTTGTAAGGTTGGGGACATCCTTTATTAGATTTGATTAGCTCCTCATTAAACAAGGACTCGAGTTGGGGCCCTCAGGATTAATGAAGATCCAATTCGGCAACTTCCCACAACCCAGCTTGATGCCTTGAATGCTTACCAATTTCTTTTGCTTCTTGTCCTTTGATTGACATTTGGATAGTGACTTGATTATTAAGCTATATATCGCTGTTGTATACTGTTACCGCCCTTTTTTTCCCCTGTTTGAAAAAAGGTAAAAGCCCCCTCATCCAAATAAGCCCAGACAGGAAAGCCATTAGGCAAGCATTATTCAAAGAAAGACATTACTTATGAACGAAGAAAGCTTCTTTTTTTTTTTGTCACTTGAGCCAATGAGCTGATCATGAGCCACGATTCTGTGTGCAAGAACCTGATGGCCGTTTCCATTAATTTTTTTGGCTGGCTATGCAAGATCAAATCCGTCACCTTGAAGACTTGAGCTTGGCAAGTTGATTCGGTTAGTTCCACCAGTTTCTTGCCGATCCGGTGCACGACTCGGCAGTTCATAAAGCACGAGGTGCCAATCTAATCGAGCACAACAACTCACCGGTTTCTGTGCGCGCGCGAGTGACGAAATCGAGTGTTTGCGCTCATAAAAAGGAAGAGATGCCGATATTCTTATATATGCTCTGAAAATTAGAGATTATTAATTGGCAGTTAGTACACCCAACTAAAACCTTTCATGACTAGTAGGTCTTAGTTTGTGTAGTACTTAGATCAAAGCATTTCTATGATCCAAACCGTGCCAATATTAGGCATGTTCTTTAATAACTTCTAAAAACGGTTTTTAATTTTGCTATAGTAGCTAACTTTTAAACAGAGTATTTTCTCAAAACAAGGTCTACAAGTTAATTTTAGTACACGTTAAAAACACAATATCTATATCAACCAAAATCGCAAGCGAGTATCTCTCTCCATAATCTCTGTCACAAACAACTAAAATTCAAAAAATCCAGCCAAAAGCCATAAGCCGCAGTCATATCAAACATGTTGTTATCCCTGCAAATAACTTTCGGTTTCCATTATTAATTCGTAGCTGACAACTGTCGTTGCTTCCACGAGTCTGCTACTTGAAGACGTGCACTCTAATATTACAAAATGTTTTTAAGAATTTTTCCAATATAGATACCCAGAATACGTTGACATGATCAGTCATATTTTTCGATAATACTACCATGTCAAGTAATATATTGTTCATACCAAACGAAAATTATTGTACATGGCTTCCGGGAGTTGGAGAGTATATTTTTTCCCCCTGATACAATACAAGCTAGGGATCAACTATATGGAGATGGAGATCAGTCATTTTCTGGTGCCTACCTACCATTGCATCACTCTCGTGCTCCCTTCTATTTCGTTCGGTTACATATGCACTCCATTTTTTATAATTTGTTATCTTTTGCACTGCTACAAATTAACTAAAATACATGTACACACATGTATGCGTCATAGTATCCCCAGTAGTTATGATCCGTAAGAAACTATACATCGATAGGTACACAGATATACGTAGCCGTCGGAATCGATCGCTATCATGACACACAAAGATGAAATAATGAAGTGTTCATATGTGCGTTCGTGTCAAGTAGTACTCGTGTTGTTAGGAGAAAAACTAGTGAGTTGAATTTTCCTCTGAAAATAATTATACGAGGAATTTTGTTTTTATTTTTCCCATGCATGCATGGGCATGATGCATCCCCGTGCATTGTATTTTGGTGGTTGCGAAGATTAATGGAGGCAATAATAACGCAGCGGCCGACCTGCGTGTAAGTGTGAGGGTGATGATGGACACAGGGCCGTTGTTTCGGATTTGGATTATAGCTTATTTCTTATATTATAGTAACTATATTTTAAATGAAGTGTTTTTTAAGGTAGAGTCTACAAGATAATTGTAATAGACACTATACTAACTTCAGTTATATCGATCAAAATCATACATGACTTTTTTTATAATCTCTCTTACAAACAATTAGAATTCCAAAACCATAAATAACAGTCGAAAAGAATTAGCTAAGGATTCCCTCGTGGGTAGGTACCAACAAAGCTCTTCCCAACAGTCAAGTACTTACCATTCCCTCCATTTATTGCCATGTTTGTTATTTGGTGTTTGTTACTGGAGTACTCTCATCCACGTATGTTGCAATCACTCTATTGACTTTTTATCTGAGAATAGAAAGAACAAACATGAGATTTGGGAATCTCAGTAAGTACCTAACAACGATCGTAAGAAAAGTGAGTAAAAATCAAGTAATTCTATCAAGTAATTTATATAGGTTAAGTGCAATGTAATAACGTTACAAAGAAAATGGGTATATGTCAGAGATAGTGGTAATAGGAACGGTGAGTTAAGATAATTGTTATTAAGCGAATTATGGTAATTGTACCAACGATTACTTCCCATATACCCGATTATACGAGAATAGTCAGACATGTCACTGTCATCGACTGTATAGTTATAGATAGGGTGTAATATCCTAGTAACGAGAGAGTACGACCCCATACGTTATCAAATGGGTAGAAACCTCCCCTATATGTGGATAACCCCGGACCGTGTAACTGTTATATTATTAACAAATTATACAATATGCATTTAAAGGAACTATGGAGAGACTAAGATAAGGATATGATAAGTGGAAGGATTCGCTAAGATTTGAAATGGAGAAGTGTTAGAACCCGATATGAGTGGTGTTCCTGTTCAATTATGTTTGTGTTGAATGAGGGTTTGATAAATTGAGAAAAGATCATTATGAGGGCATGTTCTTTTCCTCCGAAGCTGACGGCTTTTGGCTTTTGCTACAGTATCTAACTTTCAAACGGGGTATTTTCTCGAGATGAGGTCTACAAGTTAAACGATCTACACGTTAAAAGCCCAAAATCTGTACCAACCAAAATCGCAAGTGAGTATCTGTCTCTCCGTAATCTGTACCGTAAACAACCAAAATTCAAAAATTCCAACTAAAAGCCATAAGTCGCAGCCGCGCCAAACAGATCCTGATTCTATTTTGATTCAGACTCAGTAGCACAATACAACATGAGTGACTGTCTTTATAGGAAAGCTCGACAAAGCGCAAAGCTTCCGAGAGACATAAGGTAAACGACAAATAAGACACGTTTAGGGCACGTGAATATTGTAGAAATAGAAATAGCAGGAATTACATTGATATGTATTCGAAACATGCGATCAAATACCGGTCGATTTTTCTTTCAGGAAAACATAGCACCCCTACTGTATATTTGCAGGGAGAACGTTGTGCTATTACAAAAATTGACGGCAAAATCCAGGATGTACAGCACGCAGTTGACACAAAGAAATAAAAAAAAAGTGTCATGACGGTACAACAACAACAACCGTACAAATGAAGTAACAAAACAAGAGAGCCGCTACATACGATAGAAAACAAGTGCAGGGTGGGTGGAGCCATCCAATGGGAAACGGATAGGCAGGTAGATCAGATTGGTGGCCATGGCCATAAACGCAGCTGTTTGGAGATGGCAGGGCCCAGGTCACATGGCCTTCGGTTCCGCCGTCCTGCGAGGGGAGACAAGGACATCCTCACTGTTCCTTTGTCAGAGAGTAGCACCGTTTCCTGTCACACTGTGCTCTGGAAGTGTGATGAAACATTGAAACCTGGGAAGCCAAGCTGAATATGGCCGTGTAGTAGTTTATTTTTTTTTAAAATAGCCTTTAGTAGTAGTTTTTTTTAAATACCTTTTTCGCTAAGCTAAAAAGACACAAGTAGGTATGAAAACGGATCAGATACGATTGGACACATAAGCGGTAGAAAAATGAGGGAGATATGCATGTGTGTCACAGGAGCGAGAGGAGTAAGATGCGTAATACATCTATAGCCACAGCTTTATCTCTGGAGCGAGACAATAGTAAGAGGAGTAAATTCTGAATTTTATCCTGCGAAAGACTTTTAGTTTTAATTAGCACTAATTAATTACGATTAGTACTGATTAATTACGAGTATAATAAAATATTGTGCATACTTAATTAGCACTACATGATTTAGCGCTAATTAAATGCAACTAGCACTAAATAAAATGCTATTAATTTAGTATTTTTTTAATTAATACTAATTAGTTATTATTTATACTAATTAATTGTGATTTATACTAAATTAATGAGCTACAGTGCTACCAAGTGATGGCGGCTCGGCAGGAGCCTGCCTAGCCACCCCGGCTCACCTACTGCTGCGAGCTATTTAGTCTGTCGAGCTAGGGGCGTAACAGGAGACATGTGTTTATCATATTTTTTGAGCTCGAGAAGAGATTTTTTTTGTAAAAATAAGTGATCGGAGGTTATTTTTGAAAAAAAATTTACTAGAGAGCCACATTAGTAAATAGTTTGAAATCTGGATGGAATTGGCGGATCCGCCTCTCTCTTGGTGTGGAGGTGGTGCCTGCCAATCATTCACTCATCCATTCATTCCCGGGTGAATGCGGGACAGCTTGAGCACCGCATGTGTTGAATGCTTTGCACCCTGGCTCTTGCAGAAGCTTTGTCTGCTAAGGTCAAAAGTTACTTTTGTCAATGACTAATTATAAGAGAGATTAAGAGGATAAAAGATACTTATGTTAAAAGATATTCTGTTCAAAATAACTCCTATAGCGATTTTTACAAACTACTTATATAAACCACCTTAAGAAATCATTCTATTAAAAAAACTGACTTCTAAAGGCCAAAAGTTAGAAGCTGTTTGGAAATCTACCGTTCATTCACACTACAAGAGTAGAGTATGGCCATGTTCTTCCGAGTTACGGTTGATGGTTTTTAGCTATGGTTAATGATTTTTGTCGTGTTTTTTAAGACAACAGCAGATGATAGATACGTTAACATGAACAATACATACGATTTTAGACTCGAAAAGTTATTTGAAGAATCCGCTTCATAAAAACACGCTGTTTGTTTATTAATGAAGCCAAAAGCAAATAAAGAAACATGGCATGCAAAGTACTATATCGATCTAGACAGCTTATGCAGCTAAGAATTAAGGCCCTGTTCGGCAATAAAGAAGCCGGTCGACTTTTCGCAGCCGCTACAGTACCTAACTTTTAAACGAAGTATTTTCTCAAGACGGGGCCTACAAGTTAAACGTAGTACAAGTTAAACGTAGTACACGTTAAAAGCTTAACATCTGTATCAGCCAAAATCACTAGTGAGTATCAATCTCTCCGTAATCTATACCGTAAACAGCCAAAATTCAAAAATTTCAGCCAAAAATCATAAACTGCAGTAAAAAAGAACAGACCCTAAATCGGCAACAGGCGAAGCACAAGAGATATTTTCAGACAGACCACTCGAACAGTATCGGGTGAAAACTGACTTGACCATGCCTGGTTAAAAATTCAACTATCAGAGCTATCGACCTCGACTGCCAATCTTCCGATCCAATGTCGCTAACACCCTACCTTCTCACCAAGAAACCTTGCATTCAGTGCTAATACCACAAGTAGTCGACCACTAGAACCTTATCGCACAGCAAAAGCCAACAGATTGCCAGTACAAATCTACATCGCGAGTTCACAGCTACTGCGTATGCTAATACCAGCGCAAATATACAGAGAATTCTCGTCCGTGGACCGGAAAATCCTTATCTGAAAAATATCTACCTTCCTTTGCAAAGAAAAAGATCACTTTGTGATGAGTACATGCCATCACTTTTGTGCTCGTTGGCCATAAATATCTCATCTACAGCAACCTAAAATCTCAACGCTAGGGCCAGTGGTAATACTACGGTACCACCACCAGCTAGCTTTCCGGTGCTGTGCGGTGTATACCACCAACCTGGAGAGCGGCTGATCAAAACAGCGGCATGTGAAGTAACCACTGCACTCAGCCTCATTTATTTAGAACGTAGAAAAGTTTCCGATTTCTGGTAAAATTAAACTATTTTTTTTTGTAAAGTTCCTTTCTATTTTTTTGTAAAGTCCGTATCACTTTATAAAAATTAAAGTTTTTTACAAATAAATAAGATATTGCCCGCTCGTAACAATAAGCTGCCTTTGATTGAAAAAAAAACTGGAGCGACCACCTGAATTCTAGCTCCAACAAATAGTAGCGCAGTCCAAGGTCTCGATCTGTATGGGGATTTGGGAAGAGAAGTGGTGTCAGAGTGTGCGCACGCGTCGGAGCTCCATGCTCCCTTATCCTTTTCTACATGGAACGGTCGGGCGGTGTAGAAGAGAGCTACGCGCGCAGCTGCAGCTACGAGCTTATCTGATCGTCACGGCCGTAAGGCGTCCTGATCGTCGCTGTACCTGTGTGCGTTTTCCTTACCCCTTCCCGCCTTTTTTCCGTTCTGTTCGCTGTGCAATGATACGCGCTGCGAACGACGTCCTGCCTGGTAGCGACTGGTTGGGAATCTTGGACGAAAATCTTGGGATATTTGGCTGATATGGGCGTTAATGGTTGGGCTTTGTCCCTCCACATAGAGATGAAGAGGAGCCCACCTACAGTCCACAAGCCTAACACTTATGATCTATTGATTTGCTTCTTTAGCTAGCAATGGTTGAGATGTCTCGGTGAGAGAGAAGAGAACACATAAAAGCCCTAGTCACATCTTGCCTCCTTGAGAGAGCTCTAGGTGCTGTTGCTGTTGTGAGAGTGTGAGAAAGAGCAGTACACAACACCCACAACAAGAGAGGAGAGGAGGAGAAGTGAGGCTATGTCAAGTTAGTGACTAGTTCCAATCTTTTTCAAGTTTATGGCCGGAGGCTCAAACGTGGTTGGATTGATTCCAAAATTGGTGAGTTCGTTCTACACTTGGAGCATTTCGATGTGGTTAGTTGGTTTGAGGATTGGTTGATTAGAGCACTGGATTTGAGAGAGGTTTAGTCAGTTTGGTTTGTAGTGGACTTAGAGGTGCGCAGTCTTAATAGTTGTGATTAGTTTGAGGGGTCAAATGGCGTTGGATTAGGATGAAATTTTGACAGAATGTTAAAGGACTCATTGAACTATATTCCTACAAAGTTTCATGCAATTTGAGTCAGTGGTTTGCAAGATATGAACTGAAGACTGAAGTGGACATAAACAAAACTGCTATATTTTAGCTGATTTTAGCTACCTCTTGTTAGCTCTTGTCAAGTGTGATTGTTGTTAATGATGATGTCAAGTTTATAACTTGATGATGATGTTGTTGCTATTGTAATATCTAGATGTTTTAGAGAAGACTATTTTATCCATTGTTTCTCATAGTGGAAGTTTGGAGTGTACCGATTGGTCCCGTGGTTCTTTCACTCCTCACCTTGAGGAGATTTTTCCACATAAATCAATGTGTCAATTGTGCATTTTGATTTGTTATTTTTGCTAGTTACTTGATGGTTGAAACTATCCTCAAAGTTTACTACAAGATAAGAGGTTGAATTGTGCATTGTCGCCGTATCGGTGATCTGTGTATTGTTGTTGTCCAGCCCTAACATTAATTACATGCCTGGGCACATGTAATAAGCTAACGAGCTGAGCTAACTCGAGCTAGAGCAAAATTCAAATTTATTTGAAATTAACTCATTTTAATGTTTAACCAATTAATAAGTATAATTGAAGCAATTTTAAATCGAGCCAACGAACCCCACTAACGGGCTTTTTTGCCACCCTTCCTGACTAATGACATCCGATCGGTGATCTTTTATAATGATATCATACAACAAATAAAGAACTTTATCAACAAATCACATACTTGCTAACTTTTATAAATGATAATTCATTCAAGACACATAATAATATTTATTTAAAAGATCATAAACATAAAAGTGGTACATCCATCTTCATAATTGTCTCTAGAGGATATCACTAACAGGGATTTGATGGCTGCTTTTGAATCGTGGGAGTGAGAGTTCTGACTGGTAGGGGCCGGTGTGCATGGAATGTGATAGGGTAGGAAGATTGCACACTCAGATTTTGGTCTCCGAGCAGCTAGGGATATAATTTGCCCCCTCCATAGCATATGTCAAGCTAGAGTGAGCATGGAACAACCACGCAAAAGAAAGAATTAATGAAACAAAATAAGTATGCCGTGTGAGCCGTACATACAGGCAAGTGTTGCAGTACGATCACAAATCTTGAACATCAGGTCCATCTGAACCGGCGGGTGCTTACTATCAATTATAGATTTAAGTCTGACTAAGCTAACCATATGGGTTATATTATTTTCTACGAAATAAAACTCACGTTTCACATGCTAGACTGGTCGGTTGACGGGTAACTGCTGATATCATATCACTGTGTTTCTCCATGTATAGCTGATAGCAAGGCGCCATTGGAGGAGCCTAGATTAGGTAGTTGGTACGTACTACCACCGGCTCTTTCCCTTTCCGTCCCGTGTCCTGTTCTCGGTAGGGTGGGCCCTACGTGACATGGAACAGGGCAGCGGTTGGTTGGATGCCACGCGAGCGCCTAAACCCCTTTTTCCTCGATCTTATCCGAAACCATGAGCTCCTAATCCATTTGTCCTGATTTGGCAAAACAGTCTGGCAATTGGTCGACATGGATTGCAACGGAAGCGATTAATTAAGGCTAATATAAAAATGATAGGACTACTGCGCACCTGGTGCGTGTTAGCTCTAGGGCGCACCAGTTTTCGTCACTTGGCTATGTACAGTACCATGCTCTCACACCTATGATTTCAATGCTCACCTCCGTATGTTATCCATAAATGGCAGAAGTGTCATTTTTGCCGTACACTTTGCTTTGTTATTATAACTTTCGAGCCTTTAGAAAATAAGAGAAAGAAAACAAATGAGACTTTCAACACAGCTTTTTCTTCTGATCACTTAACTCTAGAAAAGATCTTCTGCATACAATACTACGGTGCGTTCTCTCCATCTTTTTTTTTTACTTTATGAAAATTCGAAAGCTACTATTATATGACCCGAAGTTACCGTGTATAATTTTAACAAATTACCACCTTGAGTTCAAAATTATCATTTAAATTATCAACTGCGACTTGGTTCCCATATGCTCTTTTAACAAATTAGCACCCAAAATTCTATAAGTTACTCATTCCATTTGTGTCTACTTGTCACTCTTGGCTATAGCACAAATACTAAGGTAAATAACTTATTATATACAAAATGACTAAGATACCCTTCATAACTCCTCAAATTGACCACGAATCAACCATGGGTGGAGAGAACATGGAATAGTTAATAAGGGTAAAGTGAAAAATAATGCATCTGTAATCGCCAAGTGACAAATATTTGTGAATAAATAAAGTGGTCAAAAGTGAAAAGTAAACGTGAACGGAGGGAGTGCCAACATAGTTTTAACAAATTGTCACTCCTAAGATGTAAATTATCATTGGTATGTGAGTATGTAACACACTTAGAATTTATCGTCAATTGGAGTCTAAGTTAACGCCTATAGTTTTAAAAATTAATTACCACCCTAAGTTACCATCAGTTGTGACTTAAGTTATCATAAACATATTTAACAAATCACCACCCTAAGTTTCAAAATTACCACATTTAACTAATTATCGTACTAAGCTTCAAATTTACTGTCATTTTGTGTATTTGGATAAAATGAAGTTCAAAATTTACGATCAGTTACAGGCTAAGTTATCATATGCATTTTTACCAAATTACTACCATAAGTTCATAATTTCCATCATGTTGTCAGCTAATTTTTCTAATAAAAAGAGTTCAAAAAAACTATCAATTGCAGTCTAAGTTATCATATACATTTTTTTAAAAAAAATACCAATTGAAGTTTAAAATTTACCAGTATTTTATGAGTTTGTGTAAAAAAAATTTAAAAATTACCACTAATTGCACGCTAGTTCACAAGTTACCACCTTAAGTTTTGAATTTACCATCATTTTGCGATTTAGCATAGAAAATTTTAAAACTAACAGTATGTTACACTAAAAATATCATGAATCTCTTAGCAAATTTATCATCATTTTTGTGAATCTAGGGCTACTCTATTGCAACATGTAGAAGGTGGGAGAGAGAGCAACAAAGCAAAGCCTCTTTAGATGCTTGCTGCTCTACATCATGGCTCCCCCAAAAAATGGAACATTTAATCATATGCCACTCTTATGAGTAGAGTGGCAACAGATTTGCCACCCTGGCCCGCTTTCAGTGACTCAGATGGGCCCACATGTAAGTGACAGAGTTAATTGACCAATCTTAAGAGTGGCAAAAAGTTGAAATCCCCCCAAAAAATAGACACAGAAGCCCCCCACTGACCTTCTGTCATTTCACATTTTTTATATCTGCAACATTCTCTTACTCCCAATGTTACCTATTAATGGGTCTGTTCTTTTTAGTTGCGGCTTATAGCTTTTACTTGAAATTTTTGAATTTTGACTGTTTGCGATAAAGATTGCGGAGAGAGATACTCACTTGCGATTTTGGTTGATACAGATGTTAGGCTTTTAATATGTACTATAATTAATTTGTAGATTTTATCTTAAAAAAATATTTCATTTAAAAGCTAAATACTGTAGCAAAAGACAAAAACCGATTTTAGAAACCGTAAAAAACAAGTCCAATAGAATACACATAGTAACATAGCACTACAAATGAGTCGAAGAACAAAAGGTGTCCTTAGTACCCATGTCACCTCATGCATCTGACCCCACACAACCCATCAAATGACAATAAACATTAGATACCGCTCTCGATCAAATATCCGAAAAACGACAGTTCGCCTAGGAGCACTATAAATTTCCCAAATATAAAATGCGTACCACCTCCTTCCCCACTGCCTCCTTCCTCCCATGGCCGGCTCTGTTCAACTCGAGTACTGTACTGCTAGTAATATACGCATCTTTTCCTATTGCCTTAACCATTAGTAGCATGCATGCCACACAGGCAAAAAAGGTCGCCAAGTTGCCCAGTGTGTGTCGTTGATGTTTGCTCATCCGTTTCTCGGTGATTGTGAGTAGGCCACAGTGCAAGAGGGTCGTCGGAGCCGGTGCCGGTCATGTCGAGATGACAGTGCAACGTCCGAGTGCCCCCAGCAGATAGCCACCCTTCAGGCCTTCAGCCTCGCCAACCGGCATAGCTAGTGAAAAAATTGCATGCTATATGTATGTTGCTGCTAATCTAGTCGCTCACAGCCTAAGGTTTCATAATTGCTTGTCCTTTCATCGAACCATTCGTTTGCCGATTGACCATTATGCACATGTGCATCTTGCACCGATCACCTCTGGCTCTTACAGTCTCACGGCATCAGAATCAGAATTGATATCACCACTGTAACATCCTAAGAAGCGCTGTGGTTTACCTGTCATCTTCAGACAAAGACCAGAATTCAGAAGACAAATCATGTGTTAACTCCAGTTTCTACTCTGGTTCAGGGGAGTTTGACGAGTTGCTTGGTGATTTGAGTGTGCTAATTAATTAACCAGTACATCAATGAGTCTCAGATATGGGTGTGTATTTCAGAATAATGGGCTGTTCGTGTATTTGAGCACGTCAGGTTGGTGTTCTTTGACACTGGCCACATTTAAATGCAAAAAGAAAAAAGGCAGGTGGTGATGATGCCAGATGCCTCAATAAAGAAAGTCCATTGCCTGACGAAACATAGGAGCAGTGGTTCTAGTTCTATTCAGTGCTTCCAAACTGTTAACAAGTAGGAAATGGTTTTGCAAAGTTGGTTCTTGTTTCTGGAATCAACACTTTCAACAGTGACACATACTGAAAGGAGATTATCAGAATACGGCCTGTGACGTGTAGCAGAGCACCTAGCCAGTAATTACTCTCTTTGGTTTTGCTTCACTTGGATGAAAATTGCAAAAGAGTATGATATGCAACTTGCACATTGACTCGTAAGTGCAGAAATGACGACAGGTAGAAAGCACTAGCATTTTCAGCAGAGATCTTCATGAACCGAAGCGACATACCAAGAAAGCAACAGCATTATCACGTGAGGTGATTATGAACCCAAGTGACATAGCAAGCACGACTACACAAACTATGATTCGTCAGCCAGTTTAAATATTTGGCAGCACGTAAGGCTCAGATAGATAAATCTACGCCAATTCAAACCATGAAATCATATGATGGCTGAAAAGGCACAAAGAAATCCCCAGCCCACAAGGCACCTAGAAAACAAGACAATTCATTTACGATTGACTTGTGCTGCCTTATGCCGTAAACCGATAATCATAAACAACTGAACACATTGCGGCAACAACCTAGAAGGGTTGTCAGTCATTATCAATAATTGCTGAACAAAGACAGAATCCAAATGCTTCTGAGCAAATGACGATTCAAGTGAAAAAAAACATCTAATACGCTATGGACCAAAATTCCCCATCTTCTTAATACAGACTCACTGAAATGGAATTACCTGAAACTAAGATGAGCGGCATGAGCAGCAAGAAGCACAAGACCCTGACGATCACCATGTAGTCCGAAGGAAGAAATATTCAGGACTCCGAGGGCAGAGAAATAAGAGGACATAAGAACCTGAATTGGAAAGTTCTTGCATATGGTCCTGCTCTTTTTGGCATTTCAGCGGTTTTTGGCTTATCTCAGTTATCACTATTCATTTGAATAATAAGCCACAGCTAAATGTCATAAACCGTAGCCCAAAAGAATATAGAATGTGACTGTCTAAACTTAGTTGAGATTGTTATATACATTGGTTGCAATATTAGAATAATATTACAATGTGGCATGTAGAGGAGCTGAGTTTGGATTTCAGATAGCCCTTGTCTTCCAATAATTATACAGCATGGAAAGCAGAAAAACTGATGATGAACAATGCGAAATACAGTCCTAGAAAACATGCGAAAAACAGAATTTATAGCAGTCGCTAGAACTTTGTTGAGCTTGCATGAAAACCAAGACTTAGACACCCAAGCAGGTTTGTATGTGTTCGTTACATGAAGCAAATTTAAACGCATTATGGTATTCATCTCAGCAAGAAAACAATATACACTATCAGATGCCGTCTCAACTCTCAAGGAACAGTAGGTAACTGGATTGCATAAAACAATGGGCACTTAACTAACCTAATGTATTGGCCAGATCAGTGACATCTTAACAGGCTCAATTTTAACTCATGCAAAATGGAGTCCAGTTCTTGGTGAGAAAAATATTATTTTTTTAAAAAAATCTTGGTGAAAAGAATGTGGCAAATGAGAGTAATCTTGATGAAGGGTTCGGTTAGTAGAGGTTGAGACCTTGCTTGCGCTTCCGATCAAGTAGAGGAGGTCAAGGTGGGGAGCGAAGCGGCTGGAGTGGGGAACGACCATCCGCGAGGGCCTCGGTGACAATGTAGCCGTCGGCGTCGGAGGACGGGAGTACTGGAAATTCGGCGGAGAAGCGGAGATCGGTGGTGGGGCGGCCACCTTTGGCTCCACGAGAGCTAGAGCTCTGGGAAGCCGTGGATGGGGAGCACCGGCGGCGCGGCCTGTTTGCTCGGCGACGTGACGGGAGAAGCCGGCGTTGGCATTACTTCAACGGGGTCCTTGCGAGAAATGCGCCTCCAAGACAGATTAATCTTTCCTCTAATGTGAGCCGCCCAATATGGATCGAACGGCTGCGATCGCGAATTTTATCTACGACCAGAATCTGGGAGGGTGCAAACGGCTAATAGAGAATAGAAAAAGGGTTCTTTGCAACAAAAAAAAAGTACCTCCAATTCACACGAATTCCTCCTCAACCTGAGCCGCCTAACAAAGCTTGAACGGCCCACAATCGCGGATTTTATGCGCGATCCCAAGTCTGGGAGGGTAATAAACGGATCTAGATGTGCAGTAAGCATACAGCATCCACTTTCACCGAACAATCTAGCATTCCTCTAAAACAGTTAAGATAGTGTTATGGAACATAACAGCTGCCGTGCTAAAAGTGTCGATGGAATGAAGGCATAGCACAACCAAGAATTAGCTGTCCTTCGGGGCACCCTTCTTTGCAGCGTCAGCTGCAGCCTTCTCTGCCTCAATCTCGGCAACATATTCATCAATTTCAGACTCCTCGAGTTGACGAAGACCATCCTTTTGTGTCATCACTGCAACCTCGATGTTCTTTCCACCACTCTCAACAACCTAAAAGGTTTGTCAGTCTATTAGTGATTGCCGAATAATTTTTTTTTGAAGGATAGATAATCTGAAGAACAAGTCACAACATAGCGTTGTCTTTCGAACAAAAAATTATCAGCATAATGGCAAGGACATAAGAGAAAACAAAACAAATGAAGAAGAAAGATCAAGCACTTCCATCTGAATGCTGCAATTAAATACCATCCTAGTTGAGCATTTGGATGCTGACAATGAAGATGCAACTAAATACTGTACCGGTAAAGAATTTAGATACTGAAAATTACGCTCTTGTGGAACACTAAGATCAATCAGGATGTATGCTGGTATAAGTTGAAGATCCATGAAGATGAAATGTTGAATAATAGACAACCTGGCACTCACACTACACGACGACAAGGCATGACAATAGAGAACTGAAAAACTTAGTAGAAATGTTGCAAAATTTTAATTTCAGATGTGACCTATATTGGATATAAATATAAGAACTCAAACAAACAGGTCTCATCCACTCAGCAAATAAGACTAAATAGATAAAAAAAACTTATGAAAGCACCACTGGCATTTACAAAATGCAAGTAAAAGAAACATGTTGATAGAAACTAACATATGCAAAATCTGGGGTTATGCAGTGTTACCAGGACTCGGACACAGGTGTCGGAGTCCGACTCGGATTAATGTGTCCGATTCGGCAACCTTTAGAAATAAGATTCTGGGATTCACCTAATATATATATTTATTTTTATTTTTAAGTTATATTGAATATATTTTTGAACGCTAAATAGGATATAAATGCATATCTTCAAAATTGGCGTGCTATGACTGCTACGCATCACCGTGGATGTGTAGGATTAAACTGCGTCAAAAACGGAGCTCGGGAGGTCCAAATCAAAAGAAATCCATGGAGGGAGGAATAGATTCATAATTTTTAAGAACTCTACGGACTAAATCACAAAAAGACAAAAACGCCCAAGCGGCTCCTTTTCTTCTTCCTTTCTCTCTCCCTCTCTCCCCATTTCCTTCACCCTCACCGGCCTGCTCCCTTTCTTCTTCCTTTCTCTCTCTCCCTCCCTCTCCATTTCCTTCACCCTCACCAGCCGCCTCCCTTCTCTTCTTCCTTTCTCCCATCGGGCGCCATCGACCCGACCCGTCACCTCCTAGCCACCAGATCCAGCGGTCTGCCCCGCCGCTTGATGTCTCCCTCACCAGCGGCCACGGGAGTGGCGGCAGCGGCCGGCCTGGTGGGATCCGGGCGGGAGGTGGCGTGGCGTAGCGCGGGCGGCTGGGAGACTCGCCGGAGAAGAATCCGAGGCGTGTCGCCCCGTGTCTGACACGTGTTGACACTGGGACACGTGTCGACATGGGAAAAAATTTTTGGACACGTGTGTCCAGGTAACACCCGTCATATATTCTCTGAGTCAGTAGAAGCCAATGGATGGGAACAGACATCTAACAATTGCGACTGGAATAAATAGCAAAGCCCCCATCATTGCTCAATTATAAACTCAATATAATTTGTAATTTACTTAATAGAATGGAGTGAATCAGACAACAATAATTTCAGCATTCACAGAGGCCTAAACAAGTTTCTCGGCACAACTAAAAGAAAGCTGCACCAGGAGTACCTATGTAAATGCCTCATCATAAGTACCTGTCACAATTCATCATTTTCATCTCCATCTCACTACATGTAAGATCGCTAGGACAAAGAAAACCACCACATCTGTGAGTGACAGGCAAGACCTTTCAGTTTGTTCAAAATACCCAATACTTTTCACCATTTTTTTGGCATGTCGCTCAGTTGCAATTTACTTTGAAGACATACTCCGAAAGTACTATGGCATGACAAAAGCCAAGTAATTCCTTGGATGGGTATATAACAGAATAAAATATTCCATACAAGGTCTGGCTGTCATATTCCCAGAAGCACCTCAAGTACTTTTTGTGCTTAAATCAGTCACTCAAGTCAGCTGATTGCAAATTATTGCTGGACAAACTACTGCTCCTACAGCTTGCTAGGATTACCAGAGTCAAAACATAATCAAAGTAAACCTGACATCACCTGATGACAGATGAACAAACGTACAAATCAAGGGTACATTGCTCATGAACTGCTATTTATGTCACTCTACCTTTGGTTATTCCTGGATCAAATTAACTATGCTCTACAAGTGTCCTACGGTAGTCATTAAACAGGAATGATGTGACCTTTATAGTGAATAAAGCAACTGACAATTTGGCAAAATATGTACTAAATCAAGTCTAATCTGCTGCTTAACGTAAAGAGAAAGCAAGAGCAATATATATACCTCTAGGAGAGCGCGGATGGCGAGCTTGATGGTCTCCTTGCCGGAGGTCTCCTTGTAGTTCTTCTCCAGGAACTCCCTCATGGAGTTGGAGTTCCTCCCCGTGGCGTTGGCCTTCCACGCTGAGAAGGTGCCCGACGGGTCGGTCTGGTATAGCGCGGGCTTATCGGTGTAGGGATCGAATCCGACGATGAGGGTGGAGAGGCCGAAGGGGCGGACTCCACCGCTCTGGGTGTACTTCTGCTGCAGGCCAGCGATGTAGCGGGTGATGTACTCGACGGTGACGGGGTCCTCGACGGTGAGGCGGTGGCTCTGGCACTCGACCCGCGCGCGGTTGATGAGCACGCGCGCGTCGGCCTTGAGCCCCGCGCACGCCAGCGCGATGTGCGTGTCCAGGCTCGCGATCTTCCGCACCGTCCTGCGCGAGAAGAAGCCGGCGAGATGAGATCTGTGGATCGGAAGGGGCGGGCCCGTCGCGCGAGGGGGAGGGGGGAGCGGAAAGGTGGGGGTTTTGGCTGTGGAGTACCTCGAGTCCTGGAGCTTTGGGGTGGACTTCTTCTCGACGCCGAGGACGACGGTGTCGGTGCCACGGACGCCGACGGCGGCGTTGCCCTTGCGGACGGCCTCGAGTGCGTACTCGACCTGGAAGAGGTGGCCGTCGGGGGAGAATACGGTGATCGCGCGGTCGTAGCGTGCCATCCTGGCTTCGCCGGCGGTCGGGTCGGCTTAGGGTTTCGGGCTTCCCGGCCGGCGGTGGTGGTCGTGCCCTGGTTGGTCGTTCGAGTGTGCTCTAAGCTCGGTGGCTTTGGGAAGAAGGGGGCTTATTTCTAGTTGGGCTTCCGCTTTTCTGGGTTTCTCGGCTTTCTTGGGAGAGAAGAAGAAGACGGCATCACGACAATGCGGGCTTGGTGCGGCGGTAGGTTGGGCCGATTTCGTGGCTTGTGCGTGCCAACTGAAGCTGTTGCTGCATGTGCATGTGGGGCCATGTACGGGGTGAGTTAGGACGTGTACTGTATCAACAAAACAGATACTTCTCACCCGCCGTGGTCCTTGCTGGAGCACGGCATGTTGACTCCTCGTCCAAATTCAACATCTTGTTCTTTTTTGCTGCGGTTTACAACTTTTGACTGAAATTTTTGAATTTTAGTTGTTTGCGATAGAAATTGCGGAAAGAGAGATACTCGTTTGCGATTTTAGTTAATACAAATATTACACTTTTAAAAGTTAGGTACTGTAGTAAAAGCCAAAAATCACTTTTAGAAGCCGTAAAAAACAGATTCATAGACACACTTGCAGGCAGCCTCATTGGAATGGAAGTGAGAAACTGCTCGGCTCATGTAGAAAGCAGCTCGCAAGCTCCCAGGCCCAAGCGACCCACCAACGCAACATTGCAAAGCGAGCGCGCGCGCGAGCAGCAGCGTCGCATTTTCCGGCACTCGCGAAGTCGCGATCGTATGCCACCGTGCAGGTGCAGCGCCGCGCGTTAGCTGCGTACGACGTGCCCAAACACCTTCTTTTCGTGCGAACACCATCAATTCGTAAGCGTCAAGTAACAAGCCGTGCATAGTAGTAGTGTACGTCCGTGATTCAGAGAGTAGAATCGATCAATGGTATCCTTTGCTGCATGCATAGGTATGTCTTAAGAAAATACTCCGTTTGTAAATTAGGTACTGTAGCAAAAGCCAAAAGTCGTTGGCTTCAGAGGAAAAGAACAGCCCCATATTAGCAGCGTATGTCCGTGATTCAGAGAGTAGAATCGATCAATGCTATCCTTTGCTGCATGTATAGGTACGTCGTGATGACTCGCAAGATAAAAGGCGTTCGGTGTCTCCAATAGAATCTAGCACGTTGCCAGCCCTTGTAGCCGTTGTCCAACCTACAATTTATGGGAGACAATTACAGTAGGAGAGGAAGGAGCGCGGCAGACGGTGGGGTGGTATTGGGTTGTTTGGCTAGTGGTGCTTGATAGAGACCTACCGTGCAATACCAGCTTCATAGGGGATGGTATCGAGCCCACCTAGCGTGGCAGCCCGATGGGCCGCACCGTCTGTCCGCTCGTTCGTCGCCTACCCAGTTAGGCCAAGATGTCGTGGTGCCACAATCTATCGTGGTGCCACAATCTATCGCAGTGGGGCAGTGCAGTAGATGACACATGTTATCTATAGATGCTGCTGCGGCCACAAAGAAGACTAAGAGTGTGTTTAGTTTGGTGGACAAGGGTGAATGAGATGGGATGGGATGATCAAAGTAGTTTTGTTTGGTTATATGGATGAAATGGTACGAGAACGTGTTTAGTTGGATGAATGTGATGGTACAGAATGAGAGTAGACAGTGTTCAGCTGACCAAATTAGATTAGAGATAAACTAAAATTCTAATATAAATTACAAATTAATTTTAATCATCATTAATTAACTAAACTATATACAGTTACCATTCATTAATAACATTTAATACTACATTAATCAACCCTGATTAACACTAGTTACAAATAATTATCACTTATCAACGCTAACCTTACACTAATAATTATTAATTAATACTAAAACATGCTAATGATCACTTATCATCGCTAATTGTCACGATTAACTGAGCCTGGATGGGCTCATCTGGCTTTTTTTCTTGAGCCAAGCCATCCAATATATTGATAAGATATTTCCTAAAATTAGATCACCTCATTTAAGATGATTTCATTCGATCCACTCAACCAAATGCAAGAACAACTTTCAAATCCTGGATAGAATCATCCCATCCACACTCATCCATCAAACCAAAGGCACCCTAAATTTGCAATTTCATACACAAGGGGTGCCATATTTAGAACAAAAATTGCCACGGCCCAATTGTGCGATGGATTGGAACCTGGGCTTCGTACAACGCTTGTTGGGCTCGCGTGACGTCATACTTGCGTGCGAATAAACTGTTGGGACAGTCTACGTAAACCAATTTCGGAAGCGTAAAACGGCGTGCACCTAAACCAAAGCATTTACTCCATGTAAGCTCACTTCTCACTTTCACAGGTGTAGCAATAGCAAGTTCTCGTGCCAAACTCGACTACCAGTTGGGTTTATTCACATGTTGTCAAAACGATCAAATATAAAATCCCCTAAAATTAAATTAGTAGCTATCCGCGAGATATGACTTGGGATTTACGAATCGCCAAATTCTGCATGTATTAGCCTTCAAACTAAATGTTTTGGAGGAAACAGACCTGACAAAGACGGAATATAAATCTGCGGTTCTAGTAGCAGCCACGCCGCGAGATTTTTGCGAACGATGCTAATGCCGCTAACTCCTTAATTATCTCCACCCAATTTGCGTAAGTGGTCACCTCCTTTTCGTTGTAGTAGAGATCATGCACTAATTAATCTGTAGAAAAGGAAATTTTTGTACGAATAATATTTTTTATTCGAAATTACACAAATATACCCGCTGCAATATTTTTTACATAAATAAACTTCAGGCGACACGTGAGCAATCTGTCGGGTGTTAGACGAATAATTGCTGCCGTCCAACGAGGGACGACTGAATGCAATCGCTGAACGGTTGAGCGACTGACGACAGAAGGGTTAAAAGGGCCGAGCGCTCGGCCGCTGTCGCCCACACACAACACACAAATCAGTGTGTACAAATCATGATTGAGTTCCGAATGAGCCGCTAAGAGATTTTTCACACACACGAATACACATCTGCAGTGGGCTAGTACAAGAGAATTTGAGTTTGCTTATCATAGGCCAGACGGGTCACATGCGTCAAGTTTTCTGGTCTCGACTGCCGTAGGGGAAAAAACCATTGATTCGCAATTGTTTCTGTTCTGTGGGAGATGGACTTCCTAGTTCCAGCCATGCCAAGATCGTCCTTACCGTCGGCTACAGACTAGAGTACAGACAGGCTACAGAGAATACAGAATTGTATATCGAAAATTCAGGCGGCTTATCAGTACACGTCCCGATCGATCTGATAAGACCTGCAAGCTGCAACTAAAGACTGATGCTGATAGCTTACCGGGACAATACGCGCCGTACTTATCGGCATCTAAATGGTACAACGCACGATCCCATTTTAGCCGTCAAACACTTCGGCTTACACTAATCAATAGCTCTTGACTAACAAAAACTAGCATAGGATCCTCTCACTCAGGAGCAGATTAGTAGTAACTTCCTATGGGCTCTTCGTGTGGTTCTTTTTGGCTGCGATAGGCAAGTTTTGTCCGATAGTGGAGTACATAGGAATCTCTAGCTGGTATATTTGCAAGCCTAATGAGTGGTAGCCTCTCAGATGAGCAAAGCATAATACTGCAATTGAAGGGAATCGCGTGACTTGTACTGATCAAACTAGTGAGTTTCGAACGCAATATCGCAATTTATATATGTACTAATCAAACTAGTGAGTTTCTGATGCAATATCGCAATTCATAAATGTTGTAACATGTTAGAGAATGTTGGAATAGTCATATATTAGTTGTGAAAAGGCAAAAGACCTAACTTAAAAGCAGAAAAATCTCTAGGTGAGAAGGCCCTTATGATCCAATAAGTGGTATCAGAGCCCGGTTCTAATATCACTGACCCAATGGACACTAGTGTGTGAACACCTGATGAACTGTGATCCTGAGGGATCGTCGGTGTACGGTGAAGGGCTGAGAGACACCAATATGTGAAGGGAGAGATTGTTGGAATAGTCCCACATTGGTTATGGAAGGGTAAAAGACTAACTTAAAAGTGGAGAAGTCTCTCATCTCAAAGACTAGTTTTTGAGGTGAGAAGGCACTTACAATTCAACAGAGAGCTTGTATGGAGTGCAGGAATTAAGCAGAAAAACTGCAGGAAGCCATGTAATTTCTCGGAAATTTCCATCTAAATTCTGCATTTTGGCCTTAATCGCTATCAGCAGTGTAGCAATATTTGCTGCTGGCTTACCTTCTATGCTAAATCTCGAGTTGTCCATCTCACACTTCACTATTGCTGAAAGAATCTTGATGACAGTACGTTTCATTAGTTCCGACTGTTCAATTGCCGAAAGGCCGTTGCTGTTCAGTAAGGCCGTTTCGTCGTAGCCCAGTAAAGACCGACGTGATCTTTACTGGACCGACTGTTCAGTATCTTGTCGCGTTGTCCGGACGTGCCGGCTTCGCGTCCCTGTCACTCGCTCTCTCTCGAGAAAACAAAACAATCTTCTTTGGTGAAGAGATTAGGCACAGGCTGTGACTTCCTGCATTTGAGCCTGATCTGACGCTCGAATAGCGAGCCAAAAATACAACCTCCGGATGGCAGCTTTTGGCCTCCCTCACGTCCGTTAGATTTTGCGATCAACGGCTCAGGAAGTTAGCATTTTTTGATTTCTAATTTTTAGTTTTTTTATTTTTATCTATTTCTAATTTTTTTTCTTTTTTATATTTCTTTATATTATCTGTGTTAAAATAATCTATTTTTTAAATAAAAAATAGGTTATTTTTTATTTAAAAAATAGATTATTTGAACACAGATAATATACAGAAATATAAAAAAGATAAAAATTAGAAAAAGATAAAAATAAAAAACTAAAAATTAAAAATCAAAAAATCAAAAAATCAAAAAAATGCTAACTTCATCTGGGCCGTTCAATCTTGAAATCAACGGACGTGAGGGAGTAAAGTCACGCTAACTTTACTCCCTCACGTCAGAGAATCCCGTTCGGCTTTTGGCCGGTCCTGGATGAGGGCAACAACCAGCTAAAGATTCTCACGACCATCAGATCTATCGCAGAGTGAAGAGCAGTAGATGTCCCCCTTATTACTTAGTGATGCAGGGTATCAGTGCAAGTTGCAGAAGCTGTAAGTGCTTGAAGGAGAAAATGTGTGGTCCTGTTAGAGAAAGGAGGAGAGTCCATGGCCGAGAAGACACCGATGCTTGGGAAGATGAAGATGGCGGCCGAAGCAACAACGGCGTCGGCCACGAAGCACTACGTTGACTGCATCTAGAGTGGCTACATTGGGCAGAGACAGATCTGGAGTGACGGTTCTCGTGTTGCACGGGAGCGGCAATGATCTGGCTGGATTTGGGTGGGCCTAACCATATTCAATCTGAGATGGCAATGGAGAAGCGACGACGATGACTGGTGTTGACAAAGACGATGTCAGGACATTGTGGACAAGGGCAGGGATCCGAACAAGGCAAGCGTGGTGAATACTTGAATTGAGGAGGGAGGAAGGGGAAGTGAAGAAATGAGAGAGCGGGTGAGGGGAGAGGAAATGGTTAGGGTGAGGAGGCTGACAAGTGGGCTAAGGATCTAGTTTGTCATAGAATTTGTCTCTAGGGTTTTTTATGTAAAATTTTGGATTGAAGTAATAAAAAGAAAGAAAGCAGGGGCTGCAATGGGGAAACTTAAGGGCTGAAATGTGAAGTTGTTTGTAGGTTCATCTAGCTACCATACATTGGGTGAGTGCAAGTTTAGATGGTGTCGCGCCGTGTGTTTTCCTCGAGAAACCGTGCATGGCCGTCGTGGTAACGGCATGGCATCACGCAGGCAGAATTCACGCCTCGTAGCTCTGACTCGGGCAAGGATTAGGTATTTGACAAACTGGCTCTGGCTTGGGGGATATTTTTGGTGGCTTATGGCTGAAAATACTGTAGCTGACAGATGTTTATTTAACATAATTAAATTTAAAAAAATTCAAAAATATAAAAAATTTGTTAGCCCATCACAGACAACACAAACGAATACGGGAAAAAAAGAACCGGCAAAAAAGTTAAAAAAAACTAAAAATTCAAAAAAAGACGAAATTATGAATAGTACAAAAATAAACTAAAAACCAGAAGCTCAAAGAGCGGTGCCATGACCGGCGAAGTTGGCTTCGCCTCCGCTGGGCCGGACTTGCCGGGGCCCAGGCGTACCGTGTACAGCGCCGTACAGGCTAGTGCACGTGGAGTTGGGACCTGGGAGTGGGAGGCGCGCTTCATGCGGTTTCTTCCTCCTGTGCGTCCGCGTCAGCAAGAAAAAGAGGCGCAGCAGTAGAATGCCAGGGAGGCATACGCACCAACCGCAACCGGGTCACGGTCGGATGCTCCGTTTCCGTACCTTTTTGCACGGTGGGCCATCGTCCGACGCACAATGCTGGCCCGGTTTTTTCAATCCTAAAAACTATTTTTCGGTTTTTCTAGAGTAACTAGTTTTAAACGGAGTATCTTTTTAAGATAGAATCTACTAATTAATTGTAGTTTATACTGTATCGATTTTATTTATATCAGCAAAAACTACACGTGAGTTTCTGTTACTCTGTAATCTCTCGCTCGAACAGGCCAAAAGCCAAAAACCGCAGCTAAAAGTCACAAGTTGTAGCCAAAAAGAACAGACCTGCCGAATGCTGCAGTGCATCACTATATAGTTTTTCGTTTCTGAAGATCTCAACAAATAAAAAAATCTAGTATCTGAAAGCAACGCTAATGACAGGTATTCCTCGCTTTTTTTGTTCTGCCTCCCTCTGTTACTTCTTGCACCCAGCAATTGGTACCAGGGTACCAGCTACTACTGGTCGGAGGAAAATTCCAGTAACAATGTGCGGTGGCATGCTCCTATGTATAGATTTGACAATGTTGTGATGTGCACTTTTGCGGCCTCTCTTTTTATTGGAAAGTGAAGGAAGAATGAAGGAAACGTTTGCTGGACATCCGTGACCTAAGGGTCTGTTCTTTTTAGCTGCGGTTTATGATTTTTGGCTAAAATTTTTGAATTTTGACTGTTTACAGTACAGATTACGGAAAAACAGATACTCATTTGCAATTTTGGCTGTTACAGATGTTAAGCTTTTAACGTGTACTACGTTTAACTTGTAGACTCCGTCTTGAGAAAATACTCCATTTAAAAGTTAGGTACTGTAGCGGCTGCGAAAAGCCGCCCGGCTTATGCACAGCCGAACAGGCCCTAAATCGACTCTCTTTTTATTGGAAAGTGAAGGAAGGATGAAGGAGAAGAAAGCAACCAGCCTCGTGTTGCAACGATCCACGGTTTCACAATCTTCATACTAGTGTGGTAACTATCGACAGGCTGCAGGAGGTAGGTTGGTATGGATATTCATGTTTGCTTATGCGTAATTGCGTATCGTTTGGTTGAGATGAACTTTATTCCAAGTTTGGATCCATGCGTTAATGAACAAGCAAATACGGTGGAAACTAGATAAAGATTTATTCTTTTTAGCTGCGATGGATAACTTTTAACTGTAGCTGATAGATCAGATAAATAATATAGATTAATAAAAGTTGAAGCTAAAAATTAACTAAAAAATCAAAAAGTGCAGAACCATGTATGTTATACACGTTTCTTTACAGCATTAATGGCACTGGGAAAGCATATCCTGAGAGATTACGGTGTGTTCAAATCGACTTCGATTTTTTGCTTCTGCTAAGCTGTTTCTTAAAACCGTCGGTTGGTCTCTCGTCTCCTCCACGTTCATGTTTTTTAAAAGCTATTTTCTAAATTTTATTTCAAAAATAACTTCTATTGATATAATCAAGTTATTTCAGCCAAAATCTTCCGCAAGAAACCAGCAGCTCCGTCAGATTAAAATATCCTTTCAAGATTCTTGCGCATTTGTTATTCTCCTCTTCCTATCTTCACTCATGTCCATCCGCTTCGACTTAATACCCCGTTTGGTTGGGCTAAAAAGCTGTTGTTTATGATTGAAAATGCACTGTAGTTGAAGATGACTTATTTAACGTAA
Organism: Bonia amplexicaulis; assembly: GCA_036346245.1. NCBI lineage: Eukaryota > Viridiplantae > Streptophyta > Magnoliopsida > Poales > Poaceae > Bonia > Bonia amplexicaulis. The sequence goes on along the minus strand of CM070761.1, from coordinate 13,315,545 downwards.
TTAAATTTTTTTAAAAAATGCTAGCTCATTACGGACAACGTGAAGGAATACGAAAAAAAGAACCAGCAAAAAATTAAAAAAACCTAAAATTCACAAAAATAAAATTTATTAATAGTGAAAAATAAATCAGAAATCGAAGCCGAAACGAGAAGCCTTATCCTCTTGCTCTTAGACCATGAACTCAGCCAACGACGCTTAGGGCCTATTTGTTTCAGCTTCTGGCAACTGCAGCTACTCCTAGAATCTGCAGCTCAAACAAACAGTCCAGATTTTTATCTAGATTCTAAGTAGCGGTGGCTACAGAATCCAAAAAAATGAACTAGTAGGAAAGGCGGGGTTATCCAACTTCTCCGGATCTCGAATAGTGGATACTCACCAGCTGCTTCTCAGAATCTACAGCTGAAACAAACAGGCCCTTAAAGAAAAACACGGCAGAATCAAAACCGAGAACATCACGTCACACACCCTCTAGGCCCGACTAGCAACCATTAACCCGACCCCATACACCCGTCCCAGCTCCCAAGCCGCCGCCTTTCAGTCCCCTATGAAAACGACCCCTCGTTGTTTCGCTTTTGCCTTTTTATAAACCCCCCACCCCATAAACCCCTCCTCGACTCCAGCCAACAACGCCCGGACGAAAAACGCAACCCCAATCCGGCAATCCCCCACGCCGCGCACACACACCGACTGACGCAGCACGCGCGGAAGCAACACGCCTCCACCGCCCCGCTCCCCCTCCCATCCAGCCTCCGCCAAGCAACCAAGAACCCTCCCCGCGCGCGGCGGCGCCATTCAATTAAGCGTACGTGCAATTGAGGAGATGGCAGCGGCGGCGCTGGACGCAATGGCGGGGACGCGGTGGGGGCGGTGGCTGGGCCTGGTGACGGCGGTGTGGGTGCAGTGCATCTCCGGCAACAACTACACCTTCTCCAACTACTCCGACTCGCTCAAGTCGCTCATGGGGCTCACGCAGCTGCAGCTCAACGGGCTCTCCGTCGCCAAGGACGTCGGCAAGGCGTTCGGTCTCCTCGCCGGCCTCGCCTCCGACCGCGTCCCCACTTGGCTCCTCCTCGCCATCGGCTCCATCGAGGGGCTCCTCGGCTACGGCACGCAGTGGCTCGTCGTCTCTAGGACCGTCGCGCCGCTGCCCTACTGGCAGATGTGCACCTTCCTCTGCCTCGGCGGGAACAGCACCACCTGGATGAACACCGCCGTGCTCGTCACCTGCATCCGCAACTTCCGCCGGAGCAGGGGGCCCGTCTCCGGGGTGCTCAAGGGCTACGTCGGCCTCAGCACCGCCATCTTCACTGACGTCTGCTCCGCGCTCTTCGCCGACGACCCCGCGTCCTTCCTCGTCATGCTCGCCGTCGTGCCGGTCGCCGTCTGCGCGGTCGCCATGGTGTACCTCCGCGAGGGGCAGGCCGGCGGCGCGGCGGACGGGCAGGAGGAGGAGGAGGACGCGCGGTGTTTCGCCGCAATCAACACGCTCGCCGTGGCCATCGCGCTGTACCTCCTCACCGCTGACCTCACCGGCATCGGCGGCGGCGGCGGGGTCGTCTCGGCCGTTTTCGTGGCTGTCCTCCTAGTCCTCATCGCGTCCCCGGCAGTCGTGCCGGCGCACGTGGCGTGGAAATCATGGATGAAGGCGCGGAAGGCGGCGAACGCCGACGTCGAGGAGGCGGAGTCAGCCGCCCCTTTGCTCGCGGCGAAGGCGTCGGTACTGCAGACAAAGGAGGCGGAGGCGCGGGACCCCGGCGTGAGACCGCGACTCGGGGAGGAGCACACGATCGCGCAAGCGCTGGCGTCGCTTGACTTCTGGCTGCTGTTCGCGTCCTTCCTGATGGGCGTCGGCACGGGGCTGGCCGTGATGAACAATCTGGGGCAGATGGGCGTCGCCATGGGCTACTCCGACGTCTCTATCTTCGTCTCCATGACCAGCATCTGGGGCTTCTTCGGCCGCATCGCCTCCGGCACCATCTCCGAGCACTTCATCAAGTACGTTTGCCTTCTCCCCCTCCCTCCCACAGTCCCATGCATGTCCATGAATTTCAGTTCGTCGTAGCTCCGTAGTACGGAGTTGGTGTCCTATCTTGATCAGATATTCAGATTCGAAGCCCACCATTAGAGATGACGGATGAATGGTGCAAAGATGTCGGCTCGTCTGCAAAGATGGGGCCGGCATCCATAGTGGTGTCTATTGATATGCAGCGAAAATAAGGAAAAATCATACTGGATATGCAGTGAAAAATAAGAAAAATCGTACTAAAATCGCCTAGAAATAGTACTGCTGCTTCAGTGCAGTGGTCACCGCCACACTACAGTCCATGTCCTTTTCATGCGACAGTGACACAGTGCATCATGTGTTGCTCGTGCCTTTTTCCTGTGGGGGTACTGCTTGGCAGAGCATTCCTTTATGTAAGCTCCATATATTTTAAGCCTGATAGCTAAGGTGAATTGTGTTTCTTATGGATTCAGTATTAGGTTTCGTTTATCAGATGAGATTCAGAACAAATCGTGATGGTTTTTCGGCAATAAGAAAACATGCAACCTTCAATCCGTATCACGTTTTGACAAACCTCTAAAAAATCAGATTGCCATGGAACTATCAATTTCCTTTTCACTTTCGATCATCCTATTCTGGACGATCGATTCAACCTCTTGTTAGTCTGACTAGAGGTTGTACTTAATGAAGTCAATGCTTGCAACTGAATTTGTTTATTTCATTTTATGATATGTCTGACATTGTGAACACCACTAAATTTTCAGGACAAGAGCAACGCCACGTCCATTGTGGAACGCGGCCTCACAAATCCTGATGGCCGTGGGCTACGTCGTGATGGCTCTGGCCATGCCGGGCTCCCTCTTCATCGGCTCGGTCGTCGTCGGCGTCTGCTACGGCGTCCGCCTGGCGGTCACCGTGCCGACGGCGTCCGAGCTGTTCGGGCTCAAGAACTACGGCCTCATCTACAACATCCTCATCCTCAACCTGCCCCTCGGCTCCTTCCTCTTCTCCGGCCTCCTCGCCGGCCTCCTCTACGACGCGCAGGCCACAAAGGTGCCAGGCGGCGGCAACACCTGCGTCGGCGCGCACTGTTACCGCCTCGTGTTCGTGATCATGGCGCTGTCCTGCGTCGTCGGGTTCGGCCTCGACGTCTTGCTGTGCTTCCGGACCAAGAGGGTGTACGCCAAGATCCATGAGAGCAAGAGGTCGTCGAACAGGTGGGCAGTGGCGCAGACGGTAAGCTAGTCATTGCTCGACGAAAACGGGAGCAGGTTGCGCCATCAGTATTGAGATTGAGCGAGCAATAGCATTCTGGTACGATGGCCTATACTTGTATCCTGAGGAGAACGGTGTAATGGTTGTACAATTAGCCTGTATGGCATACGAGTTTGCATCCATTTTTTGAACACTTTTCTGTTTGGTCTCTCCGAGCACGGCTTAGCGAGTAGCACAACACAATGCACGAATTCAGCGCACCGCAGGAGGCACATGGAACATCAGAATTCTTGATTATTAATGTGATCCTGCGTTCACCTGTCACATGGAACATCAGAAATCCCTCTTGTTTGCCACGCACATTGACATTGTTATAGTTCTCAGGAAGAAGGGATGCAATAGTTTACCTCCATGGAAGTTTGTAACGGCTGGTTCGCAGGAAGTGCTGTCTGCGAACTGAAGTACTGACCGAGAGGGCTGCAGATTGCGTGCTTCTCCTTCAGTTTGGTGTGTATCCAAAAGAGTACTTTGTAATGGCTGTACAATAGCATGCATGTGTACGTGTACCCAGAACCTGAAGGGTAGAGAACGTTGCGATTGTTGTTACATTAGCCTGTATGGCATACGAGTTTGGTGTGTATCTATTACCTATTTAGATATCGTCGAGAAGAAATATGGTACAACACCCAGACTGGAGAAGCCCCGTCGCGCCTCCGCTATGCCGTTCGGGGCTGCAGAAGGGGCTCCTTACAGTTGGTTGCATGCGTCACGAGCATGGTTATCAAAACTGATTTTAAATTTTTACCAGGAGGGTCTAGTAGGATTGATAACACCGATTTTTTTTAAAAAAATTGTTGTTTTCGAGCCAAAAAATTCAAATAAAATCAACCTAAACTGGTCATAAATCGGTGTAAAATGAAATATTTGAGACTGATCTGTAGTCTAACTAGAAGTGCTCGGTTGAACCGATTTTCAACCAATTTTGATAACCCTAGTCACGAGGTTTCTAGAAAGAAGGGGAACGATGAGAAGGACAATCAGGATGCGATAGAGCTCCGACGAATAGCCACAACAGCGGCGGGGTGAGTGAAGGAGTTGTCACCGTTCTTGGTTGCTTTCTGGCACGCCAACAAGTCGATCCACATGTCAGCGAGGCAAATTCGTTGACTACGCCTTAGCAGCGAGTCTTATGGCAGATGTTATCCGCGAAATCTTTAATCATCTAGCCCCCCTGACGCCTTTTTTTCAACTTTAGCTCTCTGAGTACTTTTTTTACAAATCTAGCCTCCTCCCGAGCGCATATTTACCCGAGCCAGACACGTGGCAAATATGTGGTACTGTAGCACGGAATTTCTACTGTAGCTGCAGTGCCCCAGGCGCAGTAATGATATTTTCCACGCGTCCCTGGTGCGGATTTTTAAAAACCGTACTACAGATTTTTAAAAACCGTACTACAGTACCATTGAAAATAGAGTTTCCATGCTCTTCGGACGCGAATTTGCCACATGTCAGCCTCCCATAATTTCGCGCTCAGGAAGAGGCTACATTTGCAAAAAAAAACTCAAGGAGCTAAAGGGGGTGTTCGGTAGGTGAGAAGCCGGGCGGCTTCTCACTTTTGCTACAGTACCTAACTTTCAAACGGAGTATTTTTTCAAGACGGGGTCTACAAGTTAAACGTAGTACACGTTAAAAGCCTAACATCTGTACAAGCCAAAATCGTAAGTGAGTATTGATTTCTCCGTAATCTGTACCGTAAACAGCCAAAATTCAAAAATTTCAGCCAAAAGCCATAAGCCGCAGCCAAAAAGAACACCCCCAAAGTTGCAAAAAAAAAAAAGACGCCTTGGGGATAAATGAGTAAAGATTTCATTATCCGCGATCCAAACCTAGGTCTCGCTACAACCGTTGGATCGAAGTTACGCTGCCCAGTTCTCATCTCGAACAGTAGTACACACATATTTTACTAATGGACCCGTCGGGCTATTCTCTACTATTATTTTTGGTCCCTTGATACACTTTGGCCGTTCGATCAACTCGAGCGTGTTGGATTTAGTCTGAGAAAAAACAGTCCACATGCATTTGCAAAATAACTCCCCGTACGACTTAATATTTCCTTCTGATATGGCACCTTTTTAACCTCCCCAAGTTTTTGCAGGAAGGAGAGGAACACCGATGGACGATGGTCACAGGACGGCGGAGCTCCTGCGAGAGGCCGCGGCGGCGGAGAATGATGCACATTTGCCTTTTTCTTCGATAATTGCATTGGAAACACCCTTCCCATTACCATTCGAGGCGGACACGGGAGGATCGTTTGGTGGTGGATTGGTGGGAGCTTCAGATCAGGTCAGGCCCAGGCAATTTGGCAGTACACGGCCTAGAAAGTATTAACGTCTCGATGATTGATTGATTGATTGGTTAGACCAAACAATCATGTGTCTGTCTGTAGACGTACAGGATTGCTTTCTGTAGGTTGTCAATTAGGGAGTTTATTTATCTCAGCCAGATGAGGAAGTTCAGAGTCCTTGTGTTCTGTCCTTGTTCCTAGTACAAATTTATCAGAAGTGTGTGACTTACTCAAATCTTTGGTCTGAGGATTTGCTTTTGTAAGATATTTGATTTATGCATAGCCCATACGAAGCTTGAAGAGGCTATTTTGTACTCCAGATTAGCACCTTGTGGGACGGAGAATGAGAGAAGTGTTAACTGAGTAGCCGTCCTTCTGAAACTACCTGATTCCCCATAAGACTAATCATATGTGCCTGGTTATGCGAGCAACAGCAGTCTGAGGTTGGTGGTGATTCGACAAAAGATTTTGATGTAAAGTATCTGAAGTGATTCAGGTATATTTGATGCTTAAACAACTTCTCCTGCATTCTCCACACTTATTTCCTGAGACTTATTATGGGGCTTTGAGCTGCATCTGTATATATAAGTAGGATAACAGTAAAGCCCATTTGGTTTTAGATTACCAAATTCCATTTTATGCTGGATTGGCTTGTCTTTGTTCCTCAGTTTAACTAACCACTCTGAATTTAACTGCAAGGAAAAGATATCTTGTCTCTCCAGGTGGGATATTAACATGGCTTGTTGAAACTGTGTAGAGCTGATTTGACACACAGTCGGTATAAGTGGATGGTGATGAAGGGCATAATTTTCAGGGTGGTCCATGGTGCTTAATATCATGTCCCTATCAAAATCTTTCAGAATTTTTAACAGCTCACAATTGGTCAACCTGTAATTCTGAAATCTATTTAGCATCATCTTTTCTTCCTTTTATTCCAAAGAGGTACATCAATGGCACTTCACCATAAAGCACATGTTGAAACATAGTGCATTGTTGAAACTTCCTTCCGACACTTTCAGCAGATTTAACATTGAGATCAAGATACGTTGATTGTTTAATAGACAACGGCATATTTGCAAATATACAGCACTTTTGCTAAACTTAATTCTGTGTTTTTTTTTTGTTTTTGCAGGATAACTGTTTTCTGTAGTTAGATACTATACTTGCAACATTTTTCTATATAAGCGATCTGAAGAATCTGATATTATACACACATAAGGGAGGGTCCTGATTCTCTCCAGCCTGCTGCATAATGCTCCTCTTACGGAATCCAAAATCTCGTTGTTTTTCCTTGAAAAAAGTAAGTGAATATTGTAACTAATTCTTTATTATGTCAGTGTTATGTTGAGTTAGATTTAGTTTTCATTTCATTAATGCATGTATGTTTGTTGCTTTCTTGACTGATTCATATAAAGCAAGATATTTTTCTAACAGGGAAGGAGCCAGGTGCAATCTACCATAACATCAACTTAGCAGGCATATTCTGAAACAACCCAAAAAAATTTAAAATTTTGACTTAAATTTGCTTGAATTTGGAAAATTTTCCAAATTGGGAAATCTCCTTCAATTTCCGCTTTCTCATTCGGGAAAATACGCATTCACCTTGTCCTTGGCGCTTTCTTCCCTGGTGCCATCTCCCCTATTTCCCTGGCCACGCACCAGCCTGCCGTTCGCACGCTCGCTAGCTCGCCCGCACCTGCTCGCCGTTGTCAACCATTGCACAATAACCACGCCACTTCGTCGACTGGCCCATAACTAGCCAACACACCGCCTCAGGTCACACGCCACTCCCTTGCCGCTGCCACCTTGGCTGCTTGACGCGCGCTCGGCGTCTTAACTCGCCTCACCAGCATGTGCACTCGCGCCAGTGAGATGCCACACACCTTTCGTCGCCAACATGACTGCCATCACATCACCGAAACTCCACGGCAATCCACGCCATCATCCACGCACCTACCTTGCCGTCGCCATGCCACTACCGCCATCGCCCTCACCAGGCTATAAAGCCAAGCCAGGTAGTCTCATTGTCAACTTTCGCACCAAATCACAACCACAAAGCTCTCTCTCCTCTCCGGCCAAGAATCACCATCACCGCCGAAACTCTCACCGGTGAGCCCAAAACTCAATTCTCTCGATGGCCTTGATCCTAATACAGTTAATCGTGACCATAGGACCTCCTTGACACTGCAATGACATCCCTGACCTCACTGACCCCTCTCGTTGCTCCTAGTCAGCCGACGCTATGTGTCACCACCAGCCATGCACGACCACCGTGAACAGCTACGCATAAGCCAACTCAACCTAAATCATCACCACCATTAGCATCCCTATGCGTCGTAGGCACTCAAGCCATGTTGGATTAACCAGAACCGCATTGGAGCACCACTGTGCCATGGTCCTACTCCGGCAAGTCACTACTATTGCTCGCCTTCTCCAGTTCTTCTCCGACCATGCGCATGCCCAAAATGGGTAACCCATTTTCAATCCTGTTCAACCTAACCAAGCTTAGTTTAACCCTATCCGCACAAACCCACATTCTTCTATATCTTTTTCAGATATTTTATTGCATTTTGTTCACATCTTGCATTCTGCAAAGCAGGATCAGTGAAGAAGCTATTGGAGCAACAAAGGTAGATGTTGCTAAACCAAAAGTCTACAAAGAAGTAATCAAAAACTCTGCAAGCAAGTCACATATTTTTTGAGCATATTGATCCCATATTATTTAATCATTATTATTACTTTTATTTATGTTATTTGAGACCTGCTATTTACATAAAATAATAATTTAGAGTGATATGATGAATAGTTAGATCCTAACACCAAAAAGACTTGTCATATTTATGAATGCCATATTCACCTTGACAACATTGGAAATTAATTACCGTATAGATAGCTATTGGTAGACGGTACAATTAAAATAATTTACTTGAACTACTAAGAATAACTCGGCTTTGTGCTGGTAGACTTTCAAATGATACTAAGGTTGAGGCTACATGGCGGGAAGTCACTAGATGGTTGAAGCTCATGACCTCACCCTTGGATTGAGGCTTTGGTATGATATGGTGGTGTGGTGCTGGTGTGCACATGGTATGTGAATGATGGCAGAATAGTGGTGTGGTACTGGTGTGCACATGGTATGTGAATGATGACATCATAAGGACTAGACACTTGTGCCAAGTAAATTACACATAACTCGTTTAACCACAAGTTTGACTTGTCAAACCTGATTTAGTGCATTGCTCGATTCAATCAAATGTCTATAAGAATGGTAGCTATCCCAGGGTTTTGGAATGGTCCACAAGAAAGGGGTGAGTGAAAGTTGGGTTGGTACGTCCACTTACCATTTTTCACAACGGTAGGTCCACTCAACATCGGCCTGCGATTTCTGCATTGGCACGTGGATTCCCGATATGGATTGAATGGCTCCGAGCCTACCACGTAGAAACTAGAATGAAAAAAAGCAGTGCAACGATCTGGTTATCTCAACTCAGTTGCACGCTAACATATTACTTGTATATAGCTTGACATTATGAGTCTAAGATATCTTATGGGTAAAGTTAGGCAACTCTCTAGAGTATAATAAATGGTATTCAAATATGATGTGCTCCTAATCAATAGAGTTGTGTTTTATGGGTAATTCCAACAATAAAGCATAATTAGAATTTGAAGAATTTTAACGTGGAAATTACGGATGATAAACCCCCTTGTTAACTAAATATTATTTTATTGTTTCAAGTGCAAAGTTATTTACCATCAAACTTGCATATATTCTTATCACAATATAACCCATGAATCTGTCTAGTTGAACACATTGCTTGGTAATTAAATAGTTCCCAATTTGGCTTGTTGTGCACCTAGTGTACTCAATTTTACTTATTTTCATCAAAACGGACAATAGAGGAAAAAATGATGCATCGGCTAACATGTTAGGGTTACGATCGCACTTAAGCATTCCTGTGGGATTTCTTCGGTTCTTTTGAATGTAGGTTAAGTTTTAGGCATGGACACTCGTAAAGCTGTTGTGGTTTAACCATTAGATCATATTTTAATCAAACTAATTCTTTTTAAATGTTCGTGAGCAAGAATGATACTCTTTATATTTGCAACTGAACTCATGAGCTATTGCATGAAACACAACGACCATATTCTTAAAATGGGTTCGTTACATATTCCTACTAGTTTTACCTAATATATTTTGGAGCGACTCAAAAAGAAGTAGAAACAGAATCATACAGGTAGGGTTTTGCCTAATGGAACTACAAAAGCAAGAAAGGTAAACAGATTCTGTAGAAGCAAATAATTTTTTGCGAGGAGATTCGATCCAGGCATCAACATGCCAATTGCTAAGCTGAGGCTCATTGAAAGAAAGCAGAAAAGGAAGGCTAAAATTTTTGTAGGCTGGCAATATTCTGCTATCATTGGTTCAACCTTTTTAGGGAACATTAATAGTCTGTCTGTAATTGACTTCAGAGGCTTCTGTAATTCTTCTGTTGTTCACGATACTGAATGGTCACTAAGAAATAATGCAGGTGACAGCTTGACTTGCTATGTTGGCATCTTTTCAGGAAAAAGAAAAAAAACGAATAATTTATCGGGCATCTACTTTTAGAAGGAATGTTACTATCATCTCTTCCATCGTGCAAGTAGTTTTGTGAAAAGTATGAGCAGTAGAGGAATAGTCACATTTCACAGTGTATCAGCTATTGCTCCTTTTCAGTTGAGTATATCTGTTGTCAATATTACTGTAACTTACTTTGTCAGATTTTGGAATGAGAATTTTATTGGTTTCACCTTTCGATGAATTAGTATAGGATCCAACATTTATCTATATTAGTCAAAAGTACACTATGAAACATGCAACCAATTTTGCCTTATACATGAAAAAAGAACAGAAACAAGGTATTTTACTCGCATTATATTTCTCTTGAGGAGTTACTACAGCGTGTTCTTTTTTGCTTGGGCTTTTAGCTTCGGCTTATGATTTTTGAGTTGTTCGTGAGAGAGAGTACGGAGTAACAAAAACTCACATGCGGTTTTAGCCGATATAAATGAAGTCACTACAGTGTGTGCTACAATTAATTTATAGATCTCACCTTGAAAAGATATTTCATTTGAAAACTAGTTATCGTAGAAAAGTCGAAAAACAACTTTTAGAAGCTGAAAAAAAGGTCCATTTTCTGTTGTGACACGAGGGTTACTCTCTAAATAATTGTTATTTTTCTTTTTTTATTGTCAAGATTATTAATTGGAGCGTTACAACGAAGCTGATTAGGGTTGGCTCGAATGCACTATCATGAAATATATCCAAAAGAACTTACCGTGGATGATATGAGGTTAGTAAAATTTCCAGACCAAGTCAACCATTTGCTTCCTACTGATTACCTCTGTTAAATTCGTAAATAATTTCTTTTAAGTTGCTGTACTTTTTAATATATCCTTATTTTTTTTGAACTATAGCTTGGCTTCGTTTTCCTCTCTTTGCATTTTTGTTCTTTTCATGTCATATCCATTATGTATGCCTAGTAATATCTTCCTAGTGAAGTCTAGCTGTTTTTGTTCGATCTACCGTACTTATTTTTGTCAGTATTCTGTCAAACATTGCTTACTTTACTGATCCATCAGGACTTTGTGGGTTATCAGTTGGTGATTATTCTCCTTTTTAATTCTGATGACCATATCTTCGTGGGCCATCCAAAACCTTTGCAAATTAAGATCTGTCCCCCATTTTCTTTTACTCTGACTCACCATATCTTCAATTTTCCTTTTCCACAGAACTGTTCTCCCATCATAAGAATGAATTTGTGGTGATCACTCAATAAACAGTTTCAATCAAATCTCGCTCTCTTTGAAGTAGAAACTTTGTAGAAACTTTTCAGTCCGGAGATGTATCGGTACTATCTCCTTGATCCAAAAAAAAAAAACTTTAAGACAGAATCATCGAAAATGCTTAAGGAATTATCATTTAGATCTCAGACTTTCAGAAAAATAAAAGTAAGACATGGCTAAGAAGAGGTGATAAAATCTTACTATACTTACTCACTTAGAATACTGCATGTGACAAGAAGAGACATAAATAAAAAGAAAAGAAACAATGTATACGCAAAAATGAACTGGAGTAACAATTTTTCTGAAGGGCAATAAACTAATGCAGAACGTACTTGTTGACCGACACAATCACAATAGCACTAGAACTACAGTTGCCACCTTGTCAATCCCCTATCCACAGGCAAATGGCTAAAGAATAAGCTTCACGTCCTCATCTACTGCTCCAATCTTCTTTTAAAATCCGAAAGCAACTCCGGTCACTCCTACCGATCAAGCATCTCCATCTTGCCACATCAGGGCTCCTAGCCAATTCGGTCTTAGCTAGTGTACAATACCAGCAAGGCCATGACTGCTACTGCTACTGCGGTTTGGAGCACTAGCGATGCAGCCGTCGACCCCGTCGTCGCGGCGTCGATCTCGCCGGTGGCCAAGCTCGCCAGCCATGAGTCGTCCTCGAGCTGCGCGTCGTTCGGCCTCGGCGACGGGTCCATGGTCGATTTCTGACTGCAAAAATGTTAACATGACTCTGATCAGAATGACATCTTCACGAACAAAGACGAATGCCACTATGCAACTATGCGAGCAATGAAGTGTGAGAGATTCCGAGCTTTTCTTGAGTTTTCGATGGGTTTTTTTTCCCAACTAGGCGTGGACAGCTTTTAACTCAACAACCACTACCTAGGGGAGGGGACTGGTGACCATACATGATACATGGTGGGGAAGGAACAAAGGCGAGGAGAACAATTTAAAGCAGCTCCCTTTTCTCGCTCTCAGCTTATCCCTGTCCCTCTGAAGCCTCAACCCCCTCTCCTTTTCCCCATCTGTTTGATGCTCCTATTGTCAAAAATGTATTTTCTATTTGAAGGAACATGTAGGAGAACTACCTGATATATTGATAAAGCAGGGCGAAAAAAAAAGAAAAAGAGACATAACATTGACCCTACCGGGGAAACTCTACAGACAAGTGGCCACTAGCACCGCGCCATACATCTCCCACACATAGCACACTATGCAGCAATGGGAAGGACAACACACCCTATTTTCTCACACGCTAAAACTTCTAACTGATTTTTAAGCTATATGCAGAGGTCTACCGCTGCACAAAGCTTAAGAGAGAAGAATAGAAATAAAGACAAGATAAACCACAGTAATCTGGACGATGCTCATATTCTCCAGCCATTATGTCCGTCAGTTTCTACTATGGGCTTTTGCCACGGCACTGGGCACACTCACTGCAATGGAGGGAGAATCCCAACCTGTTTCCACTGTAGTAACTAATCTACAGAGTGCAGGAAGGGTCAACCATACCTAGTCTGTTTAATCAGAAATCAATGCTCGCGATGGCAAACAGTTGAACAGCTTGAGATGTCTCGCACAAGGTTTATGTTAATTTTTTTTTACTTTATTCATGCCGCTCGATTTTCGATCGGACGGTCCATCCTCGTAATTGGAAGGCTTGCAAGGGGAAGCATGCAGAGTCCACGCGAAGTGAGCAGCCGTGTCGGTAAGTACCTGTTGGGCGTGCCGACGCGGGGGCAGAAGGTGATGGAGTAGTCGGTGCCGGTGCAGGTGAAGGTGGAGGTGGCGTCGTCGTAGGCGTAGCTGTAGGAGCGCGGGCACGCCGTCTTGAACATCTGCGAGTAGACGGAGGGGTGGCACGTGTTGGGGTTGCCGAACTGCCCGCTGCAGCAGTACTCGGGGCGGCCGAACGCCTCGCACGCGCTCCGGCACGCCTGGCCCTGCCCGGCCTTCAGCTCGGCGGGGCACCGCTCGTTGAGGTCGACGAGGCAGCCCGTCGCGGGGCACCCCGGCGCCGCGGCCGCCACCACCATGGGCAGGTTGTACCCGTCCACGAGGCTCACGTCGTAGTAGTCCTTGCCGCCGCTGCCGTTGAGCGTGAACTCCACCAGCGTGGCGGGCGGCGCGGCGCCGGCCCCGTGGCACTCCACCTCGCCCGAGCCGCAGTCGCCCGTCGCGCACGCGCCCTTGCCCGACCCGTCGAACGCGCACCCCGTGCGCGCCCAGAACCGCCCCGACCACCCCGCCGGAGCCGTCAGCGACCGCGTCTCCCCCGCGCCGAGCGCGAACCCTGTCGTCTGTAACGGCGAGCTGCCCGAGTTCGCCAGCACCCCGGCCACACCGTCCCGCCGCACCGGTTCGTGAACGTGAACGTTATGCCGGCCACCACCCCTGCATGCACGCAAAATACACCACCATCCGTAAGCCTTAATAACCCCCCAAAAAACACCAATCCCAACAAGAAACCAAGATTCGCCATTGCCAGTGACAATACCTTGAAAGAATGAGAGACTAATAATCGAGGCAGACAAAGCCATCAAACAAGCCATTGCGTACTGATATAAACGAAACCGAATCCAATTTACACCGACCAATTTGAAGTGTGTGTTATGTATGCTTGGAGCTAGTAACCAACAGGAGATGATCAATTATGGCAAGAGTGGCCAAGGTGGTTCTAGAAATGGCAGTTTCAGCTGACTATACAAGGTAAGATGCGGTGGTTAGCTGAGCAGAGTGGGAGTAGCGTTGGTTAGGCTAGCTTGTGCAGCTGTGTAGGCTCACTCGCTCGCACACCTGGCCATTTTATAACTCGAGATGACGTCAGCGGCTAAGCCTCCTGCTCCAATATTTTTCCGCCTCTTTCCCCTTTGTTCTTTTCCTCCTCATGGTGATTGAGCAATGATATGGAAGTTGGGAGGGGAATTACTACTTTCCCTTCTTTTTTACTTATTCTGTTGCTTTTGGAGCCGAGATTTTATTTATTTTTTTTCAGAAGAAAAAATAGTTCAGACTTGGGGATCGACATGCTTTGAGGGAAAGGAAGGAAGCAGCAGCGGAGCGTGGGAGCAGAAGACGACCCCGCGATTTATTTCTGTGGGGGGCCTTTGGGTTTCCTTGGCCCATTGATCCTTCGTTTTCTCGGCGCAATACTGACGGGTCCAGTGTTGGTAGACGGATGAACACTCGCCGTCTCGGAGGTGACCTCACGGGCTCCGTGCGTGCGCTGCCTCGTTCCATTAGGGCGTGGCGTTTGCTTTGCTTGTTTATGTTATCTGATTTCATATCGTATTCGTAAAGAATATTTTATCATTTTATGTCAGACGTGGCATGATAGATATATGCATAGATTGTATTAAATGTGGTGATAATCTGTAGCAACCGATTCTAAATCGGTTTCCTATCCGTATATGACTCTTTTCTCTCGCACTATATATATACCCTAGTAGTCTGTAGAAAGATGTGTGTTTAAGAGCAAACGCTCTATTGTAAACTCTCTTCATTATAGTGATTTGCCTTCGAATGTCCGTTGTTTTTTCTCGCAAATGTATGCCGAGTTTTGTGTTCTAGGTGGAGCATATCAGATTCCATGATATGAGTTCTTCGCTATCTATCCAGCGCCACAGGTGATATTTTGGCGTATGCTATTTAATGATTGAGCATTTGTTTCAGGAGATCAGTTGCACAGACTCAGACTTTGCTGGGGTTATGAATTGTTGAAGATTTAGATTTATTCGTCTGCTTTGTTGATAGCTGTGTGTTCAGACTGCTGTTTGTTTGTTTAACTTTGCTTCGCAAGAAGCGTTTCGACAAGACCATTCTAGTTTTTCTACTTAAAGATTAGTCTGATGAACTTTCAGCGTACAACATGTTCATGCTAATTTTAATTAGAGAAGTTTATCATATACTTCGACTACTGGAGGAAATTTGGCTCAAGGTGGAGATTGTTAAAGTTGATCTGAATTCGTACCGTGTCCGCGTAGGACACTTCATCGTCTCATACCAGACGTGGCATGACAGACATATGCACATGTTGTATTAGACGTGGTGTCAATCTGTAGCAACCGATTCTGAATCGGTTTCCTCTCTGTGTGGGGCTCTTTTCCCTCGCACTATGGACTGTCCCTAATAGTCAATAAGAAGATGTATGCTCAAGAGTAAGCGCTCCATTGTAAAATCTCCTTATTATAGTGATTTGACTTCGAGTGTCCGTGGTTTTTTCTCGCAAGAGTTTTTCACGTAAAAATTCGTATCTCTTATCTCTATTTTTCTGTGCATTATTTGTAACAGTGCTTTTGTCTGGGCGTGTACACGGGACCAAACAAAAATATAGTAAGAAGGAAACAAGTGGTGTCAGGCTTCCATTTTCCTTGCAGCAGAAAACTTGGAGAAAGGATCTGTTGGCCTGTTAGGTGTCCGGTTTATAACTCTAGCTCGAAAGCAGTCGTCCCAGTCTGTTTGGTGCCTGTTCCAGTCACAGTCAGCACCAAATAATCAAGCAGTCTCTGCAATACTGCCAAGGAAATTATTGCTTTACACGTGAGATAATGTTGCACCGATATGCTACTGGCGGTTACAGCCATCTTCAGTTTATAGGCTTTAACAGTTACCTAATTTCCTCGCAAAAGAAAAGGTTACCTGACTGATTACTTAATTGACTCATAATATGGGTGCTAAACTGGTAATGGGCTCGGAAGTACTCCAAAATCCAATTTTAGAAGGCAATCTTGCATTGACTCGAATCTTTTCGAAGTCAAGCTCAAATCTGGTCATGCAGCTAGGCAGCTCATGTGCTACCCAAGTCGGCTGAAACCTGTGCTGGATATTGGGCTGAATAAATGAGGAACCAAACCGGTTGAAAGGTACGTAGTTCCTCCTGCGTATTTTCATTTTTAAATGATGAGTTGGATGTCATCCGCTCCGTCTTATGTACTAATCAATCCAGTTAAATAAAAATGCTGCCCGTTTCGTGTAAAAAGTTCTTAGTAGCGTGAAGATTAGAGACATAAAAAAAAGTAATGTGAAGGTTAGGACTAGGCGTAAGCCCGGTGAATAATGGCTTACTACATACACATGTTTCAAATCATACAAGAAAATGATCGAAACGGTAATGTTCAGTTCATTTTTGTACCCAATCTACGGATAAACTAATCATAGGACCGAGAAAGGCGACAAAGTGGAGTGAATATGAGCCAATACAATTAAATTATTTTTAAAATTTTTCTTAAAAGAGAAATCAAAGTTCTTCACTTTAATATCTAGAGCTCAGAGACTAAGCACTTTAATATCTAGAGCTTCGAGACTAAGCACTCACAAGAAAAGCTCCAAAAAAACCGAGTCAAATGGGATTTTACTCTTATAGACGGTTAGACCGTCAACTAGGGACTGGTCTGATTGGTCTGGGTCGGTCTGACCGCTATAATCCTGATATGATCGTACCAGGGTCAGTCTGACCTCTCCCTCCAAAGCAGAACATATTTTCAGCACAATTTCAAACCAAAAAATGATGCACATTTTGATCTACAACTCCAAAAAACATGAAATTTGGTATACACCTTCTTCAAGATATCAAGAACCTATTCCAATCATAGAACATGAAGATCAATGCAAAAAATTTTGATTTTATCTAAAACAAAGAATGTTCCACCAAAATCAGGCAAAAGAGAGAAACCTTTATCTATCCTTGCTAATGAGTCTTTGATGATCTCGATGACCTTAAATGGATTCTCACATATTATAGCAAGTTAGATCATATCACAAACTCAAACCAAAATACCACAAGGTCAAAACCCTAAAATCACCCTTTTTCAGCCAAAACCGGACAATCCCAAAAACTTGCAAATAACAATTGCCTAGATATATGATATCTATTCTCCAAGAGATATCTTTACCATTTACACATCCTTACTACAAAGCAAGATTAAGAGAAAAGAAGAAAACACAAAAAAAAACCCAACCACAAGAGTCTCTCACAAGTTCCACAAGCTCTATCCAAGAACTTTAATTCTCCTCGAAGGCTTAGCTTAAACTATTCCAAAACCTAGCCACAAGCCACATCTCTCCCTCCTTATATATAAAGGCTCACAAGAGAAACCCTAACAGCACCTCTAATTGGGTTTCATACATTTATATGGGTTAACCCGTTAATCCAACACCATGCCGGATTTTACATTTACACATACACGATTCTTAAAGTGCGCACAGCCATCAACCCGTCAGTGAATCAACATTTGATCCACTTCACTTTTTTAGTACATCATTTACCTAAACCATCTAGGCTACCGCAACAGTTTCGCACATCGCCACTTTTTCGGTATTGGACAATTTAACATAATACCTCTCTAACATCATCCATGAAGCTTTGCGCTTCCTTCATCTTTAAGCAACCCCTTACTCTACCTTCAGCTCCATGTAACCCTAATGACTTGTCGTCAAGCCGTTCACGTATCAGAATCCCATCAAGTCGTCCTTGCTTACAAATGGGCCCAAGTCACTTGGCACGTCACATATATTTCCATCCACCACTGGTAGCTTCCGTTCTAGTTCCTTATCTTCTCCATTGTAACCACTACGCTAGACTCA
Source organism: Bonia amplexicaulis (assembly GCA_036346245.1). Taxonomy (NCBI): domain Eukaryota; kingdom Viridiplantae; phylum Streptophyta; class Magnoliopsida; order Poales; family Poaceae; genus Bonia; species Bonia amplexicaulis. Next base: position 13,297,561 of record CM070761.1, on the reverse strand, counting down.
GTCATAGTCTGACAACACCTAGATCATTCTGGACCCCAGCTTTTCTAATATAGTTCTGCCACTTTGGACCTAAACTCTTCTAGCTTAGTCCGGTCTCATCCGCTCACCATGACATAGCTCTAGAGTCCTACAACCAACAATAAGCAAACCATCACATAACACAACGCAAAAATCATCAATCATCTCCGTATGGTTTGACATGTAGCCCGTTGTGCCTTATGACTAGCCGTCACGTCTTCACTCATTCGGACTCTTCTGAACTATCTCTACGTGCATCGGCTTCATCACTCAGAATACTACATGCACCAACTCGCCTTTCCACGATTCTTATCTTCTCTGTGCTCCCACTTGAGCCGCATAGCTTCACTCGGACTTACATGACCGCTTCGGACTTCAACACCCCTACCTAGTCCCGTTCCATTACCGTTGATCACTACGGCCTCCAAGTCACCTGCACATTCAAAAACTTAGCAACCATATCGAGTACAAATTCTATGTACTTGACTCACGTTAGTTAAAGCAATGTATTATGCAACACACCACAACAAACACCGGCACGTATACCATACACACACTCAACTCAGCGTATGCTCGTCTGACCGCCAACCAATGATCGATTATACCACCATGAACCAACTTAAAATCTTCCGATGATAGTGGGCTGGTCCGACCATAGCACTTATGCCGGTCAAACCGCCGCTCACGACCGATTAGACCGCTCACTGGTCAAACCGCTTCTACACAAAATCAAATTCAAAATTTGACAACGAAACATAAGAAAAAATAAGTACTCACACATATGAGGTGACTCCGCATGGTCTCGCATTGAGAATTGACTTGTATGCATCCAGTCGATCTAGAGCTGAATATTGACACTCATTTCATTTACTTTGGCTACTGTTACTAGCTTTTAAACGGTGCGTTTTTAAGGCGGGGTCTACAGGTAGATTGTAGTATAAACTATACCAAGCTTAGCTATACTGATCAAAATTATATGCAACTATTTTGCTCTGCATACTATCTTTCGTGAATAACTTAGAATTTAAAATTCTCAGTTATAAATCACAGCATAAAAAGAACTATGATTGTGTGATCAATGGTGAGTGCGCCGGTCGATCGGTCCGACGATTCTTCAGGCGGAAGCAAAAGGGACGACGAGCGCACCAACCTCGGCGAACGAGCGCACACACTGCTGCCGTGTAAAGCGTACAAGTTGATCTACATATCGGATAAGGGATTAGGCACTACCATCTCTCTCTCTCTCTCTCTCTCTTCGATCACCCTCCTCTTTTCATCATCATGTATTCTTCGTCATCTTCTCTGTCACATGGGAAAAAAGAGAAGGAAGCGCGCGCGTCACTCCACTGGCACTGGCAAAACCATGGCAGGAGTCCACCATGGCGAGAGAGAGAAACAGCAACAGCAGCTTCAACTCCAACTTTGCATTCGCCTATCCGACCATCTCTCTGCATAGTTATCTGTCCCTTCAGACTTCGCCTGTTTGTACTAGACGTACACAGTGATCGATATCCTTTGCTTGTCCGGGAGGAGAAACGGCAAATAGTGGACTTGACCTCGAAATTGCATTCGCCTAGCAGTCGTCTATGTGCGCTGTTGCCCCGCTGGGAATCTATGTTCTTGGTAGGGTTGGCTATAGATCTTAACGAGTTATTATTGAGTTTTTTTTTGAAATTAACATAACTCAACATAAAATTATTTTATTTATTATTTAAATAGTTATTTCAAATTTGAGCTAACAAGCCATTATCGAGCCGAGCCTCATTAACCTTTTTTTACTTGAAATAGACTCATTTTAATTTAGAATCCATTAACTAACCATTAACTAATGTAATCAAAGCAATTTTGATTTAAGCCTTAACGAGCTTTTTTGCCGATCCTATTCTAGGATGCATGACCAGGAAAAAGATCAGATCATCAAAAGTGGTACCAGCTAAGATGAAAGGGGGCCACTGCCTGTAGCTAGTCTGTGAAACAACCCAAAGATTCTAAAAAAATTGAATTTATTTGATTTTTGCTTAAATTTAGAGTTTTTACCAAATCGGAAAAGTTTTCTAAACCAAGCCACTTTTCCTTTCTACAAATACGCTTTCCAAGCACGGATGTGCACTCCAGCTTTTCCAATGTCGCCCTGCTCCTGTTGCCGCGCGCCATGATACCGTTCGCACTCGCGCGCACCGTCTTCGCTCGCCCGTCACCAGCGCCCGCGCTAAAAGCCACATAGCGCTCGCGCCACCTCATCGACCGTTGGTACCTAGCCGTAACTCTGCCCGTGACCTCGCGCCGCACCGTCCAACCGTCGATCCGCACCAACACAAATCAGCACTACCATCTGCTCGACACTTTGCAAACGCCGCTACACACTATGCCACCTCGCGCGCTCGCACCAGTGAGAGGCATTGCCTCTCCCGCCACCAACATGCTTGCCAGTTTCACCGCTACAGCGCGAAAACCGAATGCCCGTCCACGCGCCAAGCGCGCTCTTGTGCCGCTATTGACGCCACCGCCTTCACCGTTTATTTAGCCGATCTCGTAGACTCCCCTACCCACTTTCCACACCGCCCTACATCCACGGCCACCCATCCTTCATCAACTCCAGCCACGTCGTGCCTTTGTAGCTGACACCTAAATCACCACCGGTGAGCCAACTTTGATTTCTCACCTCTGCCTCCAATCTAGTCCAATCACTCGTGTCCATAGCTTCACCCTATCACTATGAAGCTAACCCCTAGCTTCTTGCGTAACATCACTACCTCTAGCTCGCCGCCACCATGTGCTATCGCTCCACCACCCACGGCCACCATTGCCACATCTCCTTAAGCTATCCTGAGCCAAGCCAGTACCACCACTACACTCCCCTGTTTTGAGACTATCAGAAAGCTAGAATGAAAAGAGTAGTAAAACAACCATGTTATTCTCAGCTCAATTATACGATATCATGTTGTGTGTCTACAGTTTGACATTATGAGTATGAGATATCTTATGGGTAAAGTTGAACAACTCTACATAGTATAATAAATGATATTCAAAGAGTTAAATAGCCTTTTCATATGGCTTGTTGAATATCTAATGTACTCAAGCTTGTTTATTTTATCAGAACAAACATTTGAAGAAGGAATGATGCATCAGCTAATGTGTTAGAATTACAACCGCACTCAAACGCTCCTGTGTGATTTCATCGGCTCTTCTGAATATAAGTTAAGTTTTGAATGTAGACGCGTTGTTGTAGTTTGACCGTTAGGTCATATTTTTAATTAAGCTAATCTTTTTTAGATACTGTGAGCACTGAACTTCTGGGTTATTGCGAGAATACGATAGTCATATTCTTAAAATTGGATGGTCACATGGGACATTTGGATCAACGTCCTTAGGATTTAGTCCAAGTTTAAACTAAAATTCCAAAAATCTCAAAGAAATCCACTCATCCAAACAGCCCCTGAAATCTCTCTTATAGAATGCATGACACCCAATGAAGCTGGCGACATATATTAGGACAATCTAATGATAGATCACAACGTTACAGTGGTTGTTTGGATGAGGCTGTTGGTTCGAAACCTTATTATTCTTCTTAAAAGTAGACATATGCAACTCCTACGTATTTTCATTCTTATATACCAATATATATACGGTTGCATTAGGTATATATGAAGAGCACTACGATTGTCTAATTCTAGAACTAACTACAGGTTCTAATACGTGAGTACTCTGTCATGCCGCACAATGGTGTCAATGCCATGTCAAGCGAAGGGCGAAAGAAGTCAAGTTGCATACTAAAGGAAAGGTGTCGTATGCATGCATGCATGCATGGACCGGACGAAAAGATGGGAGATTTGGGGAAACGCTTTTTCGCCAAGATATGAAGCGATTACGTTTGCCATGTCGGCATTGCACATTTGCAGCCGCTTTGCGTACCCTTTGACGACCCGTCCGGCGGCGTTGTTGGTCGAGGCCATTTTTAGGTGATAGTGTGGTGGGGGCTACGACGATATCAGCATGTTAATTTTAGTTATCTGCTCTCTATCTCTTCATTTACTAATATTGCCATAAATAGATCATAGATAGATGCTGATAAGTTATAATTTTCTCTAATAATATAGGAGTTTGTTAGTCGTCCCATTCCCTTTAAAAATCGTCCACCCACTCTAAAAATCCTGGCTAAAAACCCTAAAAAACCAGGAAAAAAAAACTCTAAACAGGTTGAATCAGAACTTCCCACGCACACACCCACGATCACGACGCCCTCGTTCCTAATCCCGAACCGTCGCCGCTCTCACCCTAGAATCTCGTCGCCTCTCCCTCCCTAGCCGCTCTCGCTGCTAAGTCGTAAGTCCCTGCGAGTGGTCGGAAGCTCTTACGACCACGTTGTCGGCAGCTTGAGGTCGGCTGAAAGTTTTACGACCACATTGTGATGATTCTGCAATGTCACAAGCCTCATCGAGTGGTCGGAGACTACATTGGCCGTGGTCGGAAGTCGCTAGACAGATTTACGACCACGTTGGCCGTGGTCGAAAGCGTTTACGACCACACTGGATGTGGTCAGAAGTCACCAGACGGGTTTACGACCACACTGGCCGTGGTCGGAGGTCATCAGACGGGTTTACGACCATATTGGCCGTGGTCGGAAGCTGTTACGACCACGTTGGGTGTGGTCGGAAGCTCTTACGACTACTTTGGCCATGGTCGGAAGTCGGAAGCACCGACTGGCCGTGGTTGGAAGACGGGTCTTCGACCACGTTATAGCGAGCAGCGATCGATAGTCGGCAGTCGAGCTCCGACCACGTTGAGTAGTTGTTGGCTTACGATCACGTTATCGCAAGAAGCTGTCCGAAGTCGAAGCTGTTTTTTTTTTTTTGCGGTTCTTTTTTTGGCCGGACAAATTTTGTCTGGTTGCCATTGAGTTCAGATGGACGGCTCACCTCACCTGGTTACGAGGGTTGTGTGTGGATGGGGATATATGCCGTCGACAGAGCGAACCAACCGCACAAATTTATCAGCAGCACTGCTTAGTGCTAACCACTGCCTGACAGGATAGATAGACAATTGCGAGATCCTACTGCTATATTCAGAATTTCCTGTAGTCGACTGTGTGCTCGCATCAGTTGGATCGATTGTTTTTGTCTGAATCTTAACACTCCTTTGGAGAGGAATTCCACTGTTAACTGGAGCCACTGCTACACTAACATTCTTAAACAACTCCGGTCTCCGAATGCTCGGAGGCCCACCTTAGAGGCCCAAAGAGCAGAGTCCGGGCTGCGGTGCCTATAAGTTCTCTCCCAGACTTAAGGTAGACACAGTTCATTCTCACGGATAAGTAAATGGGCCGAGTGGCACCAACTAGAGACAGGACACTTCGGACGCACTTTTGGGCCATCGGCAGCCCAGTTACCCAGACCTGTCTCTCTGACATACGGGCAAGAACAAGATAAGAAGGCAAACTAGGAAGGGGAGGAGGAATGAGGACCAGAGGGATAAAGTAGTCATCAAACTGATTCATCTGACAAAAACTTCGGTATCAAGACGAATTATAATAAAAAAATGTTATCATAGCTGTGTGAATCCTCCCAAGAACAAGAAGATATTATCATAGCTGTGTGAATCCTCCCAAGAACAAGAACCATGTTTACATTACAGGCCTTACAACCACTTTAAAACAAAAAATCGGCACCGCTAAAAAAACAATAATGGTATGACGACCAAACTCGAAGAAACATGATTCGAAATTGCTGTAGGCACGTCGACCTTTTACCAACCTGCTCTGTTCACATTTTATCAACGCACTGAATAATCAAATGCAGCCAAACTGAACTACCAGCTTAACACACGAAGCCAATCAATTCATCGGCACCAACTAATCCGCAAGCCAATCGTGTTGTTTCCCACCGCAACAGCCATATGCACATCACTCGGCAAGAAAAGAAAAGCTTCAGTGATGCAGGCTTTGACAGACTCTACACAAGAGATAAGACTGAAATTACGCCAGAACCTATTCAACCATGTTCAGATAAATTTACAGCACAAGTGGACCACACCAACATGACTAGATGGCGACAATTCTAGTGGTACCGCAAAATCACGAAACATACCACGTATCTGCCCTGCGGAGAAAGTAAAAAAAGAGCCCCACATGGTGATCACACCACCTGCACATTCATTTCCTGGCTGCTGCAAACTGCAAATTGAGTTAACTCGTATGTAGGAAGGGCAGTTGGCAAATGTTTTTTTTAGCTTTTCAGTAACTTATGGCTCTACTCGTTTGAACTTTAGCTTTTAATTTTTGGCTTTTAGCTTTTAGTTTCTTAATTTCGTCTTTTTCTGACTTTTTGATTTTTAGGGCCTTTTTGCTTTTTCTTTTTTTTTTCATATTCCTTTGCATTGTTCGGCTAAATTGTTTTTTTCAATTTTTAAATTTAATTATGCCAAAAAAACCACCAACGACTGCAGTGCAAAATAAACTAGCTATAGTGCCAAACAGTGAAAAATAAGCCGAAATGAGCAGCACCTTTGGCTTTTGCCTTCTCTCAGTTGTCATAACAGACCCAACTTACTATGAGCAACAGACGGGAACCTGACCTGCCTGGTAAGAAAAAGAAATAAAGGGCTAAATTATGGAACAAGATTGAGATCCAGATAGGATGCATGCACCAAAAGGATATCAAAACTCTGCGTACCTGAACATGGTTCATGCGCCAAACAGGTCCATGATAGGAGAACTACAAAGATTAGCTGCCCTGCCCTTTTTGTGATTTGTGAAGCTTTGGTCAAGGTGATAATTGATGACCTCAGGTCACATCACAAGAGAACTGAGTATGTTTTTTTTTTTAACTTTTGGAAGGTAGCAACACCAGCTAGGTGCCTAGCTAGGTAACTAGGTTACAATATATCCAGATGGAAGTTCTGAAGCAAAATTGCTGTTATAGTTCTGCATATGGAAAGCACAGGTGTATTACAAATCACAGAAACAGAATCATAATGCGGAGGATGTGAACCATGCAGGGACGCTACAAGACTTTCTGAACCAAAAGCCACTTCTGCATAAGATTCGTTCAGCATTGTATCCAGATATCCACAATGCCAGAGTTACTCCAGCGATTAGCATACTCATAGAAACATGCTGGCTACAGACCTATATGTTATTGAAATAAGATTCACCACCTCAGACAAAGAGTATTACATAAAGAGGGAAAACAGGACACATTACTAAAGATATGCTGCAAAGAAGATAAGTAGATCAAACATGTACCTGGGATGTTGAATATTTATCTAGTAGAAGGTTAACCTCTGTTGCAGTTGACTGGCAACATGATTAGAACCTGTAATTGCACCTCAAGCATAAAAAATAATTGATGAAGCGTGCAGTCATCAACTGAACAATGGAACATAATTTGCAAACTTCAGTGCTACTTACAAGAAACAGTCAAGTAAACCATGAGGTCATGTGCAGAAAAAAGTAAGGCTCTTGAATTTAAAATTTTTTCTCTGATAGATGAGTGAAATGTAATATACACGATACATCATTAGACCAAAGAGAGAACAAGATGCTAATCTCCCCAAACTATACCACCAACAAGGGCAACTCAAGTTCTGAACATCCAAGTCTACAACCCCCCCAGGACACCTGAAACAAAATTACCTCCCAGTATCAAGAACCCAACCAAAGATGTAACTTCAACAGCTTTTGTCTATGTTGGGGATCAAAAAAGTTTGGATAAATAGAAGCCACTCGATGTATATACAGTACTTGTCCATTGTAAAGAAGAACGACTTTATATTCTTCTTCCATGCCTTTCCGCAAACACATGTGGTCTAATGGTAGCCTTTTGCACCTCTGGACTGGTACAGTTCCAGCCTGATCTTCGCCTCTGGCAACAAGTTCTCGATTATTGGGTCTTGCATCATGTACGCTTGTTTGGAGGCCCATTCGAGCACCGTGAGGATCTCTGCTTGTGCCAACTCCTCGCTATCTGGGACATTGTGTGCAATGTAACATACAAGGATGAGTGCTGCAAGCTGAACTACCTGCTCACTGAAATACACCAGCTGAACAAGATGCTTTGCGCCACCCGCATCGATGATCGCTTTAGAATGGTCAACGTGCAGGTAATTCTCCGTGCACGCAAACTTGGTCAGGGAAATAGCTGCCTCCCGAGAGACATCTGCTTCCCTCTCATCAAGAAGCTTCACCAATGGCCCAATGATCCGAGTCTCTGTTGCACGGAAGGTTCTGGACAAGCAGCCTAATGAGATGATGCAGGGAATTAGGAGATCATCATACTCAGCCTTCTCAACAACACGTAGGAGCTGGTCAACAACAGCACGGGCAGCAGGTGAGGTTGGCTTAAATGCTGATCGCCGCAGGTCGGAATTCTGCTCGGCAACACTGCAGATCTCCATGAGAGCCATTGCAGAATTGTATTGCACGTCACCTTCACCTTTCTCAAGAAGAACTGCAAAGCAGAGAAGAGCCCTTGACTCCGTGATGCTCTTACAGATAGCTGCATTGCCATTGGCAAGCTGCCACAATGCCTTAGCTGCATTGGCTTTCATGTATGCCTTTGTCTCAGGGTCCTCGAATTCCCTGCCCCTTGTACTTGTTCCTGACAATGACGCATTGTGCTGCTTCGTTGCAACAACACCACCATTACTGCCTATGCCCTTAGCGCTGCCTCCATTAGACTTCGCGGCCATGGTGGACTGAACCAAATTGTGCATCTCGTTCTTGCTCTGGGGAACGTGGCCATTTGGGTACCTCACGGAGCTATGCTCCCCGGCATCCAGCAAGTCTGGGATCGACACAGCACCGGTGCTGTTCTTTTTGTCCATCACCACAGAATGTATGGACATCTTAGACGTCACGGCGTACTTGGAGTGTTCCTGCACCGTCTCGAAGGCGAGGTGCCCGACGAGCAGCCGGATCACGTTGTGCTGCGCGAACGCGTCCTGGCACTTGGGGTGGTTCGCGGCCAGCTCCGAGACGGCCCAGGCCACCATGGCTTGCACCTTCATGGGTCCTTCCTTGAGCACCTTGGCGAAGGCCGAGCACGCCCCGGCGAGAATCATCTGCTCGACGCACTCCGGGTCGCGGCCAAGGAGCCCGATGGCGAGCGCGGCGTTCTCCTGCCCCTCGAGCCGGTCCTCCTTGACTAGCCTGAGAAGCGGCGGGACGCCGTCCTCCTCTATGATGAGCTTGGAGTACCTGTCATTGTCGCGCGCAAGGGAGACGAGGCTGGCGGCGGCGTCGGCACGGGCGTCGAGGTTGCCGGTGTAGAGCACGGCGATCTGCTCCCAGATTAGGAAGAGGATGGGCTCGTTCTGCGCGATGGGGGGCAGGCCGATGTGGTCGTCGAAGTCGTCGTCGTCGGTGGCGGAGGAGGAGACGCGGAGGAGCCACGAGAGGTCTCCGATGGAGTTGTCGAGCTGGTTGGTCATCTTCTTGAAGGAACCCGCGGGGATGATCGTGAAGACGCGGCGGACGAGGCCGTGCGCGCGGCACTTGTCGACGAGCGCGATGGCCTTGTCGAGCGCCTTCTCGGTGTCGTCGAAGATGCGGCGGGCCGGGCGCTCGTAGAGGTCGGCGCGCGCGGCCTGGCGGAGCAGCGCGGCGAGGCGCTCGACCTTGGCCTTGAGATCCATGCAGTCCTGCCGAAACGTGTAGGCCTCGTCCGACCACTTGATCACCTGCTCCGCGAGCTGGATCGGCCGCGCCAGGATCTGCTTGAGGTCGTCCATCCCGCCCGCCTCCGGCCTCCTTCCCTCGCCGCGCCGGCACGGTCAACTGAATGGCGGCCTGCCCAAGCCGCAATGGGTGGACTATCCCGTCCGGCCTTCCTCCCAGCCTCCTCCGCAGGGTCGGAAATGGGGAGAATTGGAGGAGGAGTTGGAGACGAGGGTGGTGGTGGGGAGTAAATTTGGTATTGGTTCTGGTTTTTTTGGGTACTTGGGCCTGGGTGTGCCTGCTCGTTGGTGAGCTGGCAAGCGGGGGGACCCGAGGACGGCAGCAACGGCCGTCTCGTCTCGTCTCGTTTCGCTGTGTTTTTGCGGTGTTCTGCGCTATATTTGCGGTGTTTTTCCGGCTTTCCGCTGTGCGATGCGGGGTCAATGCTCGGCAGTTTTGGGCATGGGGGTGGTTGGCCGGGCTGGGCTGGGTCTGGCATAGAGATGGTAATTATATCTGTTTACCTATATGTCTATAGATAAATATCTTAATGAAGTCGAGTATAGAATGTATTGTTTGCCCATGGGTATGAAATGGAAATCTCACCATCGGTAAAAGCAGATGCGGTATAGGTTAGCTCTACCCGTACCTGTCTCGCTTGTTTACCCGTGAAATAAACTGACAGGTGGACCATCCTAAAATAATAAACCCTAACTCTCCCCGCCGCCCGCCCATATAGTTACTCACCCGCCGCCCCCTTCGGCCCCTCTCGCATCTCCGCCCTCCTCTCGCACTCTTCTCGTCCACAACCTCTTCCGCTTCTCCAAAGCTGACCCTGACGAGGCCGAGACCATCTACCACACCCTTGCCGACCTCGTTTGCGGCCGCACCAAGCTCCTCCGCTGGCTCCTCGCTCGCCTCAAAGCCCGCGAGTTCGACGCCAACAAGCAGTACGCCTCTCTTCTAAGATTTTAGATGCTTGGGTATTGATTAATGTTGTGATGCAGTACTTTGTAAGAGAACAAAATTTATCACTATTTTCTATAAGTTCATATGTTCATGGATTGCCATTAGGCCCATTACAATTTTCATTGCTAATGTAAAACTGAAAATGGATAGCAATGATTTCAAGTTCCTGTATAAGATTAACTGACATTACAATTGCCAACAAGGTTATATGGAAATCCAATAACAGCTAGTTGTGTCCTGATTTGTGATTATGTTTCATGTTTCAATGTATGATGCATTGGTGATGTGTGAATGTGATGCACTCAATTCGCGGGTAAATGGGTATGCCCGCGGGCCATGTGTATGGGCGAGGTTCTTTACCCATCGTCCTTTGCGGGTATGTCCGTGGGCGTAAATCGAAGTCACGGGTACAGATATGAACGAACACTATTTATATCCATCGCGTCCGATTGTCATCCCTAGTCTGGCCTAGCTAGCGGCGAGATTGTAAGGTGCGGCACCACGTGGATGAGGCCGTGCTGCCCCTGCCGCGTGGCCGTGCCCCGTGGGAATCGACCGGCCGGGGTTCCGCATTGCGTGCTGCTAATCTAATCTAAACCGTTCTCGGTAGTATGTGATTGATATGCATGTTTCTAGAGTACTTTATCATTCCTCTTTAGAAATGCTTGCTGATAAGTTTGGTGCACCGACTAACTTGTTTGGTGTCCTTGTACAGGAGGAGCATTTGAGCGATGGAATTATATGGATTGGAAAGATCATTCAATGTTCTGGTTATCTGATCATGTAACCAGAGCAATTTTCATCTTGTAATTGTCTCCCGCTGACTTGTGTATATCGGCAGGCCTTGATCCAGGTGGCATTTCATGATGCGTTTTTAATTATCATATATTTTTCCATGAAGATTTTGGATAATCAGTATGTGTGGTATTTAGGGGCGGAGCCACACCCCGGGCAGGGTAGGCTTCAGTTCGAGGTGTGGAAAAATATCTAGTATATAGTCCGAATAAATTCAGTCTAGCCTAAGTAACATTTTTATGATCAAACCTAGATAGTCTAGATCGTTCCACCACTGAGCCCGGGGCGTAACCAAATCCTGACTCCACCACCGGTGGTATTCATGTATTGTTATGCCTCGAATCTTCATGAAAACGAATGTATTCGGATTAACATATCCATATTTTTCTGATATATATGAAGAGGTTCAGCTTGAATTAAATTTAATGGTTTATATTGAGAGAACATATCTACCCCACCATGCAAATGCGATTCAGGCTTGATTTGAAACTTTTTAAATGTTGGTCCACCACACCAATTAATACTGTCTCTGAAATTGTGTAAAAAATTTCATGTTGATTCAATACTCAAGCACAAATCCAAAATGGTTTGCATAATTACAGTGAATGATCTGTCTGCATTTGATATGCCTTTTTTTATTTTTAAATTATTTTTTACTTTAAGTTGGATGGAATGCCATCAAGGGTACAACAACTCCATATGCGCCTTCAATTATCAAGTGGAGAAAATGATGTCTTTGACATCAAATAACCTGGAAGACAAGCTGCTTTCTATCAACAGAAAATAAAGTACTTGACATTACCTTGTTGGTGATCCAGTGCCAGCAATAGTTCCTTTTGACTACTAATAGCCATTTCAATTCACTCACAAAGCAACCGCAACAAACATTTTGAAAAACTTCAAATTCCCAAAACGATCAGAAAACTGATAAAAAAGAGATCAGAAGTAGCCTAGTGGAAACAAAAATAGGCATATAACTGAAACGGACCTGGTCATTTCAGCAGATTTCCCCCCATACTTCGTCATGGGTTAGCATCATCGCTATATCGTTGTTTATTCCCAAGTCCACGTCGATGACAGGTTGCATCAGACGCTGCTCCCTTAATTCAGCCAAAAAAACGGCACAAAATTTGGACGTATGGGCGCCACAAAACGCCACCTTTGCGGTTCGCACGTACCAAACAGCTGCATAATTTCATATATATACTCAGGTGCGAGAAGGGAAAAGGATGCAAGTGTCGCGTTAGTGGCATCTCGAGCACCAAACGTATCGGAGAGATGGGAGACGATGGAGGGAGACAGGGAGATTAAAAATGAAAGCCCCCACATGCATGGTTAGTATAGCTTATAGCAAAGGATTAGGCTAATTCTTCTGAAGAACAAAATGCTGGCCAATTTCTAGATCCCTCGAGCCGCGTCCTTGGCTCCTGTTCACACAGCTAGGATAGATTCCTAATGCTCCTTATGCTTATCATATCACGTTCTCAAGCAGCTGCTGATTTGTTCGTGCGGTCCACTTCGGAGTTGCAATTATTGGAAGGACAACAGCGAATGGATTCATCTTCATTGCGCTGTCAAGGCTCAAGAGCGCGTTTTTGTTCAGAGGGCAAAAAACTTGGAAGGGCATCCATGGCCAATGCAAGCAATGGTTGGGCACTTGTGAATTGTGATGGGATCATGGGACTATGGGAGTAGAAGGGAGGCTAGCTAGGTCCTTTCAAGATCACATCACACATGCCAACGAACGACTGAGCAACCAGCCACCCACGCGGTCGATCGATTCTTTTGCGGCGGCAAGCGCCATTAGCGTAGTAGAAAATAGCACCGGCAGGCACTGCCTACTCATCGTTTTCGCCTACGTGCATGACAACAGCTGAATTGCACGATAGAATGGCCTCTCCAGTCGCTAGGCCACTACTTGCTAGTTCGGTAGCTGTTGTGTGAGCCATCGGTGTCGATTCATGATGTGTAGCAGCAAAACAAAAGCAAGAGATGTCAGCGGAGCGACCGCATCGACAGATCAGCCCCAGTGGAGGATCGATACTGGATCGACGGTGTCGGGGAAGACGACGGTTTCAAGGGCACACAGAGCAGATCGTCCTAGGTCCAGGTGGCCCGCAGGCAGCCAGCCTCTCTGGGAGTTCTTCCTAGACAACGTTGCATCTTTGCAAATCGAAGAGCAGCGGGGAGAAAAATCAGTAAGAGGAGAAGACGACGAGCGAGCAATCTCGCTTGGCCATGGCCCAGATGACGGACAAAGCGACGTGAGCTACAGAGGCTGCGCCATTGCTTATGCCCGAACAGCTACTGGCTTTCGATTTGTTGCTCCCATCCATCAACCTTACCTACCTACCCAAAGATGTTCACCTGCAGGTTTTGATCCTTGCCGTATGGGAATGTAAATCTCGTAGTGTTGGGGTGTTTATTGCAAAAGCGAAGAAGCCTAAACCTCAGCCTTACCGCTCCCATCGGACGGTGGAAGTGAGGAGTAAGCATAAGCGGGGCGCCGGTTCGCACCGGATTCGCTTCGCCTGCCGCCGCCGGCTCGGGACTCCCGTACGGCAGCCACACCACACACCGGGCCACCACCGGGCACCGTCACGGCGGCACCGGCCGCGTCCCGTTCGAGGCCTGCGTCCGGTCTGGGTGGTTGTCGAGAGCTTCCCCCTCGCGGCGGCGGGACGGGAATGGTGAAGATAGTGACGTACAATGTGAACGGGCTGCGGCCGCGGGTGGCGCAGCACGGCTCACTCCGCCGCCTCCTCGACGCCCTCGACGCCGACATCATCTGCTTCCAGGTCCGACCAATCGCTAATCCCTTCCTTCCTGCCGCCAATCTCACACGCACAATTAGCCATTTAGTCTATCACACGTCTAAACCCTAGCTCTTGATTCTCTGTTCCTGCCCACTAATTGTTACTACTTCAACCGCTACAGTTCCTTCCTATTGATGTAATCAATCGCACTGTTTATGCTCCACGAAATTCGAATATGCCAAGTTTGCGTCGTGTCGCGATTGTCGTTTGATTTTCCTAAAAGATCAGGATGTGCCTTCTTTATTGCTTATTATTTCTGAATTGATAAAAAAAATTGTTTCGTGGTGGACACAACGCATTTTATGTTCACTGAAGCACATAGAGTTACTAGATGAAGCGGGGTTAAGCCTGCGACTCAGTCTAGCTGACTATATAGATGTTTGGTGTACTTTAGGAGACGAAATTATCGAGGCAGGACTTGTCTGGGGATGTCATAATGGCTGAGGGATACGAGGCCTTTGTTTCGTGCAATCGTACTTCGAAAGGGCGTGGAGCATACTCTGGTGAGTTCTTATGAACTCATGGTGATTAACTAGAGTATTCTGATCGGTCTAGTTGTGATCTTCTAGTGCCTCATTGTTTGTTGGAGATGTTTTTTCTTCCATATGTGACTTTGTTGGTTAAGTCATTCTGAGTATTTCGTCACAGATTGTAGATTAATTTTGTATTGTAGGTGTTGCGACGTTTTGCCAGGTAACATCAGCATTTTCCAGTCAGGAGGTTGCTTTGCCAGTAGCAGCTGAGGAAGGCTTTACTGGAGTACAAGGCTTTGCAAAAGATAGTAAAATTATTGGGGATTTCGTTCTTGAAATGCCTGTGGAAGAAGAGGTTCTTGGTGAAATAACAAGAGAGGACTTGCTCAGGGTGGACAATGAGGGGCGGTGTATCATCACTGACCATGGACATTTTGGTAAGCCCCTTGTTGCGTTGAAAGGAAGACAAGATAACTGCCATGCAATATGTCAATGTTTTTTTGTTGCATATTTGATTTCTTCTCTGTATGTGATGATATGTACTGCACCATTTGTGCAGTTCTTTTTAATATATATGGCCCAGCTGTTCAAGAAGATGATAAAGATCGAGTTCGTTTTAAGCTACTATTTTACAAGATACTGCAGGTACTTTATGTGTGTCTCAGTTATATATATATAAGAAAAAAATCTTTTACTCCCAGGTGTAATTACACACACCTCTAATATTCCACCTAAACAAATTTAAAATACTCCTTTATTACTTTAGGTATATTCGTGTACTAGTTATAAGATGCTCTAATATGAACCACACGAAAAAATTACAAGGGAGACCATAGTTTTTAGTGTATTTTGCAAATACTTTCATATACGCACATAAAAAAGAGTATGTCAAAAAAATATACATACCACTTTTGAAAAATTGTTCATACCACCGAGATGATATTAAATACTCATATACTACACGTACATACGCTCCGTTACGGGAGATACTCTCTACGTTGTGAGATACGATGTAGGGTATAATTATACTCGGGAGTAGAAAAGAGGTTTTATGTGTGTGTGTGTGTGTTGTGTGTTGTGTGTGTGTGTGTGTGTTGTGTGTGTGTGTGTATGGTGTTAATAGCTTAGTTAAGGGACTTTTCTTACACTGTCTTCATCTTTCCAATATCTTCTAGAAACGATGGGAGTATCTATTGGCTCTTGGGAAGAGAGTTTTTGTTGTTGGAGATTTGAATATTGCACCTTCTCCTATAGATAGGTGTGATGCCCCACCTGGATTCGAGAAGCAAATGTAAGCTCTTTTCCTTTTCTTTTTTAGTGAGATTTGCTTGCACTATAATAAAATTCCGGGGCAAAAATTTTCTGAGCTTGCATGGTTTCAAAAAATAAAAATAGAATAATAGCCTCAGCAGTATTACTAAAGAGAGCAATCTGTTTCATGAGAAAATGTCGTTTTGTATGCTGTGGTGATATTTTTCTCTGCATAACTGTAAATTTGTTTAAATATCTGTTGTTGGTGCTGCACTAATGCACAATATGTCATAGGATAGGGTGAGGCAATTGATTAACGGCATGAGAAGCATGGTAGGAATCGTGTCTAAAAATAAAAATTAGGAGACATTTCAAGTGAAATCCCATCTACAGGATGCATGATACTCTGACTTATATCTAGCTTTACTTTCACCTAAAATGAATCAATAAACCTTGCTGTATGAAGGCTTCAAGTTCAGAAGAAATTGTTAACAACAACCATTTGCAGTCAAGCTTCAAACTAATGTTTTGGACTAGGCTTTCCATTGTGATGAATGCACTGGTTTGATATACTTAACACAAGTTATCAGTTTTATGTCCTGCTCTCTTTAAAGGAATTTCAGTTATGAAGTCACTCAGGAGTCAGGAATAACAATAGTTGGTTTATTATCCTTTCCCTAATTCAAGGTTTCGGGAATGGCTGAGATCCATGCTGAGAGAACATGGAGGTCCCTTTTTTGACGCTTTCAGATCAAAACACCCTGAAAGGTATTGCAAGCCCTCTTTTTTTGCTTGCCTACGTATGTGCTACTCCAACCTATTCTACTCTTGGCTTTGTCATAACTAGTTGCTCCATGCCCATGGGGTAAGTGGATATTTCACTATTGGTTAAACAATTTCTTCGGAAATGTAAGAATTACTATGTATGTGGCCCATTATTCCTTTTTTGCAGTTGCTGTCTTTATAAGAATAATACATATAGTACACTCCTACACAAAATTTACTGGCTAACCCTGTACTTTGCTATTCTAACCTTGCTGCACTTCTTTTATGCAGGGCAGGAGCTTATACCTGCTTTAACCAAAAAGTTGGAGCTGAAGAATACAATTACGGTTCTAGAATAGATCACATTCTCATTTCCGGTGCCTGCTTCCATCTCTGCGATTTTGTGCAAGACCATAGCATTTTTCACTGCCACGTGGAAGAATGTGAGATAATGAATCATTTCAGAAGAGGGAATTCTGAAAATATGTCAAAGTAAAGAATGGTGGAAACATTTCTTTTCTGAGAGCAAAGTGGATAGCGTACAGGGTTTGCTGTGTTACATCAAAGTGATTTACTCTATTACATTGTCCACAGGTGGAAAGGAGGGAGAAGCAGTAAGCTAGAAGGATCCGATCATATTCCTGTTTATATTATACTGAATGAAATACCTGAACTTCCAGTTCATAATACCCCACCATCAGCTGCAAGATATCTTCCAGAGATCCGTGGACGGCAACAGAATATAGGTGAGCAAAATTTTATGTTGTGTAACCTTTTCCATAATTCCATGTCATAACTTGAATTTGCACCTTTCAGTACAAATGCTTAAACCAGGCTGTACTATATGGTCATTGTGCTAACATAGTTGCAGTTGTTTAACTATTGTGTGCCTTAGCTTCCTATCAGATATACGTAATAGGGTGGGGGTAGCACCAATTGAAGAGAAGTTTGTCCAACATCGCTTGAGATGGTTTAGGCATCTCCAACGAAGGCCTCCTGAGGCACCGGTATGTAGTGGAATTTTAAGGCGTACTGAAAACGTAAGAAGAGGCAGATGTCGACCAAGACTGACGTGGGAGGAAGCAGTTAAAAGAGACTTGAGGGATTGGAATGTATATAAAGAATTAGCTTTAGATAGGAGCGCATAGAAGTTAGCGATCCACATACCGGAACCATAAGAAAGTTAGGAGCAGTGTTTTAGGCTCTCGGCTCAGATAGCAGAACACGGCTTAGGGTTTTGATCTTGAGAAGGTTTCATTCCTAACCTACCCTAACTTGTTTAGGACAAAAGGTTTTGTTGTTGTTGTTGTTGTTGTTTCTTACCTATGAACATTCTCTTTAGTTGTTTTAGTGTACAAACCACTGACAATATCTAAATTGCTTTCCATAAAACTTCTGTTTTAAGCAACTGCTTGTGTTTTGTAACGTTCATAGGGAGGAATTCTCTCCTTGGTTGAATACTCTTTCCTACTTGTTTCAAGACTACAAGTTTCTTATTCACTTAAGACAAGTATATGGGTCTGTTTGATATAGCTGCGGCTTATGGCTTTTGGCTGAATTTTTTAAATTTTTGTTGTTTGCGACATAGATTACAGAGAGAGATACTCGATTGCGATTTTCGTTGATACAGATGTTGGACTTTTAACGTGTACTATAATTAATTTGTAGACACCATCTTGAGAAAATACTCTGTTTGAAAATTAAGTTGTGTAACAAAAGCCAAAAGCCGCTTTTAGAAACCGTTAAAGAACATGCCCCATATACCTTAATTACTTCAATATAAAGATGGGTTTTTGCAAATTAACTGTCATGCTTTATTTCTACCGGTTGAATTTTCAGATTTTATAACATGTTGCTTAGAATTTCTAGTTTCTACATTGTACCTGGTTCAGAAAACACTATTTCTTGTTATGCTTACTAGCAAGTTTTGCTGCGCATGGCGTTTATTATAGTAGGCTGCGTTGCGCCTACTTAGACGATAGTTGGTTTTGAATGTTTGAATGTTCAGTTCAACGTAGCTTATCGCTTTGAAAGACAATCATTTCTGGCCTTATGTATAGTTTTTGGAATACAAAGCTGCCTTAAGTTATACTTATGTGCACTTTAAACTTTGAAGGTGTAAGATCAAGAATAACCGACTAGAGGGGGGAATAGGAAGTTTTTAAATTCTTTTTGGTTAAAACACAATTTTAGCAAGTATGAACTTAATTAAAATTGTTTTGCACAATCAAGGCCTAAATTCTCTAGGTTTCACTGAGGCATCACAACTCCAAATCTATACTAGATACAATTCTAGCTACACAAGATAATACAGTAGTTGTAGAAATGTAAATGCAGAAAGTAAAGACAAGAAAAATAAACCACAATAAAGACGCACTGTTTTCTCATGGTCCGAAGACTTGCCGGTCTTTCGTAATCCATGTCGAGGTAAGCATAAACGGATTCTCAACAACCTCAAAATGTGAAAATAGAGCAAATGAGTTGAAGAGAGAATATCAAAGGTTCAAAGGTATTCAATGAGGTCCAAGTAGAAGTGCTTGCTGCTAGTGGAGAGGTATTTATAGCCTCCACCCACCCGAATGGCTGTTGGGGTCGAAAACTCCAAAAATCAGGGGATGTGGTACTACAACCATGTAGTGGCCGGTACTACCACACCTACTATTCAACGGCTACTTAAAGTTCATTAAATGCACAGAAGCTAGCCGTTAACTCAAATATTAGTAGTACCACACTCATAGTGTCCAGTAGTATCGATCATGCAGTAATACCACACCTTAGCTGCGATACTACTAATTTCTAGAGAAGAGAAAATGCTCTAAAATGTACCTATATGGAAATTAGCTATCGCCAACTAAAGTGCGGTCATACCGCATTCCGGTAATACCGGTCTCACCGTGCGGTCATATTGCCTAATGGTACTACTGCTCAAGAAATGCGGTCATACCGCTCTAATCTACGGTACTACCATAGTTGTTACGGCGTCGCCTAGTCGTCGTCAAGGCGACGACTAGGTGTCCAGTCGCCCAGAGCTCGATGTCTGGGTCTCTCGCCCAACTTTTCCAGTCGGGGCGACTGGTCGGAGCCGGAGGAGGGCCAACACGGACACGGGCCGACTACGCAGGGTGTGGAGAAGGCGGCCGGAGGAGGGTGGAGTGCGGAGGAGGCGGCCGGGGCACCAACGGGACCGGCGGGTCGAGGCGGCGGTGGAGGCTAGAGGAGAGGCGGCCGAGGCAAGCACTGGAGGCTACTGGGTGCAGAGGAGTCATGAGGCGGGAGGAGGAGGCGTGGGGAGAGGAGCGAGGCGGGGAGGAGGCGCCAGGAGAGAGAGGCGGAGAGAGAGAGAGGAGATGGGGAGAGACAATGGAGAGCCTGATCTGGCGCCTAGGGTTATCTTGTGGTCTTTTTGCGATTAAGTCCTCGAAGTTTTTGAAAATTACGAACAGATCCTCCTTCAATGGATTTTTTCTGATTTGGACCTCCTGAGGCACGGTTATTTAGATAATTTGTGCTATTATGTTGCATGGTTATTTAATTTTCGGTCATATAAGGTATTATTTGTCGTCTAACTACTATCGTTTAACTGTCGCCATGACAGACGCCTAATCGACTAGGTGTCCACGCGCCCCAGCCTCGCCACGACTTGCCGGAGTGCCATGATAACCTTGGGTACTACCATACAACATGTGGTAGTATTGATTCAAGGAAAGTTCAATATACATCTCTCTAGAAATAAGCTATCGATATGTAACGGCCGGTAGTACCGATGCAACGGTACTACTGTCAGTATGCCTACAGTTATACCGGTTTTTGAAGGAAAATATAGAGAGGGTTCCAAATAAAGTTCTAAATGCATACATGAACCATAATTGATTAAAGTGGCACAAAATTAGCTTTAAGCTACTAGCCATGACCCCTTTTATAGTACGACATCTATTCTACAAATTTGGTCTTTTTCAACTAAACACAAAGACCGGTAAAAATTATAAAGAGGTCCTTCGACTGAAATATACCTTTGCCTTGAGCCATGTCTTGATCCATATCGATCTTCGATCATGTTTGCATGCCTTTGCCGTGACATCATCAAATTCCTGGACTAAACCTTTCAATCATCGTAATAAACAAATGTCGCTTCATTCATTATCACCATTAATTACCAAAATCATTTTTAAAGGCTTAAATGCTTGGAATACTGGTTGTAGTATATGCTTTTATATTGACCAGTTGTGTTACTCCAACATGCAGTATCATTTCTCAGGAAAGGGGAAATTTATGAACTTGAAGATGCCACAGATTTAAATGTGTCCAAGGATATAACAGGTGAAAACTGCTGTAGTGATGGCCTGGAAAGCAAGAGTATATCTATGGAAGAATTGTCAACTGGTATAACCGAGTCTAAAGGTGGTAACCTTCCTAGTGTAATGTGTAAGCGGAGAAATCTTGATGAATGGGCAAATGAAGGTTCAAGCGGCAACTACCATAACAGTACTGCAACATTACAGGCACTGCAAAGTAAGAAAACTTCCTTTTCTGGCAGCAAGTCTATGTCAAACAAGAAGAACAAACGTAACTTATCCTCCCAACCAACGATCAAGTCATTTTTTCGACAACCAGAGTCAAAGACAGGGGATGCCAAGATCAATGGCTTAGTTACTTCAGTAGATACAGTACCTAATATGGATGGCTTATGTTATCCAAAAGATGATAGTCTGTCAGAAAACATCCAGTGTACAACTTCAGCTGCTGATGATCAGGATAACTCAAATATATCATGTTCACTTTCAACTGATAAGTGTAAGGTTGCAACATTGGAGTGGCAAAGAATACGACAGAGAATGAAGATGACCCTACCACTTTGCAAAGGACATCATGAACCTTGCATTCCAAGGTCTGTAAAGAAGGGTTCCAATATTGGTCGCCTATTCTATGTCTGTGCCCGTGCTCAGGTACTTAACTTCAGAATTTACTAAGTTGACATGTGAGGAACAGCCATAACAGGCTGTGCACAATGTAAAACATTTTTTTGAGACTTGAGAGGATGTAAAGCATTATATTGTACTGTGACCACCATGTGTTCTATATTGACAGGGACCTGCATCAAACCTAGAAGCAAATTGTGGTCACTTTCAGTGGGCGTCTGTAAAATCTAAAGAAAAGCGCCAGTGACTCAGCTTTTTTTTACCGTGCAGATGAAGAATTCTTTCAGCACTCATTGTAAGTACTAGCAATTCCATACAATATATGGTGATGCTTTTGTTGGACAATTTAACTTAATTCTGTGCTAACTTCTGATTTTCCCCTGTAGCCCTGGACACTTGTCAGTTTGTGCTTCCTTTGAGTCTGATATATCATTTGCTTTCCATGTTCTTGTTGGGAGCAAGATGGTCTTGATTCAGCGTTAACTTCTTTACTAATGCAGGTACATAGTTTAACCTTGTATTTAGATGGATACTGATACCCCCCCCCCTCCTTTGTTGTAACTTCGAAGTGAAACAACCAAAGCATGGCCTTCTGTTGGTTGGCTAACAATCAAGTGCCACCTTGGAGCCCTCTTATTGTTTTGTTTGCTCAGTTCTAGCTAGCCTATCTTTGCAACCACCATGAGGATATTTTTAATTGAAAAACTACTTGCGTACAAACCTGAAAAAAAAAATCAACTGAAGTTAATTATGTTGTATTGTAGCCAGTGTGGGAATTATTGACCTGAATCGTGTCAGTATTTTATAGTTGTGCCGTTGCACATCTCTATCAAGAAATAAGTGCCATTTGTGAAGGGAGAGCAACTGATATAGTCTATTTCAGACATCTTCGCATCAAAGGAAAAATATTTCTTCATATCCACAAGGTGGCATGCCAAGGCAGGTGTTATTTAGTTTCTTTTTACAAAAAAGATAACATAGGTGCATATATTAGTAAAAGAAGTAGCATGCAAGCTGTTCATCTATAGATGGACATGTTGGATAAATTCACCAGGGAATTTGATTTGACCAAAAAGAATTTGACCGACATTACCCAATTAAAAGCACCCTAGCATTCTTTTCCTCTCGTGAAGTGTAATTTTGGATATTTAGTAGCTGGTCCTTCTGTTCATTTTTGGCCTTTGCACCCACGTTATTCTTAATTCTTTTTTGGGGAATAAAAATCTTTTTAGAGGATTTTGAGGAATATGAGTATGACCTGAACTTTCTTGGAAAGAAACTGTTTGCACCCCTTGATTTGGCATCGTGCTATAGTTCCCGGTAATGTGATGTTTTTACGTTGCTGGGCTCACATGGAAGGCATGATCAGCTAAATTAGTCGAACTAACATAACACTGAGTAACTAGCTATCGTTGCATGATTCATGAATTTATTTATAGTGTATATCCAATGGATATCTCGTTTGGAGCAGCTGAAGGGGGATACTAAGTTCCTTATGAAACGAAGCACCAGCTTTTAGTTGAACCTTTGCAAGCCAGATGATTACAAGGAGGCACCGGTTGAGTTGAAGATTCCTTTTCTGTTGTTTTATGGGGTTAAAACTTTAAACATGTCCATTGCATAACATGATGAAGCTCGTGTGGCTCAGTGTGAGCCAGCCTTCGTTTTTTTGTCCATCTGAGAGCTATTGAACGATCCATCACCAAATCTCTACTAATATAACATAGGAGTTTGACCGTTCACCTTTCTGTCTGTACACGCAGCGCACCCACAGGCACCCTCCCTCCTCGTGCAACCGCCGCGCCCCTCGCACAAACTGCTGCATCGCATCCAAGAGCTAGCCAAATCTCCTCTCGCTCTCTCCCATTCATCATCCCCTTCTCCCTCTCCTCCCCTCCGTGTTGCGCACCTCGCTGCCGCTGTTGCCCTTCCCAACTCTACGCCTCCTCCACCGCTGCGCCTCAGTCCCCTGACCTCTCCATCCAGCTCTCCCTCACCCCTCCCTGCCCGACTTCTCCACACGCTGCATGCGAGGAAGAATGGGGCGGTGGCGGCCGCCGGCGTCGGCGTTGGAACTGTGGTCAGTGCAGCTGCTGCTACTTGGCGTCACCCTCGTCACCGCCTCGTTCTACACCGGCACCCTCTTCCACTCCTCCCCTACTCTCATACAACCCTCGTCCGGCTCCTGATCGCCCGATTCCTCCAAGTCCCTAGGTACCCCTCTACCCTCTAGGAGTGCAAAGCACATGTCCGTGCCGATCTGCTCCTGGATTGCATTTTCAACTCAGTTCTTTGGGCATTCCTAGAAATAGTGGCGCATGGCATCGGTGGTTCGTGTTTTCTTGCTCTCCTGCCCAATTCGTGCGGCGGTTTTGAAGTTTCTAATTGTAGCATGTTTTATATGCCCTTGCATCGTTAGTACAAAGTTTCTTATTGAACAATTAGTTTTCCCAGATTTGACCAGGCGCCGGATCTAACAGCACCATCGCCGAAGGTGATGAACACGGCCGGATCTGGCCTCCACCACTGGCCGCCATGGTCGAAGGCACTATGGTCGTAAGGCACCATGGTCGTAAGGCAGCCATGGTTGTAAGGCACCATGGTCGTAAGGCAACCATGGTGACTCTCCGCTCCTCTCTCAGCGACCCTCCCCTGCCGCCTCACCGGCGATCATCCATCCCTTCACCGCACTTGCCGCTTGTGTCCGGCACGGCCAACCTCCCTGCTCCACGATCGGCCCCCCTGCATCCATCCATCCCCTTCCCCACAAACACCGCAAAATGTAGAGTCAAACATGCACGACGGTTGGAAGAAATAAGGGAACGTGCGCGACAGGTAGTTGCCTCAGGAGACTACAAAAATATCAACTCCTCTTCTGCTTCTTCTTCGAACACTTCAACTCCTCCATAAAAATATACGGGGTAAATACTTTGGACTCCTCTCTCTTTTCGTTTTGTTCATGAACATTCTTCTGATACAACTTAGATTTCTTGGCAGTGCATTTTGCCAGCGACACAGAGGTTAGTAGAGGGGGTGGGGATGACGCGGTGGAAAACGGGGTGGGGGCAGACACTGCCGTTCTCGCTGCTCCTACTCATCGTCTTCGTGCGGCAGCATCTCCAATGTTCGGGTGTGTTGATGTTTGTGATGATTCTGTTTAAGTACAAGAGATAACTTTGTTCCAATATGCCTGAACTTGTCTTGTCTATGTTTGCAAATTATGATTATTGCATGCTGTGTTTGCATTTATGTTAATATAAAATTTAATTGTGAGTAAAATTAGTTAGATTGCTACTTGATGAACCTTATTTGTATAGAATTTTGTAATGCCTACTGTTAAGAGAACATCACTTGTGTTGGTCTGGAAGCTCCAAGTTATTGGTCCGAAGTTCTGAACTGAAGAATTGCCATCATAAATGACCGTTTTTGGTCTTTACTCATCCCACTATCTGCAAATGGCTCTTTTTAGGTCGTTTGGGTGTGAAGTTTCTTCATATTGTACCATTATGTCCAGAAGTTGCTTTTCATGAAGTGTTCAGTGGATTTTATCAATTTCAGTATTTCTCATATGGGCTGGCGCCCTCCTATCGACGCCTCCGTCGATGGTAGGCGCGCCACCGCCAACTGCAGTGGCTAGCAGTGTGGTCCCGCCGCCTGTGCCTTCCTCCCACTTGAGAATAGTTATATGGTTCTGTGATTATGTTGAGCTGTTTTGCTTCCAATTTCGTAACATGCTTGCAGTGAGGGTTTGGGTCTGATGCCATCTATTGAGCGAATTGGATAGTTCCAT
Source organism: Bonia amplexicaulis (assembly GCA_036346245.1). NCBI lineage: Eukaryota > Viridiplantae > Streptophyta > Magnoliopsida > Poales > Poaceae > Bonia > Bonia amplexicaulis. Next base: position 13,272,116 of record CM070761.1, on the reverse strand, counting down.
ATTTCCATGTACCATCAATTCGCCTTGTGTTTAGGTCTTGATTTTTTTTTCCATATATACTTACAAATCCATAATGTATGCATGTTCGTTGCCTAGCCAGTGTGTGTTGGACATAATCTTGTTGTTGAGTGTGATCGTGTGTCGAGTACTCGTGTGTTCGACACGAGTACTGTGTGGTCGTGTGTCGAGTACTCATGTGTTCGAGTACTGTGTGGTCAGTATTGAGTACTCAGTGAGTTTGAGTACTACGTGGTCATAGTCGAGTACTCGGTCCACAGTGATCGTAGCCAAATATACTCGGTGTGTTCGAGTACTGCGTGGTCGTAGCCAAATATACTCGGTGTGTTCGAGTACTGCCTGGTCGTAGTCGAGTACTCGGTGTGTTCGAGTACTGCGTAGTCGGTGTGTCCGAGTATGTGTAGGAATTAAAGACCCAGAGTCGGAGAGCGGTCAGAGACTGGACCAGTCAAAGGTATGGTTGACAAGTCGTGGTCGATGCCATGGTCAAAGACGTGATCGATGCCATGGTTGAAGCCGTGACTGATGCTGTGGTCGAAGGAGTGGTCGAAGCCATAGTGACTCAGTCGGTACTCGGAGGAGTATTGTCGCAGTCGTTAGTCAAACTGTGCGTAGTAGTTGGTCGATAGTTGTAGCTATAATGGTCGATAGTTATAACTATAGTAATCGATGATCGATAATCGTAGCTACAGTAATAGATGGTCGATAGTCCTAGCTGAATCTGAGATACTGTCCAGTGTGCCTAGCCATGTCCGCCAGTAGACCACAAGCCTATCGTACCATCCCTGCTATGTGTCCTGGTGCTGCCGCACGCCTGCAATCTATGGACCGAATCCAGAGAAGTTACAGCCATTTGCCGACAAATCATTCCATGAGCCTGGAACCTTCACCTCCAATCCTCCATGACACAATAATATATTAGCGTCGATAACGCATAAACATATATTGTGATATGATGCACCTATATATCCTTGTCCTTGTGGCCCCCATCCTATCACCATCTCGCCAATAAAACCATCGCTCGGAATGAGTAAAGAAACGAACCAAGCCCTCTTTCCTCTTCAAAAAAGAAGAAAAAATCTTGTCCGGCCAGCCACTACCACCACACACACCTAGCGCCAGTTCAACCAACCAACGAAACCTAACACAAGACAAGAGCACGTCTGGCTTGGCCTTGCTTCCTCCTCCCGATCGATCGACCGAGCTCTCAGCTCCAGCGAAATTAACCATATCTTCACATGTGTCCATGGCTCCAAGCAATGAGATTGTGATACAGTGATATTTTGCTGCCATCGATCTCGAGCTTACAACGACGTCCGGGTCGGAGCTAGCCTGATCCTTTATTTATAGGATTTTATCGCCATGTCTTCCTCCAATAGCAATAGCAACAGCTCTGGCAAGAACGGCAGCAACCCCCTGGAAGCCATGGGCGCCTTCTTCTCGGCGCAGGTCAACCGCCGCAAGCTGGTCACCAGCGAGAAGCAGGCGCTGTCCACGCGCCTCTCGTCGTCCGGCGAGACGTTCCCGGGGTCCGAGCACCGGCCGGCCGACCGCAAGAAGTGGATGGCGGAGCTGGGGCCGGACAGGGTGCGCGTGCACCAGGTCATGTGGCCGGGCACGCACGACTCGGCCACCAACAAGATCGGCATCCCGTTCGTGACCCGCCCCTTCGCGCAGTGCCAGTCGCTGTCCGTCTACGAGCAGCTCGCCACGGGGGCACGGGTCATTGACGTGCGCGTCCAGGAGGAGCGCCGCATCTGCCACGGCGTGCTCGCCACCTACTCCGTCGACGTCGTGCTCGCCGACGTCAAGAGGTTCCTCGGCGAGACCGAGTCGGAGATCGTCATCCTCGAGATACGCACCGAGTTCGGGCGCGACGACCCGCCGGAGTTCGACAAGTACCTCGTCGAGCAGCTCGGCGAGCACCTGATCCCGCAGGACGAGGCCGTGTTCCACAAGACCATCGCCGAGCTGCTCCCGCGGCGGGTCATCTGCGTGTGGAAGCCGCGCAAGTCACCGGCGCCGAAGCCCGGCGAGCCGCTGTGGAGCGCGGGGTACCTCAGGGACAACTGGATCGACACGGACCTGCCGGACACCAAGTTCGAGAGCAACATCAAGTTCCTGGGGCAGCAGCCGCCGGTGGCCGACCGGAGGTACTTCTACCGGGTGGAGAACACGGTGACGCCGAAGGCCGACAACCCGGTGCTGTGCGTGAGGCCGGTGACGCGGCGGATCCACGGGTACGCGCGGCTCTTCATTGCCGAGGTCTTCGCCAAGGGCCTCAGCGACAAGCTGCAGGTCTTCTCCACCGACTTCATCGACGGGGACTTCGTCGACGCCTGCGCCGGCGTCACCAAGGCGCGCGTCGAAGGCACCGCGTGAGGAAATCAATGACGACGTGAGAACGTCAGATCGATGCAACGTACGTACGCACTTCCGATTGATCAGGAGAAGGTTCTGTGCGTTCTTGGCCGGGTTCGCGCGCGCGGCCGGCGTGCATGGGCTTGTAGTGATTAGAGGATTGGTAGTTTGTTGGCTTCGTCGGTGTCGTAATGTGCAGAGCAGCGTGTGTTCGTGTGCATTGTTTCGCGGCTCGTTAAATTCTAGGGATTTGTGAAGAATTCTAGCAGTATAAACCACGACCGTTGCGGTGTGTGTAGTGTGCGTTAGAAGTAAAGACACGTGATTTATCGTGAATTCGCGGCGATCTGTGTGACGTGTTTGTATATAGTGATGAATTGCTCATAGAGCTGCATGTACAAAGGAATCAATAAAATTGTTTTGTAATTGTCTAATAATAACGCTGTTACATTTGATTAACTTAAGAGTAAATTGCAATTTGCATCAAGTTAAGTGAATCATGTTTCACTTTGCATCACGGTTAGACAATAGTTTTATTTTACACCAGGATGGACAAAACAAAATTGCACTCTGCACTAGCCTAGACACCTTAGGTCCAACCGGCTGCACAGAGTCAATAGTTTCACTTTACAGCAGGATGGACAAAACAAAGTCAAACTTTGCACTAGCCTAAACACATTAGGTCCAACCGGTTGCATCTACTGACAAGTAGTGCTACTTCATGAGGCCAATGGGGATCTCGACGAGGTCGCCGCTGTTCTCAGACTTGGCACTCGCAGGGTCCAAGTGTTGCTCAATGACCAGGGGGAGACGTGCTTGTTTCGCCCCCACACGGCTCAGGTTGCCGATCTGTTTGTCCACCGAATCATGAATACATCGTCAAGTAAACATCATATTCTTAGCAGATCATATATTCATGTAATCGACTAGCAGAGCGCATTTTGTTTCAATTAGTGCAAAGTACAACTTCATTTTGTTCGCTTTGATATAAATTGAAACTATTGTCTAGATCTGATACAGAGTGAAGTATGATATACTTTACCTAATGCGTACTGCAAACTCGTTAACTGATGTTACTTTTTATGGAGAAGCGTTACGATCGAGCATTTTATGATGATGGCGAGCTTTTTGCACTAAGGTCGGGTGTCTTTTTGACTTTCATTAGAGAAGTTTGCCACCACTTAATTCCTCATAATTTGTGAGCTTAATATATTACCACGAGAGATTCGACGAGACATGTGGGGGGGAATTGAATCAATAATTGGCAATACACGAGCCACATGGCTTCCACTTGGTTAATGGTTACTTCCCAATCAATCAATCAATTGAACCTTTTTAAAATTGCACAATTGGCTATACACGAGCCACGTGGCTTCGCACTGTACAAGCCCTTATCCATGGTGAGCGCGACGATGCAACTAACTGATACGCACAGAGCGATGGTACACTACACGCCCGTACCGGCAAGCGAAGCTCACCTCGCCGGTGGCAGCATAGCTCTCGGACACGACGGCGCACGCACCGGTGGCGGACCAGGAGGCCGCACCGGCGGTTGCGCAGCGGCGGGGAGCAGTTCGGAGTTGGGTCTGGTCCGTTGTTTCGTTCAACGACCATGATTGGATCGGGTTGGGTTTGCTTTACGGAACCGTAAACCGCAGGAGTTTTGGACGGGCCACGAGGCCCAATTATCCGCGCCCACCTGTTGCTGAAGGCTTTATTAGTTTTCGTTGCAAGCACGGCGTGTTTGGCTGGGCATGTGTTGTGTACGGGTGGTTTTTTTGGATGAGCTTATAGTTTACGGTTGTGGTTTTTTAATTTTGGTATGTTCGTGAGAAATAGTATATAGAGAAAAATGATCACATGTGATTTTGACCGGTATAACTAGACTTGATATAGTTTATACTATAATTTATCTGTAAACTCTGTTTTAAAAAATACACCTTTTAACAATAAGTTACTATAGAAATATAAGCCAAACCATAAGTACACCAAAAGAAGGCACCCATAGACTTGCGGTGTAAACACTGAGCGTTCTGGAGTACTGATGGGCTTGGTGAAAACTCTATCTGCTATAGGCATTTGGTAATGAATTCGGCCCACAAACTATAGGCGACGCCTGGTTGCTTCTTCCGTGCGTAGGCTTGGTTGGTTTCCGCGTGCACCGCCCTAGTGACGGAGGGCAGGAGGAACGAACGATTGGTTTGTACTGTTGGATTCCAAGGTGTGAGTTAGCTAGGAGAAGAACGGTGAATTTCCAAAATTTCGTGGCCACGTTATCTTGCAACGGAGTAGCGAGAAATATATAGTCCAAACTGCATGCCAACTTATGCCAGCGAGGAATTTTGAAAATTTTCAGTCCCTTCGCGTTCACACTGCTACGTCTAAACAAACAGATGGCCCGTGCAGTGTGAACTCGGAAATATGCGCGATTTACAAAAAGGGCGTACGTCCTGCGTGTTGCGTCGCACGGCACACCGGAGTCTTCCAAGGCTACACAACGAAGCCTCCCCCCGCCTTCCATTTCCCCACCCGGCCATGCACGCGTGCAGCTAGCCCGCCGCCTGCAAGGCTACACCCCCTTAGAACCCGCGTCGATCCCACACGTACGCTGCCTTCGCGTACAGGTACTACCAGAGCACTAGAGGCTGATCTGATCGGTGACCAGTGATCACCATGCAGCGGCTGCGCCCAAGAGTGCTACTCTCGCCGCCTCCTCGGCGGCCACCGCTTCGACGCCCCGGCCCCGTCGGTGGACGCGCAGCGCGCGCACCTGGAGAGGGCGCTGGGCGTGACCAGGACCGTGCTCCTCGTCGCAAGCTTGTTTCTCCGTATGCTCTACTGTTGGAACTAAACCCATCAGTTCTGATCGCTATTTACCAAGAGAAAATGCATATATATTTTCTTCCTTGAAATGATACATGCATACGAGTAGAGAGAACAAATAAACACAGCAGATACTTTTTCTTTCCGACGACGCACGCCCTTTTTCTTCTCTATATTCTATTCACTCGCAACTCCTCCAAATACTTAACAAATTACATAGTTTAAATAAGCCTTATGCATGCACACAACTTCCACACGCCGACTAACTTCACTAATTTGGCCCTATTCTCATGCCTCCTAGAATCTCTCCATGATTCGCATGACTCGGACCTCTCACAACTACTTACGACCACGTTAGATACACAATCTTATGAGTTATGACCACACACGCAGACTGTCGACCACACATAGTCTTACGATCACACACACAACTACGACTAAAACTGTTTCTCACGGCGCTTCAACTTCTGACTTCCCTCGGCACATGGATGCTCCGTTGCACTCGGCTATGTCTAACTTCCGCGCGAGTACTCGACTACCACGAATACTCGAATACACAGTGCTAAACTATTGACATGTAAATATTATAACCAACAATTTCCCTCTAATCTTGACATGAATAATTACCGATACAGATCACCCGCTTCTTGCTGCACGCATCAACCCTCTCTTCTTGCCACACGCAGCGGCTTCAATTCTCTTCTTGCCACACGCAACGGCCTTCTCTTCTTGCCACACGCAGTGGCTTCACCTTGCTACACACAGCGGCGATGACTTCACACCACTGTCTTGGCTTCCATCTTGCATGGAGTCTATCGCCACTTGCAACCTCCACCTCGTATGGAGTCTGCTACTGCGCCACCTCTAGCCTCCACTCATGGAGTCTGCCGTTGGTGTGCCCACCGTCGCGACACCACGGTGATCACGTTGCCATCGTAGGTGTGCATGTCATATGCGAATTTGGCACACTGTCCTGGCCTCGCTATGATCGTGCGGACCTTCGCCGTCGTGCTCCTAAGCAAACGGTGATGTAGCCAACTCGTCGACAGCACCTGTGCACCTTCGTCCTATGCGCGCCGCTGCGCACGCCATCACGCCAAGCAACGAGTTCTGGCCAGACAGCTTCTCCTTGCACCTTGAAGCTCTGATACTACATGTTGGATCTGAACCTATTAGTTCCGATCGCTACTCGCCAGGAGAAAACACACACATGCTTTCTTCCTTGGAACGACACATGCACACGAGTAGGGAGGACAAATAAACATAACAGACTTTTTCCTTCCGGTGACGTATACCCTTTTCTTCTCTCTGTTCTATTCACTCGCAACTCCTCCAAATGCTTAACAGATTACATAGCTAAAATAAGCCTCATGCACACACACGACCTCCACGCACCCACTAACTCTACTAATTTGGCTCTATTCTCATGCCTCCTAGAATCTCTCCACGATCTGCATGACTCATGCCTCTCACAAGTACTTACGACCACGTTAGGTACATAGTCTTACGAACACACATACAGACTGTCGACCACACATAGTCTTACAACCACACACACAACTACGGCTAAAACCGCTTCTCACAACACTTCAACTTCCGACTTTTCTCGGCACATAGATGCTCTAACTGCACTTGGCTATGTCCGATTTCTGCGTGAGTATAAAGATTGTAATCAACATCTACCTCTGCATCCGGGTGGGCAGGCAGCGAGAGGGACCCGGCGAGCTGCCGTCGGCGGCGAGAAAGGAGACCAAGCGCGCGCTCGAGGAGATCCCCGTGCAGGTGGTGGTGCAGGTGCGCGGCGGCGGTGGGGACGGTAACCGGGAGGGAGGAGGCGGCTGACCGCGCGGTGTGCCTGGCGGAGTACGCGGGCGGGGACGAGGTACGCGTGCCGGCACGGGTTCCACAGGGAGTGCGTCGACCGGTGGCTGCTCACGCGCGCGCCCACCTGCCCCGTCTGCCGCGCCCCGGTCGCGAGCGTGGAGGCGCCCGACGCCAAGGAGGACTGCTCGAGCGGACACGCCGACTCCCGCGAAAACGTCGGCCACGGCGGCATTGGCGACGCGTCTGTCGCCGGGCCCCGTGTGCTTCCGGTGGCGTGGCCGTGAGCGTCGTGTAATGCATGCAGTAGATTGTAGTGACAGTTTACCACCGGTAATCCGGTAATGTTTAGCTCAAATTTTGATGTCGACAACATTTGATCAATAGGATGATCCGAGTTTTTGCTACCGAGATTAATAATGATCCAGGTAGATGTAACGTCAGATCTATATATCCATTCATATATGTGTGTTCCATCCAGTTGTTCCTCTGAATGGCTACCACGACAATTGAATTGATGATAGATAGCAAGATCGCCGAGGAGTAAGGCTGCATGATCAAAACTGAGCTGCTTGCTGCTATTGCTGTCCTAGTCGCGCTTCATTTTGAGTTGATGTGTAATTTAGCTCTGTCTTGTGTTGTTTTCATTCCTAACAAACCTTCTTAGTATCATATATTCGCTGGCCTCACTTTCCCTCTTCTCTGGCATCCTTCCCGGGTTGAGTGAGTGAGTGCCACTTCGTAAGCACGCGTCAAAAAAGATATATATACTAGAGAGTGTCTATACAACATTCGACTATTTTTGAGGATAAAAATAATCAGATTTTGAATCGTTAGATGGAGATCCAACGCCCCTAGATCATTTTTTTGGAGGGGGTCATTTTTTTTTGGAGGGGGGCTTGTATGGTTAGATCCGTTGGATGGAAATCTAACGCCTCAGATCAATCTGACTGTTTTTGTTCTGAAAAATAGTCGAATGCTTGCAAGAGCACAAAACATGCATACATACGGTAGATCATATACTGTGCCCTAGGTACATAATAAATCAGGCAAAGGTGACCAATGCCAACATGTATTTATACACACAAATTGTTAATTTAGCAACAGAAACATGCCATAACGCCAGAGCAAACCAACCGAGAAGAACAGAATACACAAACGAGGATGAGATGATATACCAACTTTTAAAAGAAAAAAGAAAAACTAAAAGCAAAAAGCAAGAGCCACCAGACCAGCCAAACCCGAGCTCACGGCCACTCTGCCGCGCTCACTTCTCGACCACCCGCCGGCGCTGTCCTCCAACGGCTGCCCCGCGCCGTTCGACAGCTGCTGCTGCTGACCAAACACGCCTTGCCCCTGCTGCTGCCCATGCCCGAAGGGGAGCCCCGCTCCCGAGCCGTGGCCGCTCGGCCCCAGCGCGTCCGGCACCGGCGGCGACGCTCCGAAGGGTAGCTGGTGCGGCGGCCCGTGCCGGTGCGGCATGCCGACAGGCGCTGGCGGGAATGCCATGTCACCTGGTGAGACTGGTGGCGTGAGGATGCCCGGGAGTGGTGTGCCGGGAGATGTCTCGCCGGTGCCCATCGGCGGGGCGAGTGGGGGTGTGTCGAGAGGTGGCATTGGCGTTTGAGGACCGAAGGACGTTGGTGCTGGTGGTGGCGACGAGTACAGAGGCTGGTCTGGCGAGACGGGGTACGTGTCTGCCGGTGGTGGTGAGAGCGGCAGGTCCGGCGATCCGGGTAACGCGTCAGCTGGCGTTGGTGGCAGTGACAGGTCCGGCGAGTCGGGTGACGAGTCAGCTGGAGGCGGTTGCAGCGGCTGGTCGGGCGACGTGTCAACAGGTGGCGCCGGTGGGTCTCCGAAAGTGAAGTCCGAGCTCCCTGGACCGGCAAGAGTCGCTGCCGGCGGCGTCAGGAGCTTCGCACTGGTGGTCGACAGCGGTGGGAGCACGGCCGTCGAAGGTGCCGACGACACCGGCATGGCCGCCCCGCACTGCTGCCCCGTCCACGGCTCGCCGCTTGTCTTCCACGCCGTCACGCCGTCCTTGCTAACTATCCCCATGTCGCCTCCGTCGTCAAGGCTCAGCGTCCCTGGTTCGGCATCGATCCCGGTGTCCCACAGGGAGTGCCCGCCGGCGAAGAGCTCGAGCCCCATCGGCGAGAACGCCAGGTCGCACGTGTCGGCGCCGCCGACTGGGGTGCAGTCCGACTCCCAGACGCTACTGCCGCCGTAAGCCCGCTGGATTTGGACGTAGCACATGTCCCTGCCAGGCCCACCGGAGCTGTCCACGGCGCGGCGGAGGTACGCGGCGTATGACCCAGAGGGCGACGTGAGGAAGGGCTGCGCGCTCTGGCCGTCAGCGTCTGCAGCAACGGCGGGCGCAACGGTGGCGATGATCTGCTGCTCGGTGCTTCTCGAGATGTAGTTGGAAGAGGTGGCAATGGCACTGGAGAGCCGCATCAAGAGTAGTAGGATAGCAAGGGAAGCCATGGTGACTTCGTGAGTTGTGAGGAGCTAGGCAATGGGAGGTGTAGGGTTTTAAGTATATATAGGAGGCTTTGGAGCAGCTTTGTGGAGCAATTCTAGTGTAGTGGTAGTAGGAGAAAGGTGTGCATGCACTGCATGGAGTAGAGGGAATCTTAATCCAGTTTGGGCTTCAGTTTTTTTAGGCAGGGCTTCACTTAGAGATGGACACATGGTGCATGGTAGTGTGATGGTTTGGCTGAGAATGAGATGGTCATGGACTCATGGCATTGTTATTGTGTCTCACCTGTTCCAACAGTTAGGGCATTAGGTGATACATAGATGCATTTGAGATCTCTACTTGCTGCCACTGCTGAGAAACCCAGCCTTTTCAATCTATTTCAATAATTCGGGATAGCCTGTGCTTTGCAACCTGATAAAGTAGCAAAGAGAGGTCTAGCTGACCCAATCACCAATGGTGCATTGGCACAAGTGACGTACGAAACAAATCTGCATCAGAAAAAAAATTGATATAGTTCAACTCAAAAGTTCGAAGGACAGCCCAAGCCAAGCAACCTACCCCTAGAACGGCAACTTGAAGGAAATCAACTACTACTACTACCACATCCAGCATGCAATCCAACATTTTCGTCCCAGTGGAAATAGGCCATCATAACGAAATATTCCACGTATCTGAAATGCGGTGTCCTCAAAGAAACCGGTGCGCACACACCGAAAGCATCAAGAATATGGGGAACATGGTCGTCAACCAAAAAGAAGTCAACTACTTGAATTTGGCATTAACAAAATAGTATACAATAGTACAGGAATACAATTACAGTTCGAGTAGGGAAGTTTGCAAACAACACTAATGATCTTTGGGACAAGCCATTAGTACATTAATTACTGTGCTAGCTCTTCCAGAAATCCAAACTCGAAACGCTTCTGTTCTCAATCTATGTTGTATCATGTAACTTTAATCTCCGTGGATTGTATAACGCTCCCACTTCTTAGTTGGGTCATAGATCTGCAAGACAATACTAGTAGTTACTAAATGAACGAAATTGTTGTCAAAACCAAGCATATTTTTCAAAACATCATTCTAAAATGCATAAACAGATAGAAGGGTGGGTGTCAAACCTCCCATCTTGAGGCTGGGAATATATGTTTGTTTTTCTCATACCAATGCCTCTCTACAACCTTCCCCGCATGAGACTGCACTTGTCAAACATGATATTAGAATTTTTGAATGCAAACATGTAGGAGCCACAAATAGAAATTGTTAGACATTAGTCACCTCATCCTTTTCTATTGTTGCATCGGCAGTGGTCCGCACATCCTCATGAACATCAAAGTGGAAAAGCTGCAAACAGAAACCAGTGTCAGTGAATGTTCAAGCTCTTTGACGGGAAAAAAATTGGTCTGAATAGAGAAGAGGCCGGTGTTCTGTGCTTTGATATTAGATTACAGTTTTATCATCACCATCTTTAAATGAGTTAACTAGATCAAGATAGCACAAAAGATACTACTACTCTTTGATGATAGGCGATAGTAAAACAGCGAGCAATTGTAAGAAAACAAGGATGAAGCAAGTTGGAAACACAAACATAGAGGAGATGAACATTAGTTTACATTTATAAATGTTCCAAAAGCTGGGAAAAGCTCCAGAACAATTAAAATATTTGAGGAAAGAAAATATCCAGGAATACCAAAGGAACAAACATTACCGGTCCACTCTTGCCCCTTGCTTTGTTGATAATTAACTCATAGAAGCTGTGTTGCTGTCAAATCAAAACAAGGAACATGAAATAAGAACAGGGACAAACTTACTCAAATGAAACAATGTAATTTATAGGAGAACAAACTTAAGCTTTGCTTACATGAGGGATGATGAGATCTTCCTTCACATAAAGTAGGTTCTCAACTGATGTTGTCCGTACTTCACGGAATTCTGGGGCAAGCTGCTGCTGAACAGCCCTTAAGAATTCTCCAATAGTGTCACCTTTACGGACCTGGCAATATAGTAGGCATTGTTTGAATTGTACAGTCCACATCTTTATAACAATCAAAAGAGGAGCACTTTTGTCAAAGATTAGAAATTCACCTGGATAGCTCTCCTGTGCCCAGTACCATCCCAGTAACTGTAAGTGATTGCAAGAGGTTCATCTGAAATATGGCATATATTTGGCTAATCAGCAAAATTTATCCAGAAGAGAAAACATGCACAGTAGATCGATTAAAGGTGACGAATGTTATCAGCATGTGGCGATACTTTTGATCAGTTCCTGCTCACGCAACCACTGCTTCTTCAAGCGTTCTCGCTCTGCTTGTTCCTCTGCCTCTCGCTCTCTGATGGATCATTCTTAGCAAACAGCTTGCAGGTTAAACAAAGCTTGGAAACAAATAATCAATCAACACTCCAAGTAATAATCATAAACCGAAAGATATACCTGTCAGGTAGAAAACTTGTCTCAACAGTAGGATCCTTTCCAAGTTTGACAGGGCCATGTTTCTTTTGAGTTTCTTCTGTAACAAATAGCAAGCATAATGTTCATATTGGCCTTAATGCAATACATTCTATTATTCTTGGGTTATTTTCAAGTAGCTCAAAGGATCCAGGCATAAAAGAGGTATTTCCAACTAGCCAATATATGTCTCAGGGCACTATGAGCATAAATAGCCACATAAACAGAATAGAATTATTTTTCATTCTGAATTAAGCCCTGCCCAGGAACCATTCATTTGCTTTATCTGATTAAGTTTCGGTGAGTCTAACTTTCTATGCAAGGTCATCCACACACATAAAGTTAAAAGTTTTCAAGACATGATAACAACAAGGTAACATTGCAATCTATAGTGGAAATCAAATCTTTATCTCATCAGCATTTGAAGCAACGTTAATAGCAACGCAGCTCCCACAAAATTATGCCCTCAAATTCAGGACAGACAACTGAAAAAACGGTAGCACGAGGATTATCTTTGACCTAAGACATCACCGCACTTCAGCAAAGAATTGTTGAATCAAAGGATAACTAATATAATTTGAAAAGTATCACGCAGCATCTATTTGTTGAACGAAGAAAACAGGTACAACACCAAGAAATAACTGATGTGCTATATGCTAGTACATGAAATAAACACAAAAATATGATCCCCATATTGCAAGCAACAATCTGATCACACAAGCTGGAAAACAGCAAAACAAGGCACATCCATAGTCAATGCAACAGGCAACAGATGAACAGATGATACACACTGAAAACGTATATGCTTGAGAAATGGCCATACACAAGGTAAGTCAACAGTACATTATAAAAGACCATGGAAAGGTTAAGGATCATACGATTCTCAAACTCATCGTCATCACTTCCGTTCTCAATGTCGTCACAGAAAGACAAGCGTGGATCTCCCCTCACTTTCCTCTTTTTCCTTTTCTGCATTTGTAATTCTTCTTCTCTGAAACCAACAATACAGCATTTAAATTGGCATAAGTCAACGAATCCGAGAAAGCTTATGGTTCTTACGCCAGGCTAAGATTTCAAACTCACTCTTGTTGCAATTTTTGAAGCTTCTCTTTCTCTTCCTCCTCCATCTTGGTCCGTATGTTAACCCTCTGCTCAGGCAGATGGATGATAATTGATAAATTACATGACCATATTTCACTTTTTGAACGAACATGTAAGCAAAGACTAATGTATGTAAACAGTCTGTCCATTACCTTCTCGACATATTGCTCCCTCGTAACTAGACCGACTGTTTCTTTCTTGAATGCAGTCTCAAGAATCTGAAAATCATAACTTCTAGTGTTAGCTTACAGAATACAACTAAATGGTACATAGCATCATACCGTGCTTTCAAATATTGAAATAATTTAGTATCATGTGACGAAGCATGCATTGGAGATTGATAAAACCAAATCTGGCCTATGGCACTACGAATACATAGAAACCTAACATTTTGTCTCAGCACTGCAACATAAGTAGTTCCGTAGACAAGCTATTCCTAAGTGAACCATACAAGTGTAGAAATCCAACAGAGCACAGGTCCCATACAAAGAGAAGAATAGCTACATCGAATCCAACAAAGCACAAGCAGAACAGAAATGAGAGGCATCAGTTAAACGTGTCAATACATCTATAAGTTCCCAAAATACCACTACAGCAAGTACTTCAAGACTATAACTTGCCCTTTCTAAGAAACCTTGCTCAAGTAAAGCTTAACTACTATGTGATGAAATAACAGGCAAGCACAACAGATAATTCTCCAAGAATTTGCAAGCCCAAGTAACAACTTACAACAGGGCTACCAAATCCAGCGATAAGTACTCATGCCAAAGCACACCCAAATGTCTAGCGATTAGCAGGCGCCTCACTGGCTCCCTCACGACTCGAGTGATTTTTCTCCCTCACGCATGCGGCCTAGAAGCCTAAGAACAACCAGATCCATCTCCGAATATACAGGCTACTCAGCGAATCAACAAGGGAAAAATTGGTAGTGATACAGAGGGGGAGGGCATAGATGCTGCGACGATGATACCTCGGAGGTGCTGGAGCCAAACTGGAGGAGGCCGGGCTGGTCGCCGGTGGAGGATTTGTTCTTGAGCTCCTCGATCTTGCGGCGCTCCGCCTCGCGCTGCTTCTGCAGCCGCCGGATCTTCACCGCGTCCTGCGCCGTCCCCACGTACCCATCGCCAAACCCCGACATCCCTCTCCCTCCCTCCTCGGCTTCCTCCTCCTGCTCTTCTTCTGGTTAGAGAAGAGGCCGCCCGGCCGGTCGAAGGTGTTGCGGCGTGGGCCAGGCAAGGTTTGCAGCCGACGCCCGCCGCGGTCGGAGATGGCAACCGGCGGGATGGGTCGCGGAGACGAGGACAGCGGCAGGAATAGGGATTTGGGGAACGCGTCGGGTGCCGACTTGCGATGGGATGGCTAGCCGCCGGGGTGCTTAGGTGGGCTACGCAGAACCGACTTACTATTGGGCTATAATTGGTCCGGACCAACATTTTTGCGAGCCCTACACCGGGCCGATAAATAGTCTGGCCTCGATTTTCCAGATTCCAGACAAGAAGTTTTTCAGTCGTGCACTTGTTGGAAGAATGAATACTGCTTATATAAATAGCACTTTTTAGGTATTGTTTATATGAATAACTAGTCAGAGACTTGTGCGTTGCAACGACGTCATAAAAATAATGAGACGGAACTTATTGTCTGGCCAACTTCACACATCAAACATTGAAGAGCAAGCAATAAAGAGAGAAGGGTGGCCAGAATGTGCGAGAAGATAGGAAAAATAGAGGGGGTGGACGGTTGTATTCTAAGAGAGAGAGGAGAGAGACGAATAGTTCAGATCAAATCGGATGGCTGAGAAGAGAGAATAGACCAACAACCAACTCACACTTTTATAATAGTAAAGATAATCTCTGAGTATATACGCATATGAATGTTTCCAGTGGTTAAAACGTGTGCCCGTACTCTGTAAGACTCTAGGTCTCCGTCTCGTATCAAGTGTATGTATGAGAAATACATATGTGAGTATGTGAGTGTGCGTGGTGTCGTATACGTGCGTGCATAAGTACGTCCTTGTGATACTCGCTTTAAAAAAAATGAATAAACTAAGTCATACAGATAGCACCAATATTGATAATTCATCATCTCAAATAAAAAGCAGTAACGGTTACCTAGCAAGTTGCTCTAGAAATAGGTTCGACCGCAATGCAAATACGGGTTCGATTTGTTTTTTTTTTTTTTGAAAAGTAAATACGAGTTCGATTGAGCATTTCGTAACATTGCATCTGGCGGAACCGCGCAGCACCCAGCCACACTACTTGATGCCAGTAGACAGCATGGGACGACAAAAGCATAATAGACGACGAATATTCAGCTCCTTCACGATTCAGCTTGTTCCTGGTTGTCATCTGGACTTCCTCGAGCAGCTGAAACACACAAAAATGGCAGATACTCAGCACGTACGTGTGCTACTGTTACTGTTCGGGTAAAGCAAACAGCCGAGAGCTGATGAGCGAAACAGCCGAGAGCTGAAACTATACAGAGCAAAAATACCTTCCAGTTTCCGCTCACGAGCTCTGGCGGCTGCCTCCCTGTTCTTCTCCATCCTCTTCCTGCGCCGCTCTTTTGCCTCGTGCGCCGCCGCTCGGCCGCGGCCACGACCGCCCACCGCGCCAGCGCCCGACGCCTGCCCTCCGCTCGGCCCAGTGCCGAGACCCGCGACGGTAGCAAGCGCACCTTGGTAAACCACACTTGCACCGGCGCCACTCACCAGGCCGGCAGGCTCCACTCGGCCCGATCCCACAACTCCTAGCCGGGCGGCCAGCCCCGGCGAAGCGTTACGGGGAGGAGGAGAGACGTGGATCGCGCCGTCCAGGACGCCGCGCTCCACGAGGAACTCCTCGAAGGACTTGTCCGGCACGGGCAAGAACTGGCTGAACGGCACCCGGGGCGTGCCGCCAGCCGAAAACGCGGGCTCACCGGCGCTGACGCGCGGAGGCGGGCGCACGACGGGAGGAGGCGCCCAGCTCGTGGCGTAGCAGCGGTTGGGCCCAACGGGTGGGGCTTCAGCTCCACCGCTGCCGTTCGGCGCGGCTGCCCATGGCTGCGGCACGAAACGCGCGCCCCGCGGCGGCAGGGGCAGCGCCCCGATTCGGACGACGCGGTCGCTCGGTTGGACGGGCCGTGGCGCGAGGTGGGATGCGGGGAGAAGCAGTGGCCGCGGCGCGGTCCAGCCGAAGGGGTGGTTGTTCGGCTGGAAATCCTGGGCCAGCGAGGTGTTTGTGGCCGGCGCCACCGGCTGCTGGCTGGCATGGCCGAAGTGCCGTGCGCCACCGCTGAATGGCACGACATAGTTGGGTCGGAGAGGGGCCTGACTCGCCCGTGCGCCGGCGGTGGCTGGAGAAGAGGTGATGGGATGGGTTTGCTGGGATGGGTCTTCCGTCATGTCTGCCATACTTGATCGGCCCCCGGAGTGCACCGTCGCTCACGCTCTAGCTGCGTGCTTTGGAGGCTGCAAGAAGGGAACAAAACTTTCATTGGCTACGGCATACACGGAGAAACCTAGCCAAAATCCCAACCCGTAAGAAATCATGATGATCTATAAAGATAAATGTAAAACATAGTAGTTAGTGATCTATTAGGCATGAGCATTATGGCACACCATAATTGTAGGGATCTGTTTGTGTATAAATAGAAGGAGCCGATTGTATAGGATCGTTGAGATACAATCTGTTGGTAACGTGTATTATGTATCCTTGCCTATATAAAGGGAATCAAACCCCACAGGAATTATCACGGCAAATAATTCTTTTCTCTTGGTATCAGAGCTAGATCCAATCTCTCCATCATGACCACCTCTGATCAAACCTCCCACAACGCCGGTGCCCTGGTCTCCTCTCCGAGTGCCTCCCTCATAACCACTTCTTCCTCTTTTGCCAATGCCATCACCTGTAGGCTCACACGCACCAATTTTCTGCTTTGGAAGGCCCAAGTCGTTCCCATCCTCCGAGGCATCCAGCTATTTGGTTATCTCGACGGCACCACGCCTATGCCGCCGGCCACGGCGACGGTGACCGAAGGGACAGGGGCTACTCTGCGGCAGGTGGACAACTCTGCTCGCTCCGCCTGGATCTTCCAGGATCAGGCCATCTTGGGCGGCCTACTGTCCTCCATGACCGAGGAAGTGCTACCCCAGCTCACGCGCATTGGCACATCTGCCGAAGTGTGGAGGACGCTCCACACCATGTTCTCCGCCCAGCATCGCGGAAACGCTATCCAGATCCGCACCCAACTTGCCACATCAAAGAAGGGTGATATGAGCGCATCTGAGTACTATCAGAAGATGACGGCGCTTGCCGACACCATGGCAAATATTGGACAGCCCATGTCCGATGATGAAGTGATTGGGTACATCCTCGCCGGTCTTGGCCCAGGTCATGGCGATCTCGTCACCGCCATCACCGTCCTAAGCAATCAGCGACTGGTGACCCTCCCGGAGTTGTATTCCTACATGCTTTCGCATGAGGCTCAAGCCACCGTGTTGAGTAGCACGACGGAATTTTCTTCGTCCGCCAACAACGTCATGCGCCAGGACTTCCCAAATGCTCCACGTCGCAACAACAGTAACTACCACAACAATTCCGGCAACCGTGGCGGTAGTGGCTACCGCGGTGGTGGAGGCCGCGGCCGAGGGCGTGGCCGTGGCAGGAACAACGGTCCTCGCTGCCAGGTATGTGGCATCCATGGTCATGTGGCGTTGAACTGCCGAAACCGATTTAATCATGCATACCAACCGGAGGAGTACCGTGGGGAGTATCGTGGCGGCAACAGCGCCATGACTGGAGGAGGCTACAACGTCGACACAAATTGGTACATCGACACTGGTGCGACAGATCACCTGACGAGTGATCTTGATCGCCTGACCATTCAAGAACGCTACCACGGCAAGGATCAGGTTCAAGTGGCCAACGGAGCAGGTTTGCATATTTCACATATTGGTCATTCAATAATTCCCGGCTTAGATAGGTCTCTTGCTCTTAAAAATATTCTTCATGTTCCTCACATCAACAAGCATCTCCTTTCCGCACATAAACTTGTTTCTGACAACGATGTATTCATCGAATTTCATGCCGATGCTTTCTTTGTTAAGGACAAGGTCACGAAGAAAACACTTCTACTCGGTAGAAGCAAAGGGAGTCTCTACCCAGTGCCATTTAGTCGCTCAACATCCACCACTCCTCATCATGCTTCATCTGGTGTCAAGGTGTCGTCCTCCCAATGGCATCAACGCCTTGGTCATCCTACTTCAACCATTGCTAAGTCCATCTTAAAATCAAATAAATTAGATTGTTTCTTCGAACGAGAGTCTTCCGTTTGTGATGCCTGTCAACGTGCAAAGAGTCATCAACTCCCTTATAATAATTCTGTTCGTGTCACAACCTCTCCGCTTGAGCTTATTCACTCCGACGTGTGGGGGCCTGCTCAAGCCTCCGTTGGAGGTTTTAAATATTATGTAAGTTTCTTGGATGATTATAGCCGTTATACTTGGATTTATCTTCTTAAGCATAAATCGGATGTTGAGCAAATCTTTTATATTTTTCAAAAACATGTTGAGCGTCTCTTGAATTCCAAAATCCGTGCTGTTCAGTCTGATTGGGGAGGGGAGTATCATCGTCTTCATAAATATTTCCAGTGTTGTGGTATTTCCCATCGTGTCTCCTGTCCCCATACCTCACAACAAAATGGTGTGGCCGAAAGAAAGCATAGGCACATTGTTGAAACTGGACTTGCTCTCTTAGCTCATTCCTCTCTCCCTCTCAGATTTTGGGATGAAGCTTTCTTGACGGCATGCTATTTAATTAATCGTATGCCGAGTCGTACAATCAACAATTCTACACCTATTACACGCCTTCTCAATATTACACCAGATTATACTTTTCTTCGCACTTTTGGTTGTGCTTGCTGGCCTAGCCTTCGGAAATACAACTCTCATAAGTTACAGTTTCGCTCCAAAATGTGCGTCTTTTTGGGGTATAGTTCTATGCATAAAGGATATAAATGCCTTGACAGAAGTACCGGCCGAGTGTATATCTCGCGTGATGTTGTTTTTGATGAATCCCTTCTTCCCTTTTCCACCCAGTCTCAATCGACCACACCTTCCTCTCGACGACTATTCGCTTTCCTCGCCCGAGCGGTGATTGTGAATGATCATATGCGAAATTATGACTTATCGCTTTTGTTGTCTAACACGCCTGATGCAGCTGCAGTTGCACCACGTTCTCTGATCGACGTCACAGAAGCATGCAATCCTGGGCCTGCTACGCTCAATCTTGGTCCAGGGAGTTCTCCATTGCAGCAGCCACTTGGTGCGACACAACCCGCACCTGCGTCTGGGCCGCCGACTCCGGCCCCAGCTCTTGCCTCTTCGGCGCCAGATGCACATGAGCCAACTCCAGCGTCTCCCGGTGTGCTCCATTCACTGCATGATCATGCAGCGAGCGATGCCGACGTCGCGCCTTTACCTGATGCTGCGCCTGCCAATGCTCCACCCGTGCACAAAATGATTACTCGTCTTCGCGGTGGAAAAGCCTTCCCAAAGCAGTTTACAGATGGCACAGTTCGGTATGATCAAAACCGACGTGCTTTCTTCGCCGCGCCTACGTCTCATCGTGTCGCCCTCTCAGATCCAGCTTGGCGCTCAGCTATGGAGGATGAATTTGCTGCTCTCCGAAAGAATTGCACCTGGACTCTTGTGCCTCGTCCGCCTGGAGTCAATATTGTTGGAAGTAAATGGGTGTTCAAGCTTAAACAGCGTCCAGATGGTTCCATTGATAAACATAAGGCGCGTTTGGTTGCCATGGGATTCACACAGCAGTATGGTGTTGATTATCAAGATACTTTCAGCCCTGTTGTTAAGCCAGCCACTGTACGTTTGGTTTTGGCCTTGGCTGTCTCTCGCGGATGGCATCTTTGTCAAATAGATGTGAGTAATGCTTTTCTTCATGGTTTTCTGAATGAGGACGTATATATGCAGCAGCCTCCTGGTTTTGAAGACTCTCAACATCCTTCTTACGTGTGCAAACTTCAAAAGGCGCTTTATGGTCTCAAACAGTCACCTCGTGCCTGGTTCTCTCGGCTTAGTGACCGGTTGCTTCAGCTTGGGTTTCAGTCCTCCAAGGCAGATACCTCCCTTTTTCTGTTCCATCATGAGGACATCATCATTTATATGCTTGTGTATGTGGACGACATTGTTATTGCTGGCTCTTCCCAGAAGGCTGTTGATCATCTGCTACGTGCTTTGTCTTCTTCCTTTCCGATCAAAGACCTTGGTCGGTTACACTATTTTCTGGGGATTGAGGTCGTCTACAATCCAGGGGGAATCACCTTGCTGCAGCACAAGTATGCCTCTGATCTTCTTCATCGAGCTCACATGGAGAATTGTAAGAGCGTCTCAACCCCCATGTCTGTTACAGACAAGCTTGCACGTGATAGTGGTACAACTCTTAGTGATGATGATGTTTTCAATTACCGAAGCCTGGTTGGAGGACTGCAATATCTCACGCTAACAAGGCCGGACATTTCTTTTGCTGTGAATAAGGTGTGTCAATATCTTTCCAAACCCACTGATGTGCACTGGGAGGCAGTCAAGCGTATTTTGAGATATATCAAAGGCACAATTGCTACAGGACTCAGTATACGGCGTTCCAGCTCCACTCTTTTGAGCGTGTTTACTGACGCAGATTGGGCTGGGTGTATGGATGACCGCAGGTCCACGGGAGGTTTTGCAGTATTTCTAGGCCCAAACTTGATCTCATGGAGCTCTCGCAAACAACCCACAGTGTCCCGGTCTAGCACCAAAGCTGAATACAAGGCTTTGGCGAATGGTACCGCTGAAGCAACGTGGGTACAATCTTTGCTGAAAGAATTAGGCGTATGCCAGCCGCGACCTCCAGTACTATGGTGTGACAATCTTGGAGCTACCTACCTAACAGCTAATCCTGTCTTCCATGCACGGACAAAGCATATAGAGGTGGACTTTCACTTTGTCAGGGAGAAGGTTGCATTGGGTGCACTTGACGTGCGTTTTGTATCTTCCAATGATCAGGTAGCTGACGGATTTACCAAACCAGCTACGCGCTACATGCTTGATCGTCTACGACACAATCTAAACCTTGTTACGGTTAAGATTGAGGGGGAATGTAAAACATAGTAGTTAGTGATCTATTAGGCATGAGCATTATGGCACACCATAATTGTAGGGATCTGTTTGTGTATAAATAGAAGGAGCCGATTGTATAGGATCGTTGAGATACAATCTGTTGGTAACGTGTATTATGTATCCTTGCCTATATAAAGGGAATCAAACCCCACAGGAATTATCACGGCAAATAATTCTTTTCTCTATAAACAATTGATCAAGCAGAAGATTATTCATAAACAGTTGATCAAGCAGAAGTTTATTCAACAGCACATATATATGCTGGATCGCATGTGAGCAATTCATCCCGATACGTCAGGAAGATATGAAAGATTTTCCAAGTGGCTGCAGGAGAATTGCGCGCCCGAAGAACAATGCATAAAAGTGAAGCCTTCCCGTTTTTTTTTTTTTAAAAAAGCCTTCTTCGATTGGTCAGGCT
Organism: Bonia amplexicaulis; assembly: GCA_036346245.1. Classification (NCBI taxonomy): domain Eukaryota; kingdom Viridiplantae; phylum Streptophyta; class Magnoliopsida; order Poales; family Poaceae; genus Bonia; species Bonia amplexicaulis. The sequence continues at coordinate 13,250,494 of CM070761.1, read as the reverse complement.
ACCTGAATGGTCAAAAATTCTAAATGACTCGAGATTTCACGTGCCTCTATCAAAAATACTCTTATCTCGTTTGGAAGCGAGAATTTCGTAAGAATCCTGCAAGAATCAAGCTCTCTCTTGCAAAATTCTTCTAAACTCAAATGACCTAGTGATCTTGGCAACAACGTAAGCCTTCTCCCATCAATAGAATTTTAAGGTCTTGAAAACGGAATCTCACATGCAAACCTCAAAAACGACTAAAGAGACAGGTTCGACCGCTCACAAAATCACAAACATCAACTTGAAAGAATATATAGGGATAGATCATTAGAACATACCACGTTGTAAAAACCCTGTCTTGCTTTCCCGAATCCTAGTTGGCTTTTCTCTTGCGTCGTGTGTGATTTTTTTTAGAGGACGGAAACGACGTATAAATAGAAATGTGTCTATGTGTGTGCGTTTTGCACGCGTTCTATGCTGCTAATTAAATCCACTTTTTCCCTCAAAAAAAATAAATCCACTTTGTTCACATGCAAGTAAATGGGTTGAAACTGAGCGGAGGCCACCTCTGCAAGGACAACCCTGCCGATAGAAATTAACCCAATCCAATGGTTGAACACATATCCTCACATGAAGACAATTCTCAAAAGACCCAGCCGCCCCACCAATTAGAGATCATCGCTTCATTGACGCCTCTCTAACCTTAGTGATGTTTAAATACAGAAATGCCTCCAGATATACAATAAGCAACTGCTCTCAATGTTGTGACAGGTTTTTAATGGGAATATTTATTCCAACATATCCAGTTTGCACCACTAGTTACAGCAATCAATTCGTAGAGTGTCTCAGCGCATTAATTTGTGATTTCAAGGAAGAACCTCACCAGAGGGGGGAAATCTAAAAAGATAACGAGGGTAAATTACACATATAAAAAGAATAAATCTATTTGATCCGCTAACTCTTCCGATGGTCTAAGTTTTAACCTCAAACTACAAAATTGGATGTTTTACGACCTCTAATTATCAATACCGTTTATTATACCCTCCGAGACAGATTGAAGACGGTTTTGCTCTGAGAGGACGCTAGCGTGGCAGCCATGTGGGCAGAAATAGCTAGTTTTGGGTTTTGGATGTTGATAAGTAAGCACGCCAGTCAACAAAAATGAGTAAATAAATTAAAAAATGGTAGGACATGCCACTCAATCCCTCACTTATATCTCATCTTCTTCTTACCTCTTGGCACCGGGGAGCGGCCATAGGGGGCTCAGCCAAGCTTGGCTCCAGCGAGGACTAGAGATGGCAACGGGCATAAACCCGCTGGGTTTTGCTATCCCAAACCCGTGCCCATGAAAGTTGGGCGTGCCCACTAAAAAACCCATGCCCATGACGGGTGTAGATTTTTGCCCAGACCCATGCCCACTGGGGTAACGGATACCCACGGGTCGCCCGTGCCCGACAACAAATTGTGCAGATTGCGCAGCAGTGCAGTGCTTAGCAAGTCAACAATAAGTTCAATTTATATGCTACTATGCATGAAACAAGCAACGACAAATTCACAATGCACATCACTAGTTCACTCCATCAATTACCAGTTCATAGTTCACTGGTATAGTATATCATTACAAGTTCACAGTTCATAACTCAGTTAAAACCAAAAGGAGAGACATCAACTGCTCTTTGTACTTGACTAATAGGCTGGGCTGGTTTGCCTGGGAGGCTGGGAGCCTGGGTTTATAACTCCTATGGATCGGGTTTATATTACCCATGGGTTTACGGGTTTGGGTACTATAGGAACGTACCCGAACCCGGCAGACCCGATGGGTTGGGCTTTTTGCCCATTATGAGACCCATGGGTTAGGAAATTGACCCAGACCCATGCCCTAATAGAGTAAAAACCCACCGGGTATCGGGTTTCGGGTACCCATTGCCATCTCTAGCGAGGACGGTAGTGGCAGCAACATGCAAGTGCAAAAATTGGTTGCACTAGCATGTGTGAGCTCTAGGGTGGCAAAGGCACGGCCTACCATGGCCTATGATTGCGTGTAGCTGCATACAGAGGCGACGATGGCATACTGGCATGTAGCGGTGGCTAAACGGTAAGTAGAACAAAAAATTGAGCACATCACGAGTATTAACACGGCAAGGGGAACTTACCATTGTGAACGACAAAGATGGAGATGAGTTGGGGTGATCTGACGTCGTGAGCCAAGGGCGTCGCGGCGAGCTTCTCATGGCAGTGGCGACCTAGAGTGGGGGGGGCTCAAATTAGAGATTTGGGGAGGAAGAAGGAGGCGTGATGATGCATTAGTAGGAAGGAATTGGTGGGAGGCTCACCATATCAAGAGTGGCAGCGATGGTGGTTGGTTCGGCTGAATGTGAGGAAGAAGACTATGGCTCGGTGCTCCTGTGGGCAAACCCCAAAATTGGGTAAGGGTTTTTGAAGAGCATGCTTGGGAACATATTGTGACGTGAAAGGTTCGGAGAGATCATAACAGATTCAATGGGAATAGTGAGGTTGAGCTGCGGCTTTGTCGAGCAATGCATCACTGGAGCCGAAGGAGACGACGGCGCTCCCAGTGATCCTAAGAGGGAAATAAGAAATGGAGGTGAGGAATGGATAAGGGAAACCGAGGCGGTGCTAAAGGGTATGATGGTGCTGGTCAAGGCTCAGTGGAGCGGCTACGCGAGCTTGGCAGAGCACGATAACTGGAACAAAGGAGCTAGAGCTCCTTGGCTCGGTTCTTCTTCTTTGGTGTACGAGAGGGGTGAAGGGGAGAGGGAAAATGAAAGAGGTGAATGCATGAACCTAGCTAGCTCTTTGGCTGCAGCGGCGTGGTGAGGCAACAGTTATAAGAGCAGGTTGTCATGGAATGCGAAAAAAGAGGATGATGAAGACTAACTAGGCGGTAATTTAACACTTACATCATAGTATAACTGTCCATGATGCCAAGTCAGCTGAAAACCTCTTCAATCTAACTCAAGGAGGTAAAATAAATGGTATTGATACTTAAAAAGGGCCAAACATTTGGTTTTACGATTCGATGTTAAATCTTAGACCATTATAAGAGTTCAGAAGATCAAATAGACTTATTCCTATATATAAAAAAAATACCATCTTGCTATGTGTTAATTCGTTCTAAAAGCCCTTTCTTTTGAGAGAGAGCCGTTCTAAAAGCCCTTTAGCGTTCATTTGTCTTTTACGTCTTCAAAATTGTCGCTATTCGCATTTGATCAGTAAACTCATAGTACGTTATGCGATAGGGGAAAATAGTATCGTCGTTTAATAAACGAAGCATGCAATGATCATGTAATAAAGGGTAAAAGAATGGCTAATAATATACTATAATCAGTGTACATTTATGGATCATACAGCAGCCATGAGGCCTCACAAGGGAATACGCAGCATAGCGGCAAGGCAAAGAAAGTTCAGTAAGCCAAGCCAGGAAAGGACAGACACTAAAACACGAGGATTATTTCCTGGTCTACTCACATGTTTGCAAAAGTTTTCGCTGCTTTCTTTTCAACATTACAAATACTAGCATGATGCCGCTATTTATTCCCATCAAGTGCCAACAATGGTCATAAGTCGGTGGTCATGCCTGCTTGTTGCCCGAGGTAGAAACTTCTGCACTACACATAGGGCATACCTGCACATAGAAGGGTATCTTGTCACCTTCAGGCCAATACAGACTGTTGTGTCTAGACGTTCACATTATGTTGATATTGAGAAACGAGTTGGGCGCGCTACACGGCAGATGATGCATCTAATATAAGTTACTTCCTAAGCTCGGGATCCATACGATGCGATCTACTGGTAGAGAATTCTGAAATGAAATCATGATATATACGGTAAAGTAAGGTAACAAGAAAACAGCAGATTAATACCCTTACACAAGGAAACCTCAAATTTGACCTTTATCACAGACTGAAGTGGTGTACCATCTACCAGAGTATCACAATCATATCATATGCCATGAATAGATGGAAATTGAATTATTGATGTAATAACAAATTGACAATGAAGTTTCTTGGTTGATGTACAGGCTATCAGTATTTAGTACTGACCAGATGTGTAGCTCTCCAATTAACATAAAAGAACATCGTTTCAAGTCGTAATGGTGCTACTACTACTACTACTAACCGATTGTTTTTAGCAGTAGCTAAAAAAAGGCGTAAATGCTTGGACAGACTGGATCGATTCCCCAAGACCACATTGCCCCCGAACCATTCTTATATAGGTAATAATTAAAGAAGCATATAAATGAACTTTCAAATGAAACTAAATTTATCTCCCATTCTCTCTAACTATGTTACAAGTGGTAATGGTGCTGCTACTACTAACCAATTGTTTTAAGCAGTAACTAAAAAAAGGGTGTAAATGATTTGACAGACTAGATTGATTCCCTAAGACCACGTTGTCCCCGAACCATCCTTATATAGGTAATAATTAAGCAATCATATAAATGAACTTTTAAATGTAACTAAAGCTATCTCCCATTCTCTCTAACTCTGCATTGATGCATACCAGCTCCCCAGGTTTGGAGATTATCTAAACCTTTCAAATATAGTGGCTCTATCCAGCAAAAGAATAAAGCTTTGTTCACACTACTACAGAAAATTGTTCATTCCACAATATATCCCTGCCATACCTAAAAAAATGTTAGCAAATTTCTAAAGTTATTAGTGTTTTATGTTTGACCTGTAACTAGTATTTTGTTTCCTAATGGTGAAACAATGGTACATGGCTACAAACCAAAGCTGTAAAACTAGATTAATAAACACAGTATCAAAACATAAACCATGACCCTGTCAAATGGCCTTTAGAATGATTAGGAGTTAGGACCAACTATCAAATAGACTAATATTGTAGCACCTAGTTGTGATGGATTGATGGAACCATCCCTCCTACATTCAGGTGTGTGCGCACACTTACACGTGTGTGATAGCCTCATACATTTAACAGCAGAGAAAAAAAAATCGTTTATGGATGGAGCAACAACGGTAAATTTTCCAGCTAATCAAATTGTAAGGTGCACTGTACCTTATTTATTTGAAGCCACTGGCTTATGCACTCGGGATGGTATGAATGCTTGCAGGGAAGTGCAACCAAAGATTCACCTTCCTCGAATTCCACACGACAAATTACACATCTACAAACAACAGTGATACATCACTTTAATATATATGGAACATAGGTTACTGGAAGGATATGAAACTTAAATTATTTACACATACTGCTCTGTGTTGCCATCTTGTACATCTTGTGTCTTGTAAGTTACTGAAGGTAAAGAAGCAAGTGTATCAGCAGAGAGACCTCTGCTTTCTGTACCAACTACTTCACCCAAAGCAACTAATTCCTGAAATCACAACTAGAACCATTAGCATTTGCATATTGAAATTTTAGCTGCAGGGCCAGGTACCAAAAGGATAAACAAAAGAAATATAACTTGCCTCATAAGAGTACTCATCTGGATCAACCTCCTGCCATGCATCCTGTGTTTTGATAATAACACATCAACGTGTAAATTGACAGTTATTCAGTCCATAGTTGGCTGATTTCAATGAGTAAGCGTTATTCAGTCCATAGTTGGCTGATTTCAATGAGTAAGCACATAAATAATAGTATAATACCACTGTGAACAAAGACAAATTCTCCATTTAGAGTGGTGGATTCATTGGAGCTAATATGCCACAATCCCCAAAGCAAAAAAGAACAAGAAGGAAATTTGACCACTTATAGCATGGCATTCTAGATTCTAAGTTGCTTAATTCTGGCTTTTATTGCTAAACCGGCAGACGATTCTAGCTTACCTAAGAATAACAATCCACACATAACTCCAAACTCCAGAATACACGGGATTTATTATTGAGGTTCTGGATTGTAAATAGGATGAAAACCAACACGTTAATATGCTTATCATTGAAAGATGAGACAGCAAGAAAGAAGTTCCATGTCTAACTGAATAACAAGGAATCATTGTTAAAATTTGATCGAAGGAGGGTATACCCAGAAAAGAACTTGGTGCACTTATCAACGACGTTTTAAATGGTACAGATAACGGATGTTTTCATGTCTCCTTGACAACTTCCAATAAAGCATCGGTCTATGCTTTTTATTACAACTAGTTCAATGCCCGTATTTTGCTATGAAAAAACATATTATGCCAATAAGTCCGATCATCATCGTCAGACTTGGCCTGTTGCATGCCTTCAAATCCATTGCTGCGCTCGGCCGAACTCCACCCCAACTGACATCGCTCCTCCGCCGCTCACGCTCCTGGCCGCGTTGTTCGCTCTCTTGACCACACTGCTAACCGCCTCACCCACGCCCTGGCGTACACTCATAGCCCTAGACTGGTGGGCTGACGTGTGCCCAAACTGGTCCCTCGGTGCACGCCAGCATGCCGCCACCTCCTTGTGGTCTGCTTTGCCACCCGCCCACAAGGCCACGACATTGCCCGCGAGATCGCACCTTGTACTGTACAATTTTTTCATTGTCCATATGTATTGAACACATTAAAAGCATATGATAGACCAGAGATAAATATCTCGATATACTAGTGGCTCCTGAATTTTTTTAATTGGCCCAAAAATTGGGACGATGAGATTTGCGAAGTTGGCATGGCTACACCATTGCATGCATCCATGCATTGCAGCAATGAGATCAAATTATAACTTGCATGGCTGCAAACAACTGCAAACATGCATATCTTAACTAATCATAGATCCTAAAAGTCATGGAAATCCTGCATGTGGTTAATGCCTTAACATCTAAATGAAAGAATAAGCAGATCTTACGCAGGCCGTCGTGTATGTTATCCTCGAAGAACATCTGCATAGGACAAGGGCATGGCATGAGAATACCTGATCTCTGTCGACATGCACCACTGGCTGCGCCTGCACGCCATGTCCCTGGCCATGCTACCTGCGCCCTAGCCACCGTGCTCGTCGCCTACCTCACCTCCATGCAATTGTAAGTGCTCCGCCAGGATGGCTCCTTCGAGTTGTTCCCCTCCAGTGATGACGACGGTGACTACGTGTTCCACGTTAGTAACCTATACATGCTTCGGTATAGCCACCGCATCGTAGGGATCTCCTAGCCCTGGTCGACCTGCCAACTGGAGGGTGTAAGCGTGAAGTTGACCGCACAGGCAACCAACTCAGCTTCCTCACCGACTAGCTCACTCTCGGTGTCATCCAACCAGATAACTTTGCCGAGAGCCCATAATGCCACTGCAACTTCGAGTTTGCCGACACCCACAACGACGTCAACGCTGTCACGGGGCTCTTGATCCGTGAGCAACGGTGGCATCACGGTGTCATGGTGAGCAGCATGCGCCAGCCAAACTCAAATTAGATGTAGTCCTAGATATAGTTGGAGATAAGATGAGGTGGTTGGGGTTGTTAGGAGATTTGTTTTGTGTAGTTTGTTTGGAATGGAGGGTAAGAGAAGGAATCGCGAGAGAAAAGCTGGCCCACATGGCGGCGCATGGCACAGGGTCTAAAAGGTGGACATCAGGAGCAACCCCACTCCTCTCATTTGTCAAATAAATTTACCGCTCACCCAATTTCTTGGCGTTGACAGAGACCATCAATTAGCACACCGTACATCAACAAATCAACAACGACCATAATTGATCACCTTGTCAAACATTTCCATGGCTTTATCGACCCTGCCTGCTTGGCAAACCCATGAACCAGAACGGCCAATGTCTTCTCACTCGGCCTCATCCCCAGCACCTCCATCCTCCCCACCAGCTCAACCGTGCCATCCACCTTACCCCACTTGCTAAACACCACCGCCAACACCGTCAGAACATGCACGTTGACCCACCCCCGGTCGCTCATCCTTTGGAACACGTCATTCACATCATCCGGACGGCCCACGTTGCAGTAGCACTGCAAGAGCGAGGTGAGCATGTACTTATCAACACTCTCGTCGCTGCACCTTGCCACCATCACCTGGAGCCTTGCCTCCGCGTTGTCCACGTGACCGGCCTTTGTGAGCGCATCAAAAAGGCAGTTGTAGGTGTACGAGTTGGGGGTACAGCTGAGGCGCATCCTCGCGCCTTCAAAGACGCAGGCAGCGATGTCGAGAAGGCCGGCGACGCCCAAGCAGCGGAGGAGAAATCCCAACGCGCCAGGCATCATGGGGCATCGCACGACGAGCGCATCGGCAATGAGGCGGTCGAGATGAGCAGGTTGAGGGCACAGGAGCAATGAGGCCATGGCATTGAACAAGTAGCAGGAGTGGCAGAAGCCTAACTGGTCCGCAACCCAGTGGAAGAAGTCAAGGGCGTGGCGCCAGAAGGGGAACCGCAGGAGTACGGACTTGATGGTGGGAGCGGTGAGGTGGACGGCGAGGCGGCGAAGGCGTGTGGGCGGAAGAATTCGCCGAGCAGGTGGTGGGCGATGTAGGACGAGGAGGCAGACACGAGGTCTGCCGCGGGTGGGGCATTGGCGGGGAAGGGTTGGAAGAGGGAGGACAGTATGGTGGCGACAGCGTGGGTAAGGCAGCGTTTAGCCATGGAGGCGACCGGCGAAGTTTGGCCATTTTGGGCGGTCGAGTGGAGACGGAAGGTGGCCAGAATCGGGAACGAGGTTTAGACTTTAGACCTGGGCTCATTTGGTTCTGCACGTGTAGACGTAACGGACATCCCCTGGAATTTGATCCAGCCAACGCCCTTCCCTACCATTCAATCACGAGATATGCCAAGGATCACCTAGCCAGGGTTGGCTTTCGGGGGAGGGGGTGCTAGGCTGCTAGCTGGGGCCCACCTGTTGGTGCCAGTTTTCTGTGAAGGTGGTGAGATGGTAGATGAACCACCAATGAGAGGGTGGACCACCACCAACAACTCCTTCTTTTAAGTAGTAAAGATAAAGATGAATAACATTAAGTTGACATTTTAATTGCAACATCATTTGTTACAAGTTACAAACAAAACAAAAGTAGCAAGTCATCAAGTTAAAGAAGTAACTCATCCCACATGATTTCTAGCTATCATCTATCATGCTAAAAGAACCGTGTCTATATTTCAAATAATGAAAGAATGTCGACAGTATAAACATGCAAGTATCATGGTGTTGACAAAATCCAAATTATTCACTGCATCGATACATTACGGCACCGATCATGTTCGCTTTTACAAAATGGCTGACTTCATCTTAACGAAGATAAGCAAGCGCGCATGTGTACCTCACACACATTAATAAGCTAAGGAGAGAGTGTAAGCATTTCTGTCTCTTCAAGGTCATTTCTTCCAAACCCCACTGATTCCCACTTCCAAAGACAAAATAAAGTTCATCAAAGATAAGGAAAAAAACGAATCATTACCTGTGGATCATTCACGTGCTCCTCTTCATGCTCCACTGCTCGCCCTACAAAACAGAAATCAAAATTATATGTCAGCAACCACCGGAAAATGTGAAGCGAGCTGAAAAAAACATCCATTCATCCTCACAATCGCTGAGTCCAGCGAGAGCCATGAGCCGCGCGGCAACCTCGCGCTCCTCGGCTTCCTGCAGCGCTCGCGCGTAAGCCTCGTCGTCCTCATACTCCGCGGGGTCTACCTCTGGCTCCGCTTCATCCACCTCCTCATCCTCCTCGAACCCCTCCTCCTCGTACTCGCTCCCCTCAGCGCCCTCTTCCTCACCCTCTCCCTCGCCATCACCATCGCCGGCCTGGTGCTCGTGATGATGAACGCGAAGGTGGTGCTCCAGTTCCTCCTCGGCCTCCTCATCGTACTCGTAGCTCCCGGCTTCCGAGCTCCCGTAGTCGCTGCCCTCGCCGCCGCCTCCGTTCATGCGAAGCATCATATAAGCCCGCTCCTGCATACGATCCAAACCACAGGTTAGTCATGGGGGTCTCCGAACCCTAGGAACGGCCAAGGCCGCGAGATCTCGCCACTTGCCTGCTCCTGGAGGACGCGGGCAAGGGCGAGGTCGGCGTCGACCTGGCTGAGGGCCGCGAAGGGAGGCCGCGCCGCCGCTTCTGCCGCCGCCGCGGCGTCGTCGCCTCCGGCGTCGGCCACGGCGGCGGCCAGGGGAGGATTCGGGCTAGGGTTGTGGTCGGCGCTGGGCTTATCGGCGGCTCCGCCGCTCCCCTTCGAATCCTCCATGGCAGCGAGATTAGAGAAGGGGCGAAACGAAAAAGATTAACAACTCCGGTTAAGCCCCACTCGGGTGACTTGTGAGGAGGAGGTGGCGCCGTGGGGGAAGAGCAATGCTGTGTTTGTGCGAAAATATATCATTAGCCGTGGGTTTCGATTAAATCGGGGTCTGGTTAAGCTAATGACGCAGGATTGCTCCGCACCGACTGCGTGCTGGTTCGGTGTTACTCCATGACAGCTTGGGTGCGCATTACCCTGGGGCCATGCGTCAGTCGTAGTTGGGAAAATATGTGCGGTACGTAATGTGTTGCCGGGCGGAGAGGTGCCGCGCCGTACACAGTCGTCGGAGAAGGAGTGGGGCTTCACCCACTCGATCTGTGAGGTTACGTGACCGAAGTGTGGGGCGTACACATGTGGATCCACGTGTCATTGATTTTGGCGAAACAGTTGGTTGAGGGATTAGTTAAGAAGAGTTAATACCTCCTCATGGTTTTCTGAGCAAATAAAATGCGCGACTTCTTAGCTGTTTTTTTAAAAATAGCTCGTAAAGACAGTCTTTTTAAAGAGTTTATTAAGTTATTAGCATTCGATTCGATTAATTTGTATAAATATTTATAATAGAGATAAAACTATTAATTACAATTATAAATAATCGATCGTAGCGGAAAGAGGACACACCCTACATTCTAGTAGAATCTTGAACATTCCTGCTGCTTGTTCCGACTTCCGTGCAGAGCTCAGTCAAATCTACAGTATTTTTTATATTCGTGCTGATGCAGAGGAACGGAGCATACAACTTGGAACTTTTGTTTCTGAAATTTATTTAGTCGGTGAAGTCTCTGGCTTACGGCAAGGTAAAAAAAGACTTTTCGGCATGTCTGTGATAGAAATTAGGTCTATACAAGTGTAACGTTCATTTCCTATATTTTCCTAGTTAGTATGATTTATTACTGTATTGCTAAAACAAGATAAGTGAAAACTAATATATAAGATAAGATTCTTGTCATCCTTTAAAAAGCTTAAGACATAGCACAAAAGAGCTTTAAGTAAACATGCGCACACATGTGTATTTGCATATTTTTGTATGGTAAATCCTGTGACTTATGACTCAAGTTCACTTTATTTTTGCTAAATGGTACATCTCATTCCTATTTGAATGAGATTTGAACGTTTATATTTGAGACTTTTTGTTGGATATTGATGACATATAGTTACCAATGGATAAATAGTTGGTTAATTGCGTTAATTACCAGTGAAAAATGGCTGGTTAATCATGTCAGTTAATAATCGCACATATATATATATATATATATATATATATATATATATATATATATATATATATATATATATATATATATATATATATATATATATATATATATATGCCCTAGAGACATTCGGAGTAGAGTGTCTCCGAATCACTATACCCTTCATTTCTTTTCCTTCCCCCTATAAACCTGTGTTATTGCGTTATACCGTCTGAACCTCTTCTACTCTTCGTGACGTGTACCGTGAAAGAGGGGAGCAGTATCTTTGAGCTGTTGCTGCTGTGAAGACCTATACAGGGGCGGCAATAATGTTTCTAGGTAGCGCTCGTCTACGCAACCGTTCGCTTCGTTGCTCCGTCTACGTTTTACACTGCATCGAGACTGCACTACTCGATGTTCTTCATCAGGCTCCATTATCGTTCGTGTGACCGATCGACTCTGTTTGAATTCTATGTTCTATATATATTTTGAAATATAATATATTACTTGCTATTAGTATTTACGTATCACTAATTATTTACGATATTTATATTTTTAATAAAATCTAAAATTAAAATATTACACATATCTAGAACAGTTTGAAACCTTCTCTTGCCTTGCTCCTGGTCTAGGCAAGGCTAGCCTAGCTGGACAAGGCTGGGCAAGGAATCAGCATGTTTTTTTGGCTCTCTGTTTTGCCATCCTTGTATCCTTCTCCCCCCTGTAAGCCCCGTCACCGTCGCCGAGGTCGTCCGTGTCCTGCCGAGCTTCCAGATCCACCACCGCCGCGCTCGCCAAAGTCGTCCGCGCCGAGCCTCAAGCTTCACCGCCACCGAGGTCATCCACGATGAGGAGGAAGGGAGGCAACACGAGAGAAGAACGAGCAAGCAAGCGAACCTTGACCGTGCAGGAGAGCTAATCTGGCAAGCTCTCGAACATCTAGCTCTAGGAAAATCTATCTAAGAATCTACCTTCTACCTAGTACGTACGCACTGGATCCACGCTGAGCCGCACGCACCCGGCCACATTCTCGCCATGGTATCTCCGCCGCGGCACGGGCACGGCGTCAACGTGGCAGAATCCACGGCCCTCGGTGTCCTATCCGTGGGCCGGTAAGGCGCAGGCGGCCATACAAAGCCGTGGCCGCGGACTCACGCACCGGTCGCTCTCTCTCGGGCGCCTCGCCTACCCGGTGGCCCTCCGGTCCTCCCCGTGAGCCCTGCCCCTGGTCCGTGGCTGCTCGCATCATCCATCACACTTCCCAAAGGCTGGTTGGTAGTCGAGACGCTCCCACCAACCGCACCGCAGCGCGCGACGCAGAGATTGGATCAGAGAGAGAGAGAGAGAATGGCGGCGCCGTCGTCCCTCGCGTCCACCCACCTCCCCCACCTCGCCGACCTCCGCCGCGCCGCCGCGGTCCCCGCCGCGCCGCCCCGGCGGCAGCTCCGCCTCGGCTGCTCCCGCCGCCGGGCGCAGCGCGTCGTCGCCATGGCCGGATCCGGCAAGGTGCGCCCCCATCTTCTTCCTTCTGTCCATGTTATTTACTTGGAAAGGTTATTGCTCTGCGTGATTATTGCTCATGTTATGTTCTCTTCCGCCGCCTTGCAGTTCTTCGTGGGAGGCAACTGGAAGTGCGTAAGTATTCGCTCCCTCTGCTTCAGCTTTACCTGCACGGCTTGAGCCTTGAGGTGTCAGTGTACTGACGAGCAATAGGATGGTGGATGGAGATTCTGTTGTACTTGCATGATCTCCTGGTCCTGGCCGTATTGTGGTCGCCGCCTTGAACATTCCAACGGAAATTGGAATAGATTTTGTCGTCATTCATACATCGTGATCCGTACCTGGTCGTTTGCTAGGATTGGACTTGCGTTTGTGCTGCCTAGTTTAGCTTGGCTTGTCATGGCATTTTCTTGGGTATATAAAATGGATTGCGTCTTTCATCTTTGCTGTTGCTGCATAACTTCATTTGATCACCAAATATGAAGAATTCGAGATTTTGAGGGCATCTGAAGTTAAGAAGCTAGGAATGTTGTCAGTTCTTGTGTTCCAGCCTTCCAGGGATAAAGAAGCCGCTGTTTTCTTTTTTGAATCCTAGGAGAGGCCATAGATTAAGCAAGAATGCTGGCTAAGGGGCAGCCATCAGTCAATGGGGTTACAGCAGCTAGGGTGTTGGCCGTTGCCATGTGAATGTGTTAAAAGTTGTGATTAGGGGCGGCTAGTAGAGGGATGGGAGGGAAGTGGAGAAAAATGAGGGATGTTGTCAACTTGTGATGGTATATCAGTAGTGTAGAGAGGCTTTACCAGTCCAAAATAAAGCTGTGAAATCTCCGTAGCTCCATTTTTATGCCATCTTTAGGACCAGCCAATTTGAACACACATTTTTTCCCAGAGAACCTTCCTATTTTTTATATATGCGGCTGCTTCACATTTGTAGGGAGCTTCTGCTAACAATATTAAGTTATGTTGCTTAATGTTTTTGGTCAGATTTCTTCGAATTTCTGGGATATATATCTTATAAATTATTTTCTTCTTGTCTCTCACTTTAGAATGGAACAAAGGACTCCATTAGCAAGCTTGTAGCTGATTTGAATGCTGCTACACTCGAAAATGATGTGGGTAAGCTCATTTGTTTCTTCTACATGTATGCTACTCTACATTTTGATGTGACCTGTGCAATAGGTGTGTGGGTTTAATTGGTATATATCATGTATATCTATGGTGCCTGTTTCCATGTAGTACAGACATCTTCCCGAATATGTAGCTTCTACCAGCTATGTTTTCGACTACTGTCACTTATTTACCTCTGCTATAGTGATATCACCAAAAGTGTAGATCCAATGCTAATCCCAGCCTGTTTATCTCTTTTGCTTAAGTTTTAAAGCCACTGCAAACACAAATCTGCTAGTTACTTTTCCGATATGCTTGATGCCCTTGTCTACAAAGAAGTTTAAGCCCCTACAAGGTACATGCATCCTGTATGAGCACCATGTTACATGGAAGCACTCCTTCCATGTTGGTAGCAAGCTTTTATGTTGGTTACCTAGTTGGCCAAAAAGGCAGCACCTGAAAACAAAACTTCTTTGTTAGCTTCCACATGTTCCACAAGAGCAACATGTGTGGTTCTTTATATGGGAATTTTGCATTGTGGACCCCAAATTATCACCAAAAAGTAATTTCTCATGGTGGAAGAAACAAATAGTGTGCATGCACCCGGGGCGGATCCAGGCCCTAGGCTCCAGCCCGGGTCGTGGGATATTTACCGGTGCTAAGCCCAGGTAGGCCTAGGGCTCAGTCTTCCCTTCCGATCTAGGTAGTAGTGGCCTCCATCCCTACACAAGCCAGAGCGTGATGAAACCCTGGATCTGGCCCTGCATGCACCAATGCAGTAGCTACTTCTATTCAGAGTTTCAGACTACTCTGGCTGCGCACTTGTGAGGCTAACATGCTCTACCTTGTACAGATGATTCTTTAGACAACTTTAAGCTATTTTGCTGGTTTTTCTAATTAACTTAGCAAGCATATTAATATGTGGGGCTGTGACAATACTGCAGATGTTGTGGTAGCACCGCCATTCATTTATATCGATCAGGTCAATAATTCACTAACTGATCGTGTTGAGGTATCTGCTCAGAATGTGTGGATTGGAAAAGGAGGAGCTTTCACTGGAGAGATCAGGTTGGATACTGAAAGCTAAAACTTGTTAACCTCGTCTCTTCTTACTTCTTAGTATATGCAAGGATATTGCAAATTATGTGTATAGCACTGATGACAAAACAGCATTTTGTTGGATTTATTTTACTGGAATGTAGTTTTTATGATAAGTAATATGGATTAAGAAGTTTCTTGTCTATTTTTTCCTTCTGGGTTTTCATTCTAGAGTTTTATTGTTCCCTGAAAAAAATCTCCAGTGCGGAGCAATTGGTGGACATTGGCTGCAAATGGGTGATTCTTGGGCACTCCGAGCGTAGACATATTATCGGTGAAGATGATCAGGTAATTAATATATACACAAATTCTACCGGATTGGTATCTCTTGTCCATTCCCCGTTGAGATGCATGATTGCCATTGTCATGCAGTAACATACTTTAGGATTTTGATATAACAAGTTTACCGAATGCAGTTTATTGGGAAGAAGGCTGCATATGCCTTGAGTCAAAATGTTAAGGTTATTGCCTGCATAGGAGAGCTGTTAGAAGAGAGGGAAGCAGGGAAAACTTTTGATGTGTGTTTTAAGCAGATGAAGGCTTTTGCAGGTAAAATTTCTTCACCGAGTAAATTAATGATGGGCCTGCTTCGTAAGAAATGAACAGCATTGATGTATCTGCAAATGTGGCTTTCAGATAGTGTTACAAACTGGGCAGATGTTGTAATTGCATACGAGCCTGTTTGGGCTATTGGTACTGGAAAAGTTGCTACACCTGACCAAGCTCAGGAAGTTCATGCTGCTGTCCGTGATTGGTTGAAAACCAACGTATCACCTGAGGTTGCTTCTACCATTCGAATAATTTATGGAGGTTAGTTCCTTATCTCGCATCAGGATCAATGTGTTTCTCCATTTGTGCCATAAAAACTGATGATTGGAAGGCTGAACTTAAAAACC